>CM050169.1:62361847-62546191 GCA_027410445.1 Discoglossus pictus
ATTGAGAGAGAGAGATATTGATTGAGTTTGATTTTGATTGAGTTTGATTTTGATTGAGTTGGAGTTTGATTGAGTTTGATTGAGTTTGATTTTGATTGAGATTGATTGAGTTTGAGTTTGATTGAGTTTGATTTTGATTGAGTTTGATTGAGTTTGAGTGTGATTGAGTTTGAGTTTGATTGAGTTTGAGTTTGATTGAGTTTGATTGAGTTTGAGTTTGATTGATTTTGATTGAGTTTGATTGAGTTTGATTGAGTTTGATTGAGTTTGAGTTTGATTGAGTTTGAGTTTGAATGAGTTTGAGTTTGAGTGAGTTTGATTGAGTTTGATTGAGTTTGATTTTGATTGCGTTTGATTAAGTTTGATTGAGTTTGATTGAGATTTCTACACATATTTGCAATACACATAGGTGTTCCAAACTGCTTCTTCAATGGGGCTTGACAAGAACTTATTTTCAGCCTAGCCCAGCAGGTACAGAAGATGGCTTCAGGATAGGTACCACTCCCAGGAATATGTGCAGAGTATAATGCAGATAGGATATTAGTGGCCTCAGACATAGCCGCATGCCTTGTATATATGCAAACTGAAACTGACCCTTCCACATTGTTTAGGAAAGTATTGATCTAGCGTGTTTCAACAGCGCCACTCAGGTCCAGAGTGAGAGGTGATGTACACCCCTCCCACTGCTGTCACAGGCTCTGTCCACTTAAGGTCGATTACTGCAGTTAGTTCCAACATTGATATCCAAGCAGAAATAGTGTTAGAGGCGATCAGAATGTTGGATGAGGGTGGAGCAGGCAAACCCACTAAAACATTTCTTTATTTCTCTTTCTTTTCTTTTCAGGTGGTGATGGAGGGAGAGGAGCAGAGGGGAGAGGAGTGGAAGGGAGTCCCGGGGCGTGGAGGTGAGGAGGAGGTACTAGTTGAGGAGGGGGGGCTAGTAGAGGAGGAGAGAGGAGAGGAGGGAGGAGAGGAGGAGGAGGGAGGATAGGAGGAGGGAGGAGAGGAGGAGGAGGGAGGAGAGGAGGAGGAGGGAGGAGAGGAGGAGGAGGAAGGGAGAGGAGGAGGAAGGAGGGAGGAGAGGAGGAGGGAGGAGAGGAGGAGAAGGAGGGAGGAGAGGAGGAGAAGGAAGGGAGGAGAGGAGGGAAGGAGAAAGGAGGGAGGAGAGTAAGGAGGGAGGAGAGGAGAGGAAGGAGGGAGGAGAGGAGAGGAGGAGGGAGGAGAGTAGAGGAAGGAGGGAGGAGAGTAGAGGAAGGAGGGAGGAGAGGAGAGGAGGGAGGAGGGAGAGGAGAGTAGGAGGAGGAAGGAGGAGGAGGAGGGAGGAGAGGAGGGAGGAGGAGAGTGGAGAGGGTCCTCATCCCCAGTCTGGAGAGCAAGAGGCTGGCGGCAGGTCCAGGGCCCACAATTATAGCCGGGAGGAGAACATGGTCCTCCTGGAGGCCATCCGTGCCCGCCCCGTCATCACCTCGGGGGGTAGGGAAGTCAAGGCTGGGCCCGGGGCTGATGCTTGGCAGCAGGTGGTCGATCTGGTCAATGGTGTGGCGGGCCGTGGACGGAGTCTGCGGTCCATTAAGCACCGGTTTGACGACATCAGGGCCGTGGTGAGAAAGAAGATGGCGCAGGAGGCCGAGGGGCGAAGGGTCAAGCACCTTGCACATGAGGGGATTGCAAGGGCCATGCTTGCACCCTCCGACGCAGCTGGAGCTTCAGGCCCGGTGGAGCAGCAGGACCCAGCCTCCATGGCAGGTGAATATGACATACAGCAACATGCCACCACATGTGCATCACACACACTACACATGGACATGACACTGACATGTCAGCTCCATGAAATAATAAGGGATAGATGGATGCAGCATTAAATTCATGAAGCTGACAAATCACTGTCATTCCTGGTCAACACAACAGTAATCAAGCAATAGAGCAGGTGTGTCCAAACTAGGTCCTGGTGGGCCACACACATGGCTGGATTTGATAACCCTGCTGCGCACAGGTGAGTCAATCGCTTCTTCAGTCATCCTGATTGACTCACCAGTGCACAGAAAGGATATCTTCCAATCCAGGAAAGAGTTTGGACACCCCTGTAATAGAGAGTCCGTGTACAGGTGTGCCCGTTCAGCCTATGCAGTTACAGACAGCAGCCGTAATACAGATAGCGTTGTGAGCCGAGAACCATCAAGAACAGAAACCTAAGAATAGATAACAGCTAGTATAAGATAGCTAATCAGAGTTGCAAAGAGGAGAATCATCCATATTCAAGGCTAGATGTCAGATAATTAAAAATGAACACATATCAATGCGCTAATCAACATACTAATGACATGTACCTTTCTTCTCTATCTCTCAGCATCCAGGAGGAGCTCTGGGTCCTGTGACCAGGCAGAGGAGGCGGGGCCATCGGCCCCATACCAGGATCTTCCAGCACAGGGGAGGAGGAAGGAAGATCGGAGGGCCCTGGGTCAGAGGATGGGCTGGTCATTGAGCTCTCCAGCTTAACTGTCACAAGCCCTGGGACTATGCCCATCCTCCAAAGACTTGCTCTGGGGCCCTCCCATGCACAAGGGACAGCACCTCCTTCCCCACACAGTGTGCTGGCCTGGTCACCACCGGGTACATTGTCCCCCCTGGCTCCAGCTGTGGCCCTCCAGACTACACCTCACCAGGCCCACCCAGCGGTGTCGTCAACGCAGAGACAGGCTGTGCAGGTGGAGATGCTGGCCGTCATGAAGGAGCAGCTGGCCAGCTCCCAGAGGATAGAAGCCAGCATTCTGGAGTCTACGGCCAGCCAGCTCCGGATGGAGGCCAGCATCTCTGCCCTCTGGTCACATATGACCCACAGCCTGGCCAGGCTGTCCAGGGAGGTGAGGAGGCACCACATGACCACCGAACAGCTTCAGGTCAGGCTGCTCAGACAGGCGATGGTCCCCAGCCCAACATCAACGGGGATCTCCCATTACCCCAGTCAAGAGCAGCCTGGCCCCTCCTCTCCTCCCATGTGTCCGCCACCACCAAGACCAACGCTGCCTAGCACCGCCCGCCCCCCCACACACCATCACCACCAGAAGGGAGACGGAGGATGGGCACAGGTAATGTGGGTTCTGGGCCCAAGCGGAGGAGGACATAGGGCCTCATTCAATTGCAATGTGGCCGATTGCTAAGGGCTCAATTTTAGCACAGAGCATATTTTCTACAGATGTTTGTAGTTAGTGAACTTCTATCCAAAAGCAAGGCACTAACTACAAACGTCTGTAACTAAATATATGCTCTGTGCTTATTTAGAGCCCTTTTCAATCGGCCAAATCGGAATTGAATGACGCCCATAGGGTCTGCAGACATGTTTTAGCCTTCTCAACAGCACTCCTCAGTGACCATCAATTGGTGACAGGTTAAACAGAACACAAAGGGCCTCATTAAAATGTGATTTGGTCAATTGAATAGGGCTCTATATAAGCACATAGGATATATTTTTTACAGAAGTTTTTAGTTAGTGAAGACCTAGCTTTTGCATAGAAGTTCCCTAACTAAAAACTTCCTTTCAAAAATATGCTGTGTGCTTATATAGAGCCCTATTCAATTTGTTACATAGCAATTTAATGAGGCTGTTAATTAGTGGTGTGACCAATACATTGTCACTAAGGAGTGCTGTTGAGAAGAGATGCTGCAGGCCCTATGATGTTTTCAGGCCTTATTTCTTAGGTTTTGTCTTTTTTTGTTTCTTTTTTTTTTTTTTTTTTAGGTCCATGAAGGCATCTCCTGCATCTGCAAGCAGTGTGGAGGAATTATATGAGGTGTAAGGTTTTCCCAGTGCCTCTCAGGTAGACATGCCTTCAATGGCAGCCCCCTTAACATGTAGCTCCCACAATCTTACAGCTATCATATAGCCAGATATCTCCGACATGATTGTTGGTAGCTTAAATGTAGACTAATACCGCTATGGCGGTGGACTTGCAAAGTCTCACAATGGCATGTTAATAACAGCCAGCAATAATATATGCACTAATAAAGCATGTGATCCTGAACTTAATATAGGTCTGAGAACAGATCTTTGGGTCTGATGTAAGAAACAGTAATTCTGGCTGCTGACCTTTGTGTCCTCTCCATAATAATGGCTATTTGCCCATATTTCTGATTATCCACAGACCTAGCTAATAGTTAGTAATGCTTGCAGATGGGAATCAGGTGAGTTGGTATATTGGTACAGTATTTAGAACTGTACTGTACATACATCGTGATTCTAAATTGTTTTGGATCCTCCTCCGCATTTTTTGATTTGAACACTTATTTCAGATTTTTGTTTGGTCAACACACTGTATGTGAGAAACTGGATTGGATTACACAGTCCAAAGGCTGAATCATCTGTTTCATTGAGCAGATCTAGTTACAAGTTTTAAGTGCTATGCGCATAAATGGTTTCTTCAGTTAAATGGAGAGATTTCTGGTCCGGTTGCAGCATGTGACCCTGGTAGGTGCAATGCATCATGCTTATTCTAGACTATTAGATTGACCCCTGTAGGTTTCCCCTTTTTTCCAGCCTCTTGCTCTTCAAGGACCCGCCCACACCACACCCATGATATTAATGCAGTTTTGGCCACTGCTGATTGTGGTCTGTCTAGCAAATAAAGCTTTGTTATACTGTTATGTGAATGCACAATCTTGACCACTGCTGATTGTGGTCTGTCTAGCAAATAAAGCTTTGTTATACTGTTATGTGAATGCACAATCTTGACCACTGCTGATTGTGGTCTGTCTAGCAAATAAAGCTTTGTTATACTGTTATGTGAATGCACAATCTTGACCACTGCTGATTGTGGTCTGTGTAAAAAATAAAGCTTTGTTAGACCTTTCTGACTGCGTCCATGTGTTATGAATATGTTTGATTCTGTGAAATCCACATGCATTACATTAGTGTCACATTCCTATAAATGTAAACTGATGAGACATAGTTAACATGCAATAGATCAATACATCTAAAACTGTTGAGGAGTCAGAATAGCTTTAGATATCATATGATCCCAAATATCATATCTACTACTAATATAGGGTTAATACCCATGACAAGTCTGATTAGCGATACTGTGGAGTAGGAACATTCCCCTGAGGGCCTACAATGAATAGGACAGGTGACACTGGAGTGCTTTTCCAGTTCCTTCTCTAGTTGATTGGGATTAGTCTGACCTCTCTGATAAGACGTACCCCCCTACACTGGCCCTATGTAGTATAGCTCACAGCTTCATTGAAGTACACAAACTCCTTCACCCACATCACTTAGCATATGTATGAATACAGTTAGTTGCCCAATAATGAACATGCATTGGCTAAATATCCTTTGGTTATCATATGTTGTAATGGCCATGCACATGCCAATATGACAAACCATGCTGCAACATCCATAATATGATTGAAGCCACACTAGCCAATTCAATAGCAAGAGTAAAACATGAGTCAGGTCATATGAACCCTTTGCCACGCACATGAGCTCTATTGTCATCCCTTAAATCTCTATCTAATTGCATATACATCTCGCTCATCACATCTACATTTGGTAACACTATTATTTAGCAAATTACACCGCCACATGGCATATATCAAGTAGCAGGGAAACATTGAAATGTATGCTGTTCAGTTCAGTTGTGTCTGACACTCTGTGACCCTATGAGCTGCAGCACATTCAGCTAGGTCTCTGCCTGTGCTGTAATCCATGGTTTGCATGCTAAATATACTGGTGTGGTTTGTCAGTTCCTTCTCAAGTGGATTGGACCTTGTCTGATCTCTCTGCTATGATGTGCCCACCTACAGTGGCCCTACATGTTATAGCTCACAGCTTCATTCAGGTACACAAGCCCCTTCACACCACTTAGCAATGCTGAAGGGGGCCAGGGGAACATACACCTCACATATCTACTCTGACCCATCAGGAAAGGCCGCAAGCTCCGGGATCGACAGCAAACTCCGCGCCATCAGGCATAATCTCTACTACGCCCATCATGGTGGGAGCCATGTGCCAGGTGTCTAGTTATTCCCATTTGGTGAACTTCCGAACTGGATCAGACAAATCCCAATCCACTAGAGGAGGAACTGACAACCCACTCCAATCTCTTTGGCCTTCAAACTTTGGAGAACAGCACAGGCAGAGACCTAGCTGAATGTGCTGCAGTCCATAGGGTCACGGAGAGTCGGACACAACTGAAGAACTTAACCACATATAATGAAATATTCCCCTGGTACTTGATATATGCCAAGTGGCGGTCTGATTTGGCCACTATTTGTATTCTCTAATATAGATGTGATGAGCGAGATGTGTATTCTATCGTTGATCAACCATATAGCGTGCATCGAATGTGAGCTGTCATCTGCGCACCGACACATGCGCGCATCAACAACAGCAGGCCCGACAGGAGGCTAGTGGATCTAATGATTAGGATTAGGCTGTGGGGTGTAAGGGTTAAGATTAGGCTGCGGCTACAAGGGTTAGAAGGGTTTATGGCATTAGGTCATATCACTTGCGCCCTTTTATCGACGCGCACTAGTCAAAAATATTACAACTGCGCAATGATGTGGGACCGCTCATGTCAGCTACATGTTGTCAAAACACATTTGCTGTGTGCGCCAATGTTGGGGTGACATATTCTATTACAGGGCTGTTTTAGAGGCTACAATGGAAACTGTATGTACTGTATGTATGTCAAACATATGAGGAATATTAAACTAATTTGAACTATTGTTCATTTGGAGGCTGTAATGCTTGGGCCTCCATTTTAGGGTTACAGGCTTAAACCATGCAGACTGCAAAAACTGTAACAAAATGGATACCTTCAACCTCCAAGCACGTACAGCCTTTCAAAACGAGCTGCGGGCTTGGAGGACAGCCCGCACGGGCTAGAATACGGAGCTACGGGCTTGATCATTGAAGTCCGTGGGACTTGTACGGATTTTAAAATCAAAGTACAATTTGGCGATGTGCAAGCTTGAGAATGTTTTGCTATTAATCCTCATGCCCCCCCATTATGTTCCCCATCATTTACAGTGCTTTGCAGTGCTGGATTGAATATATATTGGCTTGTACAATGCTTGGTTTGCGGCCCTGCATCTCCGAACCCGTACGGGTTTTAACAAGGACGAGCCCGCAGAACTACGGGACGTAAAGTAATCCGTAAATAATATATCGGATTTGGGCTGATGTGCAAGCTTGAGAGGGTGTTGCTATTAATCCTCATGTCCCCCATTATGATGCCTATCATTTACGGAGCTTTACAGTGCATTCTCGATTTTATATTTGCATTTACAGTTTTCTGACTTTGCGGTCGGAAAACAAGATTTACGGGCGCTGGGAAAAAGCTTCCGGCCGTTTGTATGATATGCAGCCGGCCGTAAGGGGATATCCTTGCGGCGCCGTATAATTGAATTGCAAGGTAAAGGTAGCTCTACACGGGGCCGTAAGACGGCCACAAGGAATCACAGCTTTGCGGCCGTTTTACGTCCGTTAATAGAATGAGGCCCTTAGTACGTAGGCTATTTTAATGGGTATTTACCTTGGTAGAATATGTTGAAGATTGAATAGTTGGATAATTGCATGATGCACTTTTACAAATTATAGAGTTTATAGGTTTACCTAACACAATTGTACTTTAATGGGTATTTACCTGGGTATAATATTTTGAAGATTGAATAGTTGGATAATTGCATGATGCACTTTATAAATTATAGAGTTTATATATTTACCTAACACAATTATAATATTGCACAAATTTATGAACACGGGTAGTAACTTATAGAAATTGTAATGGGGAGGGGAAGTGGAGGGGAAGGGGGGGGGGGGGAGGGAGAGTAGAAGAAGGATCATGGTGAAAAGTGACATTTAATGGGTATAATTTAGTTTCCGTTATTTATACTTCTCCTTTTTTATGTACTATAAAGGTTGTTGCAATAGAAGAAATTGAGAGATAAATTTTGTAATGCACATTGCACTTTGGAATAGTAATAATTTTGAGTGTATATATGAATATGGTTTTAACACTGTATAATGTTGGTAATTGTAAAAAAGACTGTAAAAGTACATGCTCCCCCTCTGTTCCCCCTTCCCTCCTTATGGTATTTTCCATCTTTGTTGTAATAACTCAAGGTATTATTGTAGGTTTGTCTAGGTCTGAATTATTAGTTAGAGGGGAAATGGTAGATAAAGTAAAAGGGGAAAAAAGAGAAAAAAAAAAAAAAAGGTTACACCCCGACAACACGATCATTGGTTAACAACGGCTATTTTCTAACTTTGGTCAAGAGACCCTAGTATGAAGTCTGTCTTTAAGAACTGGACAGATAAATGTATGTTGTGGGATGAGAATGGAAGGATGAATGATTGGGCAGGAGTTAGGGAAGGAGTGCAGGATAGGAGGAAGAATAGGATAATATTTTGCATCTTATTAAGTTTAAAAGATGGATATTACATTAATCTCATATAATATTAATGGATTAAATTCCCCCCTTAAAAGAAAGTTAGCTTTTCGGGAATATGCAAAATTAAAAGCAAATATAGTATGCCTCCAAGAAACACATCTAAAAAAACAGTATTCTTACTTATTAAGGAATAAAAGATTTGTCTATAGTATAGCCTCCTCGTATATAGAGATCCTCGGGACATAAGTGATATCTTCCATAACTACTACTCTAACCTCTATAATTTGAGTAATTCAGATATAAAAATAAAAAAAGATATAAGAGATATTGAGGAGTTCTTAAGAGATTTGAATCTCCCAAGAATCTCAGAAACAGAATTAGAGACCCTGAATAGAACAATAACTGAAGAGGAGATAGAAGAAGCGATTAAAGAAAGTAAAAACAATAAGGCCCTGATAGGTTAGATAAGCTTTTTTATCAGAGATTTGTAGAGGTAGTGAAGGCTCCTCTGGCTAGGATGTATAATGAAATAAAAGATAGTGGAGACCTTTCGGCGGAACTAACAGAAGCAAAAATTATAAATATATTAAAAGAGGATAAAGATCCGGCCGATAAGAAGAGTTATAGACCCATATCTCTTTTGAATTTTGACCTGAAATTATATTCTAAAATATTAGCAAAAAGGCTAAACCCTTTAATTGATAAACTTATAAACCGAGATCAGGTAGGTTTTGTTAGATCTCTTCAGGGGTGTGACAATATTAGAAGTCTAATGAATATTCTATCTTCGGGGATTAAGAAAGGAACCCCCATGCTGGCCCTGTCAATAGACGCTGAAAAAGCGTTTGACAGGGTCAGCTGGGAGTTCCTGCAGGTAGTGGTCCAGAAATATGGTTTAGGGGATTTCGCAAATAAGGTGATAAAAGCCCTGTAAAGTAATTTAAGAGCAAAAGTAGTGGGGACAAATTTTGAGACAAACTTTTTTGGCATGACGAATGGAACAAGACATGGGTGTCCCCAGTCTCCGTTATTATTTGTTTTATATATTGAACCTCTGTTAGAGAAAATAAGAACAGCGAAGGACATAAGCGGCATTAAAATTGGGGAGAAAGAATATAAAACAATTATTTATGCTGACGATATGATTATCATTCTCACGGATCCCGAAAAATCTTTATTAAATCTAGAAGCGATATTAAATAGCTTCAGTAATGTCTCTTACTTTAAAGTGAATACATCTAAGACAGATGTAATTACTAGAGGTTTATCCCCAGAAATTAAGTCAAATCTAATAGAGAGATATCAATATAATTGGAATGTAAAAAAAATTAGACATTTGGGAATACGCATATCTTTTGATATTAAAAATATTTTAAAAATAATCTGTCTAATATATATAAAACCATATCAAAAGTTATCCAAGAGTGGCGATCAATCCATTTATCTTGGACTGCGAAAATAGCTGTAATAAAAATGATCGTTATTCCAAAAATAACATGCATTCTTAGATCTATTCCTGATATTCCCATGCTCTATTGGATAAAGAGATTTCAACAACTAATATACACTTATATCCTTCAGGGTAAAAGAGCGAGGATAGATGGTACGATTACTAGAAAAAGAATAGAGTTTGGAGGACTTGCCTCGCCATGTATAAAAGATATTTCTACAGCTATATCTTTAGCCCTGATTATCTCATGGAATCTTCCATCAGTATATCCAAATTGGAAAGAGATGGAGAAAGTATTTTTGGATCCCACTCCTATAAATGCCATAATTTGGACTTCAAGTATGGATTTGGTAAAGAATAACTTAGTGCCAAAGCATATTAAATCTCTGCTTAAATTCTGGATGAAAATCCGATCCAAGATGAAACTATCAGTATATCCATCTTTGGCCGCACCAGTAGAAATACTTAAGGCAGAGCTTAAGATAATATCCCTGGAAAAATGGATAGAGAATGGTATTTATCGTATAATAGATTTTTATGAGGAAGGCACATTACTTAGTTGGTCAAGACTACATGCCAAATTTAAACTTGATAAAAATTTGTGGTTATATTATATGAATATTCAGAGTGTTCTAAAACGGAGAGGTTTTAAAAAGGAAAATATAGATAGGTTAACACCTTTTGAACTCCTACTATACAATACAAATACCTCTCATAGAATTTCTAAATGTCAGGAGATTATCTCCCTAAATACCCAGAATAGTAAAACCCCAGGGATGTTGAAATGGGAGGAAAATTTATCACTGTCTATTAGTATGGAAGAGTGGGTTAAAACTATAAAAATGGTAAAAATATCAGCTAGATCCTTTGCTAATTATGAAATATACTTCAAAATAATCAACATGTGGTACCGTACGCCGGACTCAATTAATACATTTTCTCATAAGGATATAGTATTTTGTTGGAAAGAGTGTGGTTTGAGAGCTGATGTTAAACATGTTTGGTGGGAATGCACCAAAGTGAAGGCCTTTTGGAGGAAATGCTGTTTATGGCTGGAGATGTTAATAGAAGCTGAAATCCCCTTTAATCCAGATGTGCTATTACTCCACATGAATCTCAAGAAGACATTTCCAAAAGAATACTTTTTACTATCTCATATCCTGCTGGTAATTAAAGGGCTAATGTGTAAATATTGGAAAGAAAATACACTTCCGTCTATGTCAGAAATAGCCAGGGTGGTTACTAAAAATAGAGAGTTTGACTTAAGGTCATTTGGTCAAGCAAGCTCAAAAAAAAAGGGGATAGACAAGCAATGGCTAATATGGGATTATTTTATAAAGAAGAAAGAAGGAATAGTTAGGGTTTAAAAGAAAAGAAAAATGTATTCTCTGTTGATGGGCTTTGCTCTCCCTCTTTACCTTCTGTTCATACGAGATTTGATATTATTCCTGTTTATCCGACCTCCTATTCTATGTTGGTGAGAATATGATTAAGATTTCCCTGCCTCTGAATGTGAATGAATGGAATGTTTATTTTGTATGTGAAGACTGTTTATGTATATATTTATTGTCTTACCTGTTATATGAAAACTAATAAAAAGAAATTAAAAAAAAAGTATCTCACATGCCATGCAAGATTAGATAAACTGGGGTGGGATATGATGTACAGCATATTAAGAAACAAAATTACCTTATGGAAAGCTCTTCCTCATACTGTTTGCTCTCAGAGCTGGAACAAGTGCTGTTTCTCTGTGTACACTGTCACCTCTGATGTCACAATACAGCAATGGTGATGTGTCCAAAAGGCCTCATATGTGTTTTACTATGGCTTCAAAGGAGGCCAAGCCCGAGAAGAGGAGGAAGCGCCTTTTAACAGGTGAGATAAGATCATTTGTTAATAATCTTATTTTATTTTAACCCCCTAGGTTCTGAGCTTGCACATCTCTATGACGAAGGAGCTAGCACCAGAGATGTATTTGGAATATAATTTGTATAATCCAAACGAGCAGTTAATCTCTCCTACATCTATAATTTAGAATTAATGAATCTTTGAAAAGCTGATGAATTTAATCTGTGAAAGAAAAGTCAAACAGGTTATTTCCAAATTAGAGCATAATGGCATCATGTATTTTGCATATATTATGCAGCGTATATTAAATAAGATTATATTTCACTTTAAATGACGATGGGATATGTACATTTATAATTCAAAAGTTTCTATAAATCATATATTTTTAAAATGTGATTAGATTAAATAATATATATATATATATATATATATATATATATATACATATATATATATATATATATATATATATATATATAATTAGATTGTCATGCCTAGTGTCCCCTCATGCCTAGTGTTAACCAGAAAAAGGTAAAGTGCTATACTTATGCATAGATATAATAAAGAGGGTATGATAACTCATTTTCCTTTCAATTATCTTTATTAAAAGTTAGATTCTAAGATAGGTTTCTTACCAACTGTGCATTTCTTTAGACATGTGTGCAGTAGTAGATTGCTCATTATTAATGTTTGAGGTTGTATTTGTGAATGTAGCTTCAGCTTCTTGAAGCAAATTGGCTATATTCCACTCTTTGTGATATTGCCATATTGAATACATTTTTTTTGGCTTAGAACCTATTTTAATTGGACTAAACCAAAATTGTTAAGAAATCTGATCTCTCTTTTGTTCCAGTGCTTCACACTAAACTGCAAAACAAAACAAAAAAACGGAAATGAGGAAAAGTGGTGCAATAAAAAAAACACTGCCAGGATACTGGCTTGAAACATCATTAAACACTTTGTGCTCCAAATTTCATTGAGCAAAAAATTTTTTTTTATCTATATTGGCAACTTCATCATTAGATTTGTATAAAGCACATAGTTATGCCATCTATATCCAAATTTACTAATTGGAGTAGTGTATGGTATGTTTCTAACCAAAATGTTTCAACATTGCATCTATGCTTAAATATGAAGAAAACTATTTATTCTACATAAAGTACAGTAATGTGTACTCTACAGTGTAAAGACTAGTATATTATGGTCATGTTATCTATAATGAATAACATGACAGGTATACACATGTGAATAAAAGTGAGTAAAAGTATACAATCTGATACATTAACTTGATGAATTATTGTCCTATGTAGTTCTAAGGCAAATAATAAGGAATAACTATATTTAGATTGTAATTTTGCAAGCTTTCAATCTTGTTAGGTGCTTTAGGGAAAGCTCTATTTACGTTTGATTTTAAGCTCAAAGAGAGGGCCTTCCATATTTTTGCATTAGGTTAATATTGTTTTGGACTTGAACTTACCCCTGTATAGCACTACGGAATCCCATATTCTAATTGTCAACCTGTAAGACGTCGTCACGATTTAGGCGATGAGCCATAATAATCCGTTCATTAACCCTGTCATTCATGGGGGTCAATACAGACCCCCATAATCCCTTAATTAACCCTGACACTTATGGCGGTCAATACAGACCCCCATAAGCCCTTCATCAACCCTGTCACTCATGAGAGTCAATACAGAACTCCATAAACCCTTAATTAACCTTGTCACTCATGAGGGTCAATACAGACCCCCATAATCACTTAATTAACCCTGTCACTTATGAGGGTCAATACAGACCCCCATTAGCCCTGAATTAACCCCGTCACTTATGGGGGTCAATGAAGACCCCATAACCCCTTAATTTACCCTGTCACTTATGGGGGCAATACACACCCAAAAAAAACCTTAATTAACCCTGACACTCATGGGGGGTCAATACAGACCCCCATAATCCCTTATTTAACCCTGTCTCTCATGGGGTCAATACAGACCCCTATAAACCCTTAATTAACCCTTTCACTAATGGGGGTCAATACAGACCCCCATAAGCCACTAACTAACCCCATCAGTCCAATAGGGGTCTAAATAGATCCCTATAGGACACTAATTAACCCATGTAATAACAATATAAGTGCCATGAGGGTCATCCAGGACCCTCATGACACAAAGTGTAAGCACTACACTATTAACCCTAACTATACCCCATTAAACCCAACCCTGACCCTATTTAATGCTAACACTACACATTTACCTCAACAGTACATATCTAACACTAATCAGGCCTATTTAACCCTAACTGGCCCTATTTAACCCCATCTCTTATGGAGTTCTATACAGACCATCATAAGCCTTTATTTAACGCCATTAGTCCCATAAGGGTATATAAAGACCCTCATGGTGCACGTACAACCCTAACATTAACCCCATAAGTGCCATGAGGGTCCTCAAGGACCCTCGTGACACTAAGTACAAGCACTACTCTGCACCTAACCCCCAATAAACCATTACATCTAAAATAAACCCCTCTACACTAAACTATTAACACCTACACTACTTACCTACACTACCTACCCCATAATAAACCCCCACCCCACTAATTACAGAAAATAATAAAACCTAACTCACCAAAATAATAAAACCTAAGTCACAGAAAATAAAAAAGACTAGGTCACAGAAAATAAAAAAACCTACATTACAAAAAATAAAAAAAACTACATTACAAAAAATGCTACATTGCAATAAAAAGCTACATTACAAACAAAAAATACATTACAACCCCCCCACTACAGAAAAAAAAAAAAACACAACTGAAAAGGAAATACATACAAAATATATACATTACAATACAATACAATACAAAAAAAAATACCCCCTATCTAAAATACATACATACCCCTCTATCTAAAATACAATACCCCCATCTAAGATACACACATACCCCCTATCTAAAATATATACATACCCCCCTATCTGAAATACATACATAACCCCTATCTAACATACATTAAGTCCTATCTACATACACAAACGCTAAATCTAACCTAAAATAACATAATTAAGACCACATACCTTTGCAGATGTCCCTTCAGATCGCTCCCCTAGGAAAAAAAATAAAATAAAATGAGTACAAAAGAGTACATTCCAAAAAATAAACATATTCTAAATATTGAACTCATCTTTCCAGCATGTCCCCGTACTTCTTATTTTCTTCTTCGGTGCTGCCCCTGTTAAAAATAAACGTAGATTAGCACACATGAATACACAGTCAAAATCACATATAATAAACATAATATACATTCAACTCACCTTGGTGCGATGTCCCCGTGCTTCTCCTCTTCTGCCTGGCTGGGCTCTTCAAGAATCCACGCTCTAAAAACAAACAAAACGGTGCTCCGCAGTCGTGAACCTCCCAGCGCTAATGAGGCCCCTAGAGCCTTTTCCGCAAGAAAATTGGCAATGGCGCCTTCTTATTGGCTGAAAAAGCTGTCAATCAAATTTCAGCCAATCAGAAGGCCACAAGGTGTGAGCCAATCAGAATGGGATACACCCCCATATCTCATTCTGATTGGTTAAAGCACCAGTCAATCTTTTATAAACAATCAGAAGGCTCTATTGCCTTCAGCCCATCAAAATTGGATGCTCCCCATGGGGTGATTCGCTGGAGGCAACTGCACATTCTGATAGCTACAGTCTAATTGACAGTGATAACAGCCAATCAGAAGGTGCGATTCCCTTCAGCCAATCACAATGGGATCCACCCCCATGGGGTGATTGGCTGAATACATCTACACCTTCTGATTGGCTGTTATCCTCCAGCCAATCACCCCATGGGGGTGTATCCCATTGTCGCGTCAAGGTAAGTTGAATGTATATTATGTTTATTAGATGTGATTTTGTGTGTATATGTTGTACTACTGTTTATTTTTAACAGGGGCGGCGTCAGAGAAGAAATAAGAAGTATGGGGACATGCTGGAAAGGTGAGTTGAATATTTAGAATATTTAGAATGTTTATTTTCAGTATGTACTGTGTACTCATTTTTTTTTTCTAGGGTGGCGATCTGGAGGGATATCTGCAAAGGTAAGTGGTCCTAATTATTCTATTTTAGGTTAGCTTTAGGGTTTGTGTATGTAGATAGGATTTAATGTATGTTAGATAGGGGAGATGTATGTATTTTAGATAGAGGGGTATGAATGTGTTTCAGATTGGGGGGTATGTATGTATTTTAGATGGGGGGGTCTGAATGTATTTTAGATAGAGGGGTATGTATGTTTTTTAGATAGGGGGTATTGTATCTTTTTTGTACTGTGTTGTAATGTATATATTTTGTATGTATTTCCTTTTCAGGTGTATATATTTATTTTTAATTTTCTGTAGTGGGGGGGGGGTTGTAATGTAGCTTTTTTATTTTTGTAATGTAGCTTTTTTTCTGTAATGTAGGGTTTTTATTTTCTGTGACTTAGTCATTTTCATTTTCTGTGACTTAGGTTGTGTTATTTTTTGAGAGTTAGGATTTATTATTTTCTGTAATTAGTGGGGTGGGGGGTTATTAGGGGGTAGGTAGGTAGAGTAGCTAGGTAATGTAAATGTTAATCGGTTAGTTTAGAGGGTGGTTATTTTATATTTAATGGCTTATTGGGGGGTATAGTGCAGTGTAGTGTTTGTACTTAGTGTCAGCAGGGTCCTGAAGGACCCTCTATAGCACTTATGGGGTTAGAGTTTTTATTGCCCCATGAGGGTCTATATACCTTTATGGGACTGATGGGGCTAAATAGAGGCTTATGAGGGTCTGAATAGACCCCCATAAGAGACAGGGTTAAATAGGCTTAGATGGGGTTAAATAGGGCCAGTTAGGGTTAAATAGGCCCAGTTAGGGTTAGATAGGTACTGTTAGGGTTAAATGTGTAGTGTTAGCATTACATAGGGCCAGCGTTGTTTTAATGGGTTATAGTTAGGGTTAATATTGTAGTGCTTACACTTTGTCTCATGAGGTTCCTGGATGACCCTCATGGCACTTATAGTGTTATTACATAGGTTCATTAGTGTGCTATAGGGGTCTGTATAGTTGAGGCACCCAGTACACTCACATTGTGTGACAAACAGCATTCCAACACTTTTTTATTGCTCCGTCATTTTTTTACGGGCAAGTCGCTAGTATGTTATAAAGGATATAATAATAATAGTAATAATAATATATACTAGCAACTTGCCCATCAAAAATGACGGCAATTAAATGTTAAGGGTGGGAAAGCTGTTTGTGACACAATGTGAATCTCTGCAACTCTTAACCTTTTAGTTATGTACAAAGAAGTACAAAAATTTAAATAAATGTTTTTTTTTACATGCAACTTTTAGTTCAACAACTGTTAAAACATTATTTTTTTAACAATATTAACCTTTGTAATTGTAAACTATGCAGTAATAATATAACAATGGATCAATTTTGTATAAATCATTATTATAAACCATTACATATTGCTTTTAACATGTACCTTGTATTTCAACGACTGGTAAACTTTTGTAACAATAATAATATTTGTAAATAGTCAGTTATGCATGAGTAATATAACAACTATGCAACTTAGTATGAATGAGTATAGTAAACCATTACATAATGCTTTGTAACCTGCAGCTTGTATTTAAAGTATTTAAACCAGCAAGGTATTGAATCCAGAGGAAGGCAAACAGAAACCCCCCCATTGAAACGTATCCAGAACAAATAATTTATGTAGAACTACATAAATTACCAATACCGAAAGTCAATATGGTACTTAAAAGAGATCGCCATACTGATAAATGCCGTTACAACTTACCAACATCAAATTCGGTTGCAATGGTCTTTCAAAATGATGAGGGAGAATCACCATTTCAGAGGGATATTAGAATATATCCCAGAAATGAGGAGCAAACTTATATCAACATAAGTATCTTAAGTACTAATTTAGATCCAATGACATATCCCATTTTTCCCCAATGGAGAAGCAGGATTGCAACCCAAATTAACACTTGACAGTTACCCAAACTCTAAAGTACGTGTCAGAAATAATATTTTCATGCTTGAATTTAAAGTGTCTCAAACTGCCATTCGAGACTGATTTAATCCCATTTTATGTGGTGGAAAACTAACACAACAATGGATCATTGATTCATATTTGCAAGTTGAGGCAAATAATTTAAATTTCATAAAATATCAACAAGATAAATTTGTAAAGAACAGTATTGTGGACTGATGGATTATGTCGCTGAGGTAGCTACAAACAGAGAGCATGCATAATTTTACCTTCTTCTTTCCAAGAATCTCCTTGCAATATTAATATGTGACATAACTATAAGTAAGTCAGTTATTTGGCAAATGTCTGGCTTATGTTTATACCATAGAATTTAAAAAAAAAAGGCCTTCCACCTGCACATATGCTTATAATCCTTCAAGAGAAATATAAATTGGATACTGGTGATAAAGTGGATTCAGTGATTATTGCTGAACTACCAGATCCAGAAATAAATGGTAGACTATATGAGATTGTAACTCATCGCATGATTAATGGACCATGTGGAGAAATTAACACACAATCATCATGTATGGAAAATAAAAAACGCCCTAAAGAATTTCCAAAAGATTATAGAGACAAAACGTATGATAATTGTGATGGCTATCCATTATATAGAAGAAGAGTAGGCCAGAATGCCATTATTGTTGAAAAAAGTTGATAACAGATATGTGGTGCCATATAATCCACATTTACTCAGGAAGTATAATGCACACATTAATGTGGAAGCTTGCACTTCTATAAAATCCCTTAAATATGTCTAAAAATATATTTACAAAGGCTATGACGCAGCTACTGTAGTGATCAAAATACAGAAAATCCAGAACATACTGAGTTATTACATAATGAACGTGCATCTCATGTAGATGCTTGCTATGTAAGTGCTCCAGAAGCAATGTGGCGTCTTCTACAATTTAAAATGCATGATTGTTCACATGCAGTATATCAATTAGCTGTACATTTGCCCCAAAGACACTAAGTTTACTCTAATGTGGGAAATGAAATAAGTGTTTTGGCAGAAAGTGAGCATCGCCAAACTACACTAACTATGTGGTTTCAATTAAATTGTACTGACTTGGAGGCAAGGGAATTGTTATACATTGACATTCCATATCATTATGTTTTTGTAAATGGATTATGGTGAAAAAGAAAAACCAGTGCAAATAAAATTATAACTAGAATTTACACAGTAAGTCCAAGAGACCTTGAACGTTTCTGCTTACGTTTACTCCTTTTAAATGTACCTGGTGCACACAGTTTTGAACAGTTGAGAACTGTTAATGATACAGTTTATGACACATTTAATTTAGCTGCGCGACACAGAAACTTCCTGGCTGATTATACAGAATGGGAAAGATGTCTTGAAGAAGCAGCACTGTGTCAAATGCCACAGCATTCATTTGTATCTTCTCAAATGCTCCAAATGCATTAGCTTTGTGGGACAAATTTAAATCAAATATGTCTGAAGACTTTTTGCAACAATACAATGAGCCTATTGCAGAATTGAAAGCATTCATTGAAATGCAATGGGTCTTTTTCTCTCATCTGCCAGAACCAGGACTCATAGATGAAATAATCTTTGAAGACTATGACATTTAAAGTCTTACAAAGTGTACTAGAGGATGACTTGCTCATAGAGCGTTATTTCTATCTAGATGGACCTGGTGGATCTGGCAAAACTTATCTATATAATTTATTGATGAATTTCGTTCAAGCACAAGGTCACAAAGCACTGCCATTTGCAACAACTGGAATTGACGCACTTTTGTTAGAAGGTGGAAGAACTGTGCATAGTGGATTTAAACTGCCAGTTCCCATTCAAGAAACATTAGTGTCGGATATTCGAATGAATAAATAAGAAAAGTCAATTAATTATAATCGATGAAGCTACAATGATGTCATGCCATGCGCTACAAAATATTGACCATTTGTTGCGTGAAGTCATGGAGAATGATCTGACTTTTGGTGGAAAGGTTATGTTGTTAGCTAGAGATTTTAGGCAAACATTACCTGTTTTTGTCCATGGAAATCGCACAGACATTGTAGAAACATGTATAAAGTCAAGTACACTATGGAAACTCTTTACTCACCTCAAATTTGAACAAAATATGAGATCAGAAGGATAACATTAATTCAATGAGTGGAGAATGAAAAACAGAACAAATTCATAATTTCCCCGATGCTACCGTGGAAATTCCATTGCAAATGATTTGCAAAACAGGACATTATATTGGCTATATTCCAAAATACAATACCTAACGACGATTATGCAGAGCTTGCAACCAAAGTAATATTAACATCCAAAAGTAAAGATGCTTTGCTTCTGAATAATGAAATATAAAAATTAATAGATGAACCACAAACATTTTTTCACAGTGCTGATTGTACTTGGTGATGACAAAGACAAACTTTTCAACTGAATGTATTAATTCGTTAACTCCATCTGGAATGCCACCACATATTTTTCAGCCAAAAAAAGGTGCAATTGTCATGTTACTGTGAAATATGAACACAAAAAAAGGCTTATGCAATGGTACCATATTAAATGTTCAAGAATTAAAAGACCATTTCATACATGCTGAAATTCTAACTGGTACCTATCACGACCCACTCTCTGGCTGGGGTCTGCTGACTTGATTTGGGTTACTCTGGACCTTGGAGTAGCTTTGAGTACAGGAACATCATGTCTCAGCCCTTGGTTTAGACTGAGCAATATTGACAGTAAGTCTGACGAATCTTACTGCAAGCATATGTCCCCGGGTAAATAATACATCTACACACCACGTCTTGATGAAAATTATGAACCACGTTTTATTTTGGAAAAACATATTTAAAACATTTCACACACACACAGTGGAGGGAGTGGCTACTCTTAGTCAAACCCTCATTCCCCTCTGGCCATTCTCACAGAAGTAATTTGTGGGAACTTATTAGTCTCCTCCCCCAGGGCCTCCCCCAGGCGTGGCTACTAGTTCATTTTTGGTCTGGGTCTCAGACTGGAAACATCCTGTTATTAGCTCTTGGACTATGCCCCTGGGCTTGTGGTTGGGAAACCCCATACTATACCATTGTCCTGCGGTGCCTGGCCGTCTGGCAAATCTCTTTGTTCTGTGGTTTTGCTATCACTTCAAGTGTTTACTTTAGGTGATAGCTAGAAGGCAGATGGGTGATCAACTCAGGTTACATATGCAGTCAATATGGACACAACATGGCTCCAACATTCCAATACAATATATTTACAGATATTACCACTACAACATTTTATAACCCACATGTTATGAGTTGAGGCAGTACTTCCCACGTCAGTCCACTTAATGCGTTATGACGACTTTATTAGTGGTGACGTGGTAAACTGCCTCTTCTCTCAATGCCTAACAATAACAGTGGGACTCTGCCCTGAATATATTACATTATAACAGTGGCTCTGGGAGCCCAAAACCTTCTGTTCAATAACATGTGGCAGGTAACAGTTCCAAATCCAAGATGGCCCCTGGTTGATTCATGACAACACCTCCCTAAGCGTGGCAGGAAACATCCATGCCCCTATGATTTTCCCAGCCACGCTGATAGTCATGAATCTTCTGGATTGGCTAGGCCCTCTGTACTCTCTCCACGTTCAAGTCCTTTAGAACACAGTCCCAAAGTGCAGAGTAACAACCTCCCCCAGCCCTTGGCCTTGCACCCACTGTATAGAGCAAATTGCTCTTCCCATTCACACCCACCCAAATAGTCTGGAATCCCAGAGTACAACAGGTGGGCCACAGTTTCTGTCCCATAGCAACCCTGTTCCCCCCAGCCAGTCCCCACAGCTGGGCTGGGATCTCTAATACAGTCTCTGGGCCTATGGGATTGCAAAGGGACAGCTCCTCTTGGCTTTCTTCCTCTGGTCCAGCTGTTTCCGTTGCTGCTTGGGGAGCTACGCTGCTCCCACCCAAGCTGTGCTTACACTCCTCTGACTTGGCTGGGGGGCTATGCTGCTCCCATCCAGCTGAAGTGCCGAACTCCTCCATTGCCCGGGGTTGAGCAACTTTATCCCAGTCCTTTCTGTTGAACTGGGTCTTTGGATTGGTGTCTGTTCCAGGGGGCCCCTGGACAATGGTTATCCAGGGTATCTCCCCACTTGGTACACCCTCTTTCATGGGGCCACTCTGCACCCATAATGCTTTTGCCAAAGCTGGCATGCTTGCTGCCCCGGCCTGGCTCTTTGTGCCCCTGGCACTCTCTTGCTGTGTGAGGTCAGGTTCCCTGTAGCCAGAAACCAATTTCTTTCCCTCCCCACAGTCTCTTAAACAACCCTCCTGGGCTCTGTGCTTCACTAGCACCTCTGGGAACAACTCCCCTGGGGTGTCAGGGTACAGACAGTGGTTATCTGATGCAGGCTGGGGAATCTCATCATTCCCACCCATCCTGGCCTCTAAGGCTCCCTTCCCACCGTCCATCACACAATCATCCCGAGCCTCTGGCTCCATTAACAGTTCTGGCCAACACACTTTGCCTAGAACTTCTGAGGGCAGACTTAACTTATCTGGCCCTAGCTTGTGAACAGTTCCCACTTCCTCTGGGATTAAATCTCTTGGGGTCTCAGGGGGCAGACATGGATTATCTGACCCCACCCAGGGAACATTACACTGGGTCTCTGGCTCTTGGGGCTGGCGACTAGGCCCTGACACAGTTACTGCATGTTCTAGGGGCAAACATTCTCCATCCCCAGGAGTTGGCAAAGGAACAGTGTTTACCCCTTCCCACTCCTCACTTTGTTTACAGTCTAGAAAAGCCTCTCCCCAGTTCCAGTGAGCATACTCACTCTGGTACATACCGTCTGAGTTGTAAGGGTCTGGTGAGCCGTCCTCCCATCCGGATGGGCCAATATACTTTTTGGGTATCGCATCCCACAAATGAACATATTCAGCCTCCAGTTGCTGCTCTTGCCGAACCAGGGGTTCTAGCAAAGGAGCCTCCGGGAACCATGGTTCCAGTCCCAGACCCCGGCAGCGTTCAACAAACAAGTTATTATGTCTCCTTGCAGTTCCCATGCCACATTCCGGATCACCATTCAGAATCTCCTCAACCCCATATTGTAGATCCACACGAAAATAGAGATCCTCTCTCCGGCCACCAAAGGACTCTACCCTGGCAAGATACTGTTCCTCCAAGTCCATCTCTTTCTCTACCAGTTCCTCCAACCAGCTTGCCAGCTCATGGCCATGCCATAATTGCAGGAATGCCATCCATTGATTTAGCAGAACCCTTCCTCTGTAGTCCTCTTGGATAAATCCGTCAATGCTGTCTTTATCATCCTGGGACTGTTTAAAATTCTGATTTGCCAGTTTGACTCTTACTGGCATCTCTGCAGGGTTGACCCCAAGCCTTTGCTGAGCTTGGACACTCACCCCTGTACGTTCTTCCTGTATTTGCTGCTTTATTAGGTTCAGTCCTTTAATTGCCTCTTCCAGCGTTATCTCCCCGGGGCAAAACTCCCTGGCTATACTGAACCTGCGTCTTGCCTCCTTGGACATGTCCTCATACTGCTGCTCCATTTTCTGGTCCTTCTCAGAGTACCCCACCACTGTGCCACCAGTTATCACGACCCACTCTCTGGCTGGGGTCTGCTGACTTGATTTGGGTTACTCTGGACCTTGGAGTAGCTTTGAGTACAGGAACATCATGTCTCAGCCCTTGGTTTAGACTGAGCAATATTGACAGTAAGTCTGACGAATCTTACTACAAGCATATGTCCCCGGGTAAATAATACATCTACACACCACGTCTTGATGAAAATTATGAACCACGTTTTATTTTGGAAAAACATATTTAAAACATTTCACACACACACAGTGGAGGGAGTGGCTACTCTTAGTCAAACCCTCATTCCCCTCTGGCCATTCTCACAGAAGTAATTTGTGGGAACTTATTAGTCTCCTCCCCCAGGGCCTCCCCCAGGCGTGGCTACTAGTTCATTTTTGGTCTGGGTCTCAGACTGGAAACATCCTGTTATTAGCTCTTGGACTATGCCCCTGGGCTTGTGGTTGGGAAACCCCATACTATACCATTGTCCTACGGTGCCTGGCCGTCTGGCAAATCTCTTTGTTCTGTGGTTTTGCTATCACTTCAAGTGTTTACTTTAGGTGATAGCTGGAAGGCAGATGGGTGATCAACTCAGGTTACATATGCAGTCAATATGGACACAACATGGCTCCAACATTCCAATACAATATATTTACAGATATTACCACTACAACATTTTATAACCCACATGTTATGAGTTGAGGCAGTACTTCCCACGTCAGTCCACTTAATGCGTTATGACGACTTTATTAGTGGTGACGTGGTAAACTGCCTCTTCTCTCAATGCCTAACAATAACAGTGGGACTCTGCCCTGAATATATTACATTATAACAGTGGCTCTGGGAGCCCAAAACCTTCTGTTCAATAACATGTGGCAGGTAACAGTTCCAAATCCAAGATGGCCCCTGGTTGATTCATGACAACACCTCCCCAAGCGTGGCAGGAAACATCCATGCCCCTATGATTTTCCCAGCCACGCTGATAGTCATGAATCTTCTGGATTGGCTAGGCCCTCTGTACTCTCTCCACGTTCAAGTCCTTTAGAACACAGTCCCAAAGTGCAGAGTAACAACCTCCCCCAGCCCTTGGCCTTGCACCCACTGTATAGAGCAAATTGCTCTTCCCATTCACACCCACCCAAATAGTCTGGAATCCCAGAGTACAACAGGTGGGCCACAGTTTCTGTCCCATAGCAACCCTGTTCCCCCCAGCCAGTCCACACAGCTGGGCTGGGATCTCTAATACAGTCTCTGGGCCTATGGGATTGCAAAGGGACAGCTCCTCTT
The DNA here is from genome assembly GCA_027410445.1 of Discoglossus pictus. NCBI lineage: Eukaryota > Metazoa > Chordata > Amphibia > Anura > Alytidae > Discoglossus > Discoglossus pictus. The sequence continues at coordinate 62,386,431 of CM050169.1, forward strand.
GGCTTTCTTCCTCTGGTCCAGCTGTTTCCGTTGCTGCTTGGGGAGCTACGCTGCTCCCACCCAAGCTGTGCTTACACTCCTCTGACTTGGCTGGGGGGCTATGCTGCTCCCATGCAGCTGAAGTGCCGAACTCCTCCATTGCCCGGGGTTGAGCAACTTTATCCCAGTCCTTTCTGTTGAACTGGGTCTTTGGATTGGTGTCTGTTCCAGGGGGCCCCTGGACAATGGTTATCCAGGGTATCTCCCCACTTGGTACACCCTCTTTCATGGGGCCACTCTGCACCCATAATGCTTTTGCCAAAGCTGGCATGCTTGCTGCCCCGGCCTGGCTCTTTGTGCCCCTGGCACTCTCTTGCTGTGTGAGGTCAGGTTCCCTGTAGCCAGAAACCAATTCCTTTCCCTCCCCACAGTCTCTTAAACAACCCTCCTGGGCTCTGTGCTTCACTAGCACCTCTGGGAACAACTCCCCTGGGGTGTCAGGGTACAGACAGTGGTTATCTGATGCAGGCTGGGGAATCTCATCATTCCCACCCATCCTGGCCTCTAAGGCTCCCTTCCCACCGTCCATCACACAATCATCCCGAGCCTCTGGCTCCATTAACAGTTCTGGCCAACACACTTTGCCTAGAACTTCTGAGGGCAGACTTAACTTATCTGGCCCTAGCTTGTGAACAGTTCCCACTTCCTCTGGGATTAAATCTCTTGGGGTCTCAGGGGGCAGACATGGATTATCTGACCCCACCCAGGGAACATTACACTGGGTCTCTGGCTCTTGGGGCTGGTGACTAGGCCCTGACACAGTTACTGCATGTTCTAGGGGCAAACATTCTCCATCCCCAGGAGTTGGCAAAGGAACAGTGTTTACCCCTTCCCACTCCTCACTTTGTTTACAGTCTAGAAAAGCCTCTCCCCAGTTCCAGTGAGCATACTCACTCTGGTACATACCGTCTGAGTTGTAAGGGTATGGTGAGCCGTCCTCCCATCCGGATGGGCCAATATACTTTTTGGGTATCGCATCCCACAAATGAACATATTCAGCCTCCAGTTGCTGCTCTTGCCGAACCAGGGGTTCTAGCAAAGGAGCCTCCGGGAACCATGGTTCCAGTCCCAGACCCCGGCAGCGTTCAACAAACAAGTTATTATGTCTCCTTGCAGTTCCCATGCCACATTCCGGATCACCATTCAGAATCTCCTCAACCCCATATTGTAGATCCACACGAAAATAGAGATCCTCTCTCCGGCCACCAAAGGACTCTACCCTGGCAAGATACTGTTCCTCCAAGTCCATCTCTTTCTCTACCAGTTCCTCCAACCAGCTTGCCAGCTCATGGCCATGCCATAATTGCAGGAATGCCATCCATTGATTTAGCAGAACCCTTCCTCTGTGGTCCTCTTGGATAAATCCGTCAATGCTGTCTTTATCATCCTGGGACTGTTTAAAATTCTGATTTGCCAGTTTGACTCTTACTGGCATCTCTGCAGGGTTGACCCCAAGCCTTTGCTGAGCTTGGACACTCACCCCTGTACGTTCTTCCTGTATTTGCTGCTTTATTAGGTTCAGTCCTTTAATTGCCTCTTCCAGCGTTATCTCCCCGGGGCAAAACTCCCTGGCTATACTGAACCTGCGTCTTGCCTCCTTGGACATGTCCTCATACTGCTGCTCCATTTTCTGGTCCTTCTCAGAGTACCCCACCACTGTGCCACCAGTTATCACGACCCACTCTCTGGCTGGGGTCTGCTGACTTGATTTGGGTTACTCTGGACCTTGGAGTAGCTTTGAGTACAGGAACATCATGTCTCAGCCCTTGGTTTAGACTGAGCAATATTGACAGTAAGTCTGACGAATCTTACTGCAAGCATATGTCCCCGGGTAAATAATACATCTACACACCACGTCTTGATGAAAATTATGAACCACGTTTTATTTTGGAAAAACATATTTAAAACATTTCACACACACACAGTGGAGGGAGTGGCTACTCTTAGTCAAACCCTCATTCCCCTCTGGCCATTCTCACAGAAGTAATTTGTGGGAACTTATTAGTCTCCTCCCCCAGGGCCTCCCCCAGGCGTGGCTACTAGTTCATTTTTGGTCTGGGTCTCAGACTGGAAACATCCTGTTATTAGCTCTTGGACTATGCCCCTGGGCTTGTGGTTGGGAAACCCCATACTATACCATTGTCCTACGGTGCCTGGCCGTCTGGCAAATCTCTTTGTTCTGTGGTTTTGCTATCACTTCAAGTGTTTACTTTAGGTGATAGCTGGAAGGCAGATGGGTGATCAACTCAGGTTACATATGCAGTCAATATGGACACAACATGGCTCCAACATTCCAATACAATATATTTACAGATATTACCACTACAACATTTTATAACCCACATGTCATGAGTTGAGGCAGTACTTCCCACGTCAGTCCACTTAATGCGTTATGACGACTTTATTAGTGGTGACGTGGTAAACTGCCTCTTCTCTCAATGCCTAACAATAACAGTGGGACTCTGCCCTGAATATATTACATTATAACAGTGGCTCTGGGAGCCCAAAACCTTCTGTTCAATAACATGTGGCAGGTAACAGTTCCAAATCCAAGATGGCCCCTGGTTGATTCATGACAGTACCCATAAAGGAGTTTTCATACCAAGAACAGATTTGGCACCAAGTGAAAGTAGCTTGCCTTTTGTGCTTCAAAGAAGATAATTTCCCATCATCATGGCATTTGACATGACCATTAATAAATCACAAGGACAAACTTTTAAATCATTGGAATCTTTTTAGAAGAACCAGTATTTGCCCATGGCCAACTGCATGTTGCATTTTCAAGATGTAAGAATCCAGAGGAAATTAAAGTTTATATTGAAAAAAAACAGGTGATTTATTAGATGATTTTTCCAAAAAAGCATTGTCTACTATGTAAATTAAATTAGAAAAAAGAATAACAATACAACTGATCTACAAATAACCCAATTAAAAAAGGAACAGTGCTCTTATATCTAGGACAAATTCACAAAAAATACCACAACAAATTTCGAGGACACAATTTTATGTCACTCGGGCTCCTTTTAGAGGACCACTATTTTGCTAAGGAAACTATAAAATGGCAAAAAACATAGAGAACAGCAGTTATACCCAGAAGACGAACTTTGATGTTTGGCTTTCTCTTTTTAGAGGACCACTATTTCACATAAGAAACTTTATGTGCCATTTTCAAGAACTACAAGAATAACAACAAAAAGTGAACAAAGCGACTTTTGTCATGATTGGCCCCACAAAACAGTTACCTTGTATTTTCTTAAATTTCATGTTTCAATTTTAATAAGTTAAGGTCATGTTTGTAATGTTAAAATTGTGTTTTCCAAAGACTGAAAAGTTGTTTCATTGTATGTAATTAAGGGTTGATGTTAGTAGGATGATGGTCATTTGTTGTCAAATGTAAATGTTTAATTACATAGAGAGTATTGATCCAGGGATTAATCTGATCACTACTTAATGGGGTCACAAAGGAATTTATTTTTTTGACCACTTTGAAGCAATTGACCAAGTTAGGTTTCATTGTTTTTTTGTTTTTTTGTTTTGCCTTCCTCTGGATTCAATATTTAAGATCACTGTATTTTTTGACAATTTTATTTTAAATATTATTACATTATGTTAATGTTTGCATTGTTAACATTGTATTTTACAAGGTTTGAAAAGGTGTTTTATTGGATGTTATTAAGGGTATATGTCAGTAGCAGCATAATTATTTGTTGAAAATGTAAATGTATAGTTAGAGAGGATTCATCCAGGGAGTAATACAATCACCAGTTACTGGGGTCAGGAAGGAATCAAAAATATTTCCCCCTTTGATACAATTGGCTTAGATTCTATTGGTTTTTTTACTGTTTGCCTTCCTCTGGATTCAATACCTATGTGCTTTACCAGTAGTTCAACTACAAGTTGCATGTTAAGAAGCATTCTGTAATGGTTTAAAATACTCATTCATACAAAGTTGACCTATTGTTATATTACTCATACATAGATCACAATTAAAATGTTAGTATTGTTAAAAATAATTGGTTGACCACTGTTTCCAATATAAGTTGCATGTTACAAAGCTTTATGTAATGGTTTCAAATACTTATTCATACAAAATGCCTCCATTGTTATATTATTACTGCATACATGACAATTAAAAAGGTTAATATGGTTTAACAGTTGTTGAAATACAAGTTGAATGTAAAAAAAAATATTATAACTGTTGTACTTCTTTGCAGATAACAAAAAGGTTAAGAGTGTCAGAGGCTCACATTGTGTGAAAAACAGCATTCCTAGCTTTAAAATTGTATTGCTCGTCATTTTTTGAAGTGCAAGTCGCTGGTCCACAATAATGAGTGTTTACTGTTACTGCTGTAAATAAAGCACTGTGTTGAGCTTCCTGAACATAGATATCACTACAACTTTGTATATCTACATTGGTGCTATGTGTATGAACATTGGTTTCATGAGGCAATATTGGGTAATTAGGCAATGTTTCACATATTTTTTCGTTTACTTTTTCTTTTCTTTGAAGCTCCAGCACATTCAGTTTGTAGTTTCTTACTCATTTTTCTTTTATTTACAAGTCTCTGTCGGTCTTCTTCTCTTAAGCGTTGGGAAGTCTCAGGGGACTGTGCATCTCTCCATCTTTGCTTCTGTTCCCTTGCCATTCTTCTTTTAGGTTCATTAAAGTCTTCTGCATTGTCCGCCATTGTAATCTGTAATTGTAAATACAAGTGAAAAATATAATGTGTTTTTTTATTGTACATAATCTGTTTACCTGTCATCAATGCACAACCTAATGAGCAGTAATAAAACAGTAAAATGACCAGAAATACATTTGTCATTTATTAAATTAATTAATTAATCAATGAATGTGGTATTTTTAATTGGCATACATGGAAACCTAAAGAGCTAATGATATGTATATTGATAAAATAAGTTAAGGGTATTTTTTTTTATAATGAATTATTAAGTAATTAATAAATGAATATACGTGAATTAATTAATTCAAAAGTGTCAACAATACAAAACAAAAATACTTAATCTTGTTTTCCTAAAGAAAAGCATCATTAAATGATATACCTGTAAAAGTGATCTTATCGCAGATCAAATCCTGCAGAACTCACTCCCTGTCTTCAGGCACCTGCACAGATGAGGAAACTGTAAAATGACATGAAAAGCATTTTTAATATTTGGATTCAAATAATTAATTAATCATTTAAAGTATCATGTTTAATTGGCATACATTCCAAACATAAAGGGCTAAGAATGAATATATGAATAAATAAAATCAGTATAACATATTAAATGTAGCAGGTGTCATAATGTAATAAACTGAAATATTTAAGTGCTTTGAGGGTCCTATCGTTGTCAGGCAATGTGCAGCAACACAGAATATTTGTTTGTTTCTGTAATTATGAATAATTAATAGTTCCCAAATGAGTGTACGTTAATGAGCAGTAATCCAAATATGTAAGTGCAGTTTAAAAAGTTTTTTTACTTCACTGTAAAATATATTTGTTTTGTTTTTTTATAATAAATACTAATTAACAATTAATTAATACAGTAATATCATTAATTAATTAATCAATAACTGTCATCAATGCAAATCAGAAGGACTTAATCCTTTTGTCCTAAAGAAGAGCTTCATGAAATCAAAGACCTGTCAAGTTGATGTTATCGCAGATCGAATGCTGCAGAGCTCACTCTCTGTATTCAAGCAGCTGCACAGATGAGGAAACTGTAAAATTGCATGAAAATAATTTTTAATGTTTGGATTCAATAAATTCATTAATAATTTAAAGTATCATGTTTAATTGTCATAGAAGCAAAATATAAAGGCTTAATCATCAATATATTCATAAATAAATGCAGTATAAAAGATTAAATAGAGCAGGTGTCATAATAAAATAAACTAATTTAAATATTTAACTGCCTTGATGGTCCTATGCCTGTCAAGCAATGTGCAGCAACACAGATATGTAAGTTTAGTGTGTAATATACATTTTTTGTACTGTGGCGTAAAATATCCATATTTTGAAGGTCCAGCGCAAAAGAAATTGATTAAACTAAATGCAGTTTGAAAAATAAAGTTTTGGAGATCTAATAGCATTATAAACTGATTTAAGTAAGTGCACTATAAAATGCCATTGTTGTTTCTACATAGTAAACTATCCTTTTTCTTTTTTGAGGTCTCAGATCATAATACACTGATTGTAGTGCACTGTCAAATATACTTTTTTTTTTTTTTACTGAGGAGTAAAATATCTTTTTTTAGGTTTCAGAGCATAATAAACTGATTTAATTAAGTGCACTGTGAAATTTAGATTTTTGAGGTCTCAGAGCATAATAAACCTATTTAATTAAGTGGACTATAAAATGATTTTTTTTCTACAATTTAAAATAGATGTTTTGAGGTTTCAGATGATAATAAACAGATTTAACTGCATTAAAATATATTTTTTTGTACTACAGTGTAATTTTTGGAGGTCTCAGATAATAATAAATTGATTTAAGTAAGTGCACTGTGCAATAAACACTTTTTGAGGTCTCAGAGCATAAGTAAGTGATTTAAGTAAGTGCACAATATATATTTTTTTGTTCTACAGTCTAAAATTATTTTTATTTTTTTTCATGTGTCAGTTTTTAATAAACTGATTTAAGTGCACTATAAAATATATATTTTTTTGCACTGTAGTGTTAAATTTCTTTTTTATTTGAGGTGTCAGAGCATAATAAACTGAGTTAAGTATGTGTACTGTGAAATATACAGTTTTTGTCGTCTCATAGCATAATAAACTGATTTAAGTAAGTGCACTTTAAAAGATATTTTTGGGGGGCAGTGTAGAATATATATATATATATATATATATATATATATATATATATATATATATACTAGCGACTTGCCCGTCAAAAATGACGGGGCAATAAAAAAGTGTTGAAATGCTGTTTGTCACACAATGTGAGTGTACTGGGTGCCTCAACTATACAGACCCCTATAGCACACTAATGAACCTATGTAATAACACTATAAGTGCCATGAGGGTCATCCAGGACACAAAGTGTAAGCACTACACCATTTTAACCCAGTCTCTTATGGGGGTCTATACAGACCCTCATAAGCCTCTATTTCACCCCATTAGTCCCATAAGGGTATTTAAAGACCCTCATGGGACAGTCAGAAGACTAAAATTACCCCGTAAGTACTATGAGGGTTCTTCAGTACCCTCATGACACTAACTACAAACACTACACTGCACTAAACCCACCCCAATAAACCATTAAATCTAAACTAACACCCCTCTACACTAACCTATTAACATGTACACACGTTTAAAAAAAATAAAAAATCTACATCACATAAAATAAAAAACCTAACTCGCAAAAAATAAAAAATCTACATTACAGAAAATAAAAAAACCTAAGTCACAAAAATAAAAAAGGAACATTACAGTAAATAAAAAAATACATTACAACTCCCCACTTCAAAAAAAAAAAATACACACCTGAAAAGAAAATACATATAGAATACATACAATACAATACAAATAAAATAAAAGTACAATACCCCCCTATCTAACATACAATCAATCCTATATATCTAAAATACATCCCTTAATCTATCTAATACACAATAAATCCTAACTATCTAAAATACATACCCCTATCTAACATACAATATATCACATATATAGTTGTGAACATGCAGGCCGTTGCTAACGCTTGCGGGCTCGCGAAGCAAGGGCCGCAGTTGCTGACATGGAGCGCTGAAGGCGCTCCTTGCCAGCAACTGCAGACCTCGCAAAATTGACGGAGTTACGAAAGCAAAATACGAGACATGTTTCGACCAATTACTACCTCGCAAAAAACGTCTGAAACCAAGAAAAACACAATAAATACACACAACAAATACATAAAAAGCTTACCTACAGCAAGGGGGGCACCCAGGACCTTGAAAACTGAAGTTACACCTCAATTTAACTCCAAATAAAAGAGTTTAGACACTAAAAAATCCCCTAAGCAGGAGAAATAATGGCCGCCGAAAAAAACGAAAACGAGGTTTCAGCACTCTAAAGACGCAAAACACAACCAAACACCTACGGATTTCCCGAAAAAGACGTACGAGATCCGAAAACAAGGACGCAACCCGCAAGACCCCAAAAACATTACAAACACAATAAATACACACAACAAACACATAAAAAGGTTACCCACAGCAAGGGAGGGCACCCAGTACCTCTGCAAGTGAAGTTACACCTCGATTTAACTCCAAATTTTTGTGAGTTTAGACACCCGAAAATTATTGGATAATGCACCTGTCAATTTTATTTAAACCAATCAAAAGGCTTTATTGCCATCAGCCAATCACAATGGGATACAACCCCAAGGAGTGATTGGTTGAAGACTTCTGTGCCTTCTCATTGGCTGTAATACTGATTGACATTGACAACAGCCGATCAGAAGATGCAAATGCTTTCAGCCAATCAGTACGTGGGGGTGTATCCCATTGTTATTGGCTATTGTTACTGCAACCAATCAGAATGCGCAGATGCCTTCAGCCAATTACCCTGTGGGGGTGTATCCCATTGTGATTGGCTGAAGGCATCTGCGCCTTGTGACTGGTTTAAATAAAGATTGACATGGGCATTATCCAATTAGAGTGGGATTTTGTATCCCTTTCTGATTGTCTCACACATTGGCACCTTCTGATTGGCTGAAAACACTGTCTATCAAATTCAGCCAAATTTTTCAGCCATCAAATTTTAGATAGATAGTATTTATTGTATGTTAGATAGGGCTATGTATTTTAGACAGTTAGGATTTATTGTATATTTCAAAGATTGGGGAATGTATTTTAGATAGATAGTATTGACTGTATGTTAGCTAGGGGGTATTGTATTTTATTTAAATTTATTTGTATTGTATTGTATGTATTCTTTCTATGTATTTTTTTTTCCCTGTAGTGGGGGGTGGGGGGGGGCTTGTAATGTATTTTTTTTTTCTGTAATGTAGATTTTTTTTTTTGTGATTTTTTTTTTTGTGTATTAAGAGTGGGGTGGGGGTTTATTAGGGGGTAGGTAGGTAGTGTAGGTGTTAATAGGTTAGTGTAGAGGGGGGTTAGTTTAGATTGAATGGTTTATTGGGGGGGTACAGTGCAGTGTAGTGTTTGTACTTAGTGTCATGATGGTCCTTGAGGACCGTCATGGCACTTATGTGGTTAATGTTAGGGTTGTACCAGCCCCATAAGGGTCATAATATTCAATTTTGGGACTGATGGGGCTAAATAGAGGCTTATGAGGTTCTGTATTGACCCCCATGAGTGACAGGGTTATTTATTGGCTTATGGGGGTCTATATTGACCCCCATGAGTGACAGGGTTAATTAGGGGTTTATGGGTCTCTGTATTGACCCCCAAGAGTGAGGGGGTTAATTAAGTGCTTATGGTGGTCTGTATTGACCCCCATGAGTGACACTGTTAATGAAGGGCTTATGGGAGTCTTTATTGACCCCCATGAGTGACAGGGTTAATTAAGTGCTTATGGGGGCCTGTATTGACCCCCATGAGTCATGGGGTTAATTAAGTGCTTATGGGGGTCTGTATTGACCCCATGAGTGACAGGGTTAATTAATGTATTATGGGGGTCTGTATTGACGCCCATGAGTGATAGGGTTTTTTAGGGGTTTATGGGTGTCTGTATTGACAGCCATGAGTGAGGGGGTTATTTTTTTTTATTATGGGTCCTTTAAGGACCTTTACTGTCCTTCAAAGACCCGTATGGTGGCAAATTTGAATTTGCATTGCAGCGGGGATCCCCGATCGTGTGTGATCGGGGACCCCCACTGCGAGAGTTAATGTGGGGTTAATACAGGTTTCCAAGCTTATCTCGGATCCCGTGGGGTTAATGTGGGTTTCCGAGCTTATCTTGGATCCCTTCTTGGGTAAGTTGTATGTGGCTGGGCAGTCCGGGGTCGTGAAGCCTCGTTTTCATTTTTTTCGGTGGCCATTTTTTTCCTTGCTTAGCCGTTTTTCGAGTGCTGAAACTGTGGAATTTGGGGTTAAATTTGCGTTTAACCTCACTTCCAGATGTCCTGGCTGTCCCCCCGTGCTGTGGGTGAGTGTTTTTTTTTTCATAATTGGGTTATTTAATGTGTTTTTAGAGTTTTTGTAATTGAGCGGTTCAGGGGGTTAGTGCAGTGTTTTGCCAGACACAGGGGAGGGAGAGGAGGAGGGGAAGGAGAGGACTAAGTGGTACAAGTTAACGGTTGTGTGGGGTGGTTTGGGGCGCCGTAGGACTAAGTGCTGCAAGTTTAGAGGTGTGTGGGGTGGTGTTGTTTCAAACTCATGCGCCATAAAGCCTCCACCTTCCGCAAATGCGTCCCCTCGCTTCGCGTGATGACGTCTCGTAGTTTGACAACTATTATATGTGATATATATATTGTTTTTATTTATTAATAATTAGTAGTTACTAAATGAATGTACGTTAATGAGCAGTAATAAAATCTATACATTTCATACTGCGCTTATATATCTGGATTATATATAAGTGCGGTATGAAATGTACATATTTTTGTAGTGCAGTGTGCAATATACAATATTTTTTGATAATGATTACCAATTAATAAATAAATGTACATTAATAATTAATTAATCAAAGACTAAATATATTAGAAACACAGAAGCATTTATGTATTCATAAAGTAAAAGCAGTCTAATTTTTGTTTGATGATTACTAATAAATAAATTATTGTACATTAATAGCTAATTAATAAATGAATAAATATATTATAAAGAGCTAAGCATTTATGTAAAGTAAAATCAGTGTAAAATATAAGATTGTGCATTTCTTTTTAATAATAATTAATTAATATATTAATCAATTAATATACTTTACCTATCACATATATAGTTGTGAGCGTACGAGTCGTTGCTCACGCTTGCGGGCTCGCGTAGCGAGCCCGCGGCCCTCGCAAAGGGCCTCAGTTGCTGGCATGGAGCGCCGAAGGCGCTCCATGCCAGCAACTGAGGCCCCTCGCGAAGCGAGGGCCTCAGTTGCTGGCGAGGTCACTGGGCACGGGTCTCAGTTGCTGGCATGGAGCGCCGAAGGCGCTCCATGCCAGCAACTGAGGCCCCTCGCGAAGCGAGGGACTCAGTTGCTGGCGAGGTCACTGGGCAAGGGCCTCAGTTGCTGGCATGGAGCGCCGAAGGCGCTCCATGCCAGCAACTGAGGCCCCTCGCGAAGCGAGGGACTCAGTTGCTGGCGAGGTCACTGGGCAAGGGCCTCAAACCCTCGCAAAATTCACGTCGCTACTCAAAAAACACGACACACAAATTACGACACTCGCTAAATTTTACGAGGCACGCAAACAACGTACGAAACACGTTACCACACATTACGACCTCGCAAACATCGGACGCAACACGCCGACATACAAACATTTAAAACACAATACATACACACAGCACATACATAAAAAACTTACCTACACCAAGAGGGAGCACCCAGGACCTCAAAAATGCAACTTACACCTCGATTTTACTCGAAATAAAACAGTTTAGAGACTAAAAAAAAAACGAAGCGAGAGAAAAAATGGCCGCCGAACAAAACGAAAACGAGGCTACAGCACTCTAAACTCGCAAAACACCACAACAAACTCGCAAAACACCACAAAACACCTACGGATATTCCGATACAGACCTATACCACACATTACTCGCCATTTTACACCAATGCGGAAGTACACGACTACGCTAACGGTTTGGTCTCGCGCACGCACAGAGTTACACTGCACACATTCAGCATGCTTATACAGCAGCTCCACACCACTAATGCTGCAGCAGCATCAACACAGATTGCCAGCTCTTCATCACAATGCTTCAAAATAGGTACAATATATTCATTTACTAATTTAGCTACCTTACTATTTCATTGCCGTCATTTTTTGACGGGCAATTCGCTAGTTTCTAAATAATATCCAGCAGTCAATATTCTGAAGAGCTAACAATCTCTTTGGATTTTCTGCTAGCAGAAAATGTCCACTCAGACTGTCATCACCTGAGGAGAAAGTGTCAGCAATGTGCCAAGTGTGCCCTATATATAGTCTGTGTGCTCAAGACGAAACCATTTCAGAATCTTAATGTGTAGATTTGCAGGTTAGTGTTGTAAAATGGCTGCGATAGTCTATGTCTTACGTAGTGTATTTTTGTACCTCGTACGTCCCTGTCAAAGTCGTACGTCCCTGCTGTGTTTTGCGTGCTTCGGGGTCGTGTGGCCTCATTTTAATTTTTTTCAGGTGCCATTATTTTCTCACTTTTTATTTGTATTGTGTTTATTTTTGTGTTTTTTGTGTTTTGGGATTTACGCGTTTCGGACGTTAACGGCCTATTTTTGCAAGGTAGATTTTTTTTTCTAAGTCCTGCGTACCTCAACTGTTTGCAGCCTAATACAATCCCGTGTTTCCTAACTGCTTGGAGCCTAAGTCCTGCGTGCTTCAATACCTCAACTGCTCGCCTCACTTTGCGAGGCTCGCAGGCTGATGAGCACCTTTGGCGCTCATCGCCCAAGTGTTCCGAGTTGTGTTTCAATGCCTCAACTGTGAGGTTTGCAGGCCGATGAGCGGCCTAAGTGCTCTGAGCACGGAAGGCTTCAATGCGTTATCGGCTTGCTTGATGTGGCTCTCAAACGTGAAACGAATCACAGTTTGACAATTATAATATGTGACAATTTTTTAAAAATGGTGAAAAGCTACAATAACTACTATTAGTGTGATAGTTCATTTATCATACCATAACATTGGAAAAAAGTGCAAACTATGATATATTGTATATGAAATAATTTTTTTAAATTAATAACATTTTACATTCACAAACAGCCAATCCACCTAGATGTTAATCACTTGATAGAATATAGCTATATCTAGGTAAATACATTTGTATATTCTGGATGATGATTTCAAATCTTGTGCAAAATGTGTGCATTATTAATCTGAAATCATATTGATATTCATGTGACAAAATCACAGTTGCCTACTATGCCAGTAATGCTATATTTGGATATCAGAATTTCCAAAAGAAAATATATACATCTAATAGATCTCTAGAAAATGTTTATTTCTCTTATCCAACAAAGATTCAAGATATATAATAACGACTAAATAATGTTATTTATACACATCATGTCAGTTGATATAATTGAAAGGGAGTTCCATATCGGTAACATAATAAAACAAAAATCAAACAACAAATCTAATCCCTCATGTAAAAGTCAAAGAGTGGTGATGCGTGGGTGTGTGAGAAGTAGTGAGTTGAGTATATAAAACTAATCTTTTTCTTCTAAAGGAGCACATATTATAGAGTTTCTCTCTAGGTTATCCATATATATACAATATATTGGTTACTCATGATGCATAATGATCCCTACTATCATGATCAACTATAAATCTTCTCAATTCATATTGTATATAAAATAAGCTTCATTCATTATTTGGAGCCTTGTGCATTGGACTAAAAAGGCTATTACAAGTAAGAAAATTGGAGCATCAGTCTGTTCTCTATGAAGAGTGTGGTTTTACAAGAATACAATGTAATTTATATTCTCATTAAGAGCCTTTTGTATGAATGTGTCCATTTAGAAAATCCACTTGCTTTCATCTTTCAGTAGATCCTCGTTTATATTGCCTTTCCTGATACCTAGTGTGATTTACTGTAAGATCCAACACTTCAAAATAGCCTTAGAATAATGATGTTTCAGGAATTGTTTTGATATTGTCGTTAAAGTTTTCTAACTCTCATAGTCGTGAAGACTGTGTCTAATGTAAACTAGTTAATCCCCCAGTCGTTTTTTTAATTCACGGGTGGTCATACCAATGCAATTTTTCTTTCAAGGGCATTCTAGATAGTAGCCCACACCTTGTGTACCACAGTTGCAAAAAAACTGTTCTGTTCTGTTTTTTACTGTTCTGAAACATATCTCATGCACATTGGTCATATAGGTGCAAAATTTAAAAGACCTCATTGGAAGTGTGCTTCCTGTAGTCTTAGGACTGTCACCAGATTATCTCCTCTAACTGGTCTTTACTTTTGAACCTAAACATTCTTGCATATGGTTGTCTGTCCTAAATACATACAGTATACCCTCAGTACTTGACTACCTCAAAACGTATAATTTTTGGTACTCAACGCATATGACTGAGAAAAAAATGGCTCAGAACTTAGCGCTTCCTCTGTATTCATCGCTTTTGGATCACCTGTCTCACCAGGGAGTAAATAAAGTACTGTGATGTAGTGCAGTGTGCTTACAAGAGCCCACGAGCAGTCTGTGCCTATTAGAATCAAAGTGCAGCATGTGCTTATAAGAATCTAAGTGTGTCCCATGCCTATAAGAACATAAGTGCAGCGTGTGCCAATCAAACTGTTAAAGTGAAGTTAAATTATATTGTATTTAATCTAATTGTTGTTTTTTATGTATGTTTGTTTAAATTTAAGGATTTGTATCAAGAAACAAAGCAATCATTTCAAATTAAAATGTTAATTCTGGGGTTTGGAACGGATTATTTCAATTTACATTGATCCCTATGGGAAATGTTTGCTGGTACGCAACCTTCCACCCAGTTGAGTACCAAGGTACCACTGTATATGCATTTGTTTAGTATAGTGTTGATTTCTCTCTATTGATTAAAAGGTTGAACTTGATGGACTGAAAGTCTTTGTTCAACCTTAATTACCATGGGCCTCATTGAATTGCGATTTGGCCAATTGAACAGGGCTCTAAATAAGCACATAGCATATATTTTTTAAAGACATTTTTAGTTAGTGAACTTCTATCTAAAAGCAAAGTCTTTACTAACTAAAAACTTCTTTAAAAAAATATGCTATGTGCTTATTTAGAGTCCTATTCAATTGGCCAAATCGCAATTGAATGAGGCCCTATGTAACTATGTAACTATGTAACTATGATTATTAAGTTCACTAACAAAGTGGATCTCACCATCAGAGGGAGTTTTGTGTTTAGACGTCAGTCATTTTTCTCTCTCTGTATGATTTGCCCTATGATAGACCCTCTTTATAATGATATTGCTGTGTCCTCAATCTTTGACTCTTTTTTCTTAGTTCCTCTGAGTGCATTTTGAAGGTTTTCAGATCATAGCAGTTTTTTCTTACCCTTAGGAATTCTCTTACTGAAATAGCAGAAAAATGAGAACTCTGGAAGTGAAATGTACTCTGAGTTGAGGTTAGCTTAGGGTACAAACAGGCCATATGTTGCCTTATTTGTCCTTAGGAATGGTGACATCACCAAAATAAATTCTTTCAATATCCATATATATTAGTCTCAGATTGAAGTTGTTACAATTAAGAAACTAAATTAATTCAGAAGATTCATGTTTGGTTCAATTCCAAAGTATCAAGAGATTATCTATATAACTCATACATAATTTAATTTTGTCTGTATACTAAAATATGTTCCCTCTCGCACCATCCATGATATATACAGTATTGGCTTAGGTAGGAGCACACAAGGCACCCACAGCTGTACCCATCTTTTGCAGGTAATATTTCCCATCAAACACAAAACAGCTGTACTCCAAGATGAATCTCAACAGTTCTACCATAAAATTTTTCTCATAATTATTAATAGATTCCAAGTAAGGAAATAATGTGTTGCTAGACTGTCCACATCACGGTTGATGGGCATGTAGAGAGATTGTACATCACATGTGATAAGTAGAGTGGTCAACTTATTTCCCTCAAGTTTGCTCAACCCGTCCATCGTGTCCCTCGTTCAAGAGGGGAGACTTGAGATAAAGGGTCTCAGTCGTGCATCCAAGCTCAAGCAGGCTGCCTACACCAATGATTATAGGTCTCCCTGAGGGTCCCTGAGAGTCTATCCTTAAATACCTTGGGTAGCATGCAAAAAGAAGTGGTATGAAGACTATTTACGTTTAAAAAGGAGTGTTACTTGATACCAATGAGGTTTCTATCTCTAGCACATATATCATTTTGTTATATTATTGCATTTAATCATCTGTTGGATCACTCTGCAACTTCTGATAGCAGCTACTATCATGAAATTATTTCAGTGCCTCCTGTACATAATCATCAAAAGGCCATAACACGATGTTACCTCTTTATGAGAGGGTTTGATTACCCCATTATGCCACTGGACTATCTCTGTAAGTGTTATTCTTTCTTGTTTCAAAAGTTCATTGGTGGCAAATTTCACCAATGTATCTAACCATTTTTCATTATCATCATCTGGTTCAGTATCTTTTAGTGAATCTGATAAATTATAATTAACTCATGATTCTATTACAACTGGGTCATCGTTATCATTTTGCTTGTTAAAATGTTTGACAAGCAATAGTTTTCTCGCAAAGAGATGGACGTCCTTAATAATCTCAAATAAATCAATATTTCTAGTTGGAGAAAAAAATTATCCATTAGATAAATAGTTTTAATGGGTTGTTGTCAATTTATGCATTGAAAGTTTATGATCTGAAGTGGATCATCCTCTACCACCTCGTTGTATTCCTTGTTCAGCCCTCCCTTTTACTTTGAAACTGTGGTGAAACACTTGCCAGGTGGCTTGGGTACATCAGTGTCTCTGTGTTGTAACATAGGATGTGATAGTGTACATGGAGAAACAGCATTTGCAACAGCTCTGAGAGCCAAACTATAACAAAGAGCTTACCATAAGGTAGAGAGTCTGGGGGTGTGGGGATATAACCCATAATTTAAGTGATCACCACTTTTAATGGGCTAAGACAGATAGCTCTGCTATATATCAAATATTCCTGCACTATCCAGATATCGACTTACCACAATGTATCACCAAGTGTGAATTGGTATTGTATTTATGCATGCTTCATTGATGATCTCTTGATCTTTATATGGTATTTAGAGATGTCGCGAATAGTTCACCGGCGGACTGTTCCCGGCGAACATAGCATGTTCGCGTTCGCGGCGAACTGCGAACATATGCGATATTCAACCCGCCCCCTATACTTTATCATTGAGCAAACTTTGACCCTGCAACTCACAGTCAGCAGACACATTCCAGCCAATCAGCATCATACCCTGCCTTCCAGACCCTTCTAACTCATGGACAGCAGCCATTTTGGAATCATAACTAACTTGCAGTCTTAATGAGAGGAGGCTGAGTGTAGGTGATACTGCATCAATAGGGAAAACCATAGCTAGGCTACTGTACACAGTGTGCAATACAGCCCTGAAGGACTCTTTTGATCTCTGCTGCAAGGACACCCCTGTGTCTCTTCCCCCCCTTATCATCATCCTCCCCTCACGTTAGCACCAAACCGAAACACCCCTCACACTTATCCCTAAGACCTAACACCCCTCACACTTATTCCTAACATGCCTCACCCTAACACCCCTTACACTTATCCTTAACACCCCTCACCCTAACACCAAACCCTAACACCCCTCACACTTATCCCTAAGACCCCTTACCCTAAGCCTAACACCCCTCACACTTATCCCTAACACCTAACCCTAACATCCCTCACCCTAACACCTAACCCTAACACCCCTTATACTTATCCCTAACACCCCTCACCCTAACACCTAACCCTAACACCCCTCACACTTATCCCTAACACCCCTCACCCTAACCCTAACACCCCTCACACTTATCCCTAACACCCCTTACCCTAACCCTAACACCCCTCACACTTATCCCTAACACCTAACCCTAACATCCCTCACCCTAACACCTAACCCTAACACCCCTTACACTTATCCCTAACACCCCTCACCCTAACACCTAACCCTAACACCCCTCACACTTATCCCTAACACCCCTCACCCTAACCCTAACACCCCTCACACTTATCCCTAACACCCCTTACCCTAACCCTAACACCCCTCACACTTATCCCTAACACCTAACCCTAATATCCCTCACCCTAACACCTAACCCTAACACCCCTTACACTTATTACTAACATCCCTCACCCTAACACCTAACCCTAACATCCCTTACCCTAACACCCATCATACTTATCCCTAAAACCCCTTACACTAACACCTAACCATAATTCCCCCTTACACTTATCCCTAACACCCCTCACCCTAACACCTAACCCTAACATCCCTTACCCTAACACCCCATCATACTTATCCATAAAACCCCTCACACTAGCACCTAACCATAATTCCCCCTTACACTTTTCCCTAACAGCCCTTACCCTAACACTTAACCCTAAAATCCCTTACTCTAACACCCATCACACTTATCCCTATTACACCTTACCCTAACCCTAACACCCCTCACACTTATCCCTAACACCACTTACCCTAACCCTAACACCCCTTACACTTATCCCTAACACCCCTAACCCTAAAACCCCTCACACTTATCCCTAACACCCCTTACCCTAACCCTAACACCCCTCACACATAACCCTAACATCCCTCACCCTAACACCTAACCCTAACACCCCTTACACTTAGCCCTAACACCCCTCACCCTAACACCTATACCCTAACACCCCTTACACTTATCCCTAACACCCCTCACCTTAACACCTAACCCTAACACCACTCACACTTATCCCTAACACCCCTCACCCTAACCCTAACACCCCTCACACTTATCCTTAACACCTAAGCCTTAACATACCTCACCTTAACACCTAACCCTAACACCCCTTACACTTATCCCTAACACCCCTCACCCTAACATCTAACCCTAACATCCCTTACCCTAACACCCATCACACTTATCACTAACAACCCTCACCCTAACACCTAACCATAATACCCCTTTACACTTATCCCTAACAGCCCTTACCCTAACACCTAACCCTAACATCCCTTACTCTAACACCCTTCACACTTATCCCTATTACCCCTTACCCTAACCCTAACACCCCTTACACTTATCGCTAACACCCCTCACCCTAACCCTAACACCCCTCACACTTATCCCTAACACCCCTTACCCTAACCCTAACACCCCTTACACTTAACCCAAACATCCCTCACTCTAACACCTAACCCTAACACCCCTTACCCTTATCCCTAACACCCCTCACCCTAAAACCTATACCCTAACACCCCTTACCCTAACCCTAACACCCCTCACACTTATCCCTAACACCTAACCCTAACATCCCTCACCATAACACCTAACCCTAGCACCCCTTACACTTAACCCTAACACCCCTCACCCTAACACCTAACCCTAACACCCCTCACACTTATCTCTAACACCCCTCACCCAAACCCTAACACCCCTCACACTTATCCCTAACAACCCTTACCCTAACCCTAACACCCCTCACTCTTATCCCTAAAACCTAACCCTAACATCTCTTACCCTAACACCTAACCATAACACCCCTTACACTTATACCTAACACCCCTCACCCTAACACCTAACCCTAACACCCCTCACACTTATCCCTAACACCCCTTACCCTAACCCTAACACCCCTCACACTTATCCCTAACACCTAACCGTAACATCCCTCACCCTAACACCTAACCCTAACACCCCTTACATTTATCCCTAACACCCCTCACCCTAACACCTAACCCTAACACCCATCACATTTATCCCTAACACCCCTCACCCTAACACCTAACCCTAACACCCCTCACACTTATCTCTAACACCCCTCACCCTAACCCTAACACCCCTTACACTTATCGCTAACACCCCTCACCCTAACCCTAACACCCCTCACACTTATCCCTAACACCCCTTACCCTAACCCTAACACCCCTTACCCTTATCCCTAACACCCCTCACCCTAAAACCTATACCCTAACACCCCTTACCCTAACCCTAACACCCCTCACACTTATCCCTAACACCTAACCCTAACATCCCTCACCCTAACACCTAACCCTAGCACCCCTTACACTTAACCCTAACACCCCTCACCCTAACACCTAACCCTAACACCCCTCACACTTATCTCTAACACCCCTCACCCAAACCCTAACACCCCTCACACTTATCCCTAACAACCCTTACCCTAACCCTAACACCCCTCACTCTTATCCCTAAAACCTAACCCTAACATCTCTTACCCTAACACCTAACCATAACACCCCTTACACTTATACCTAACACCCCTCACCCTAACACCTAACCCTAACACCCCTCACACTTATCCCTAACACCCCTTACCCTAACCCTAACACCCCTCACACTTATCCCTAACACCTAACCGTAACATCCCTCACCCTAACACCTAACCCTAACACCCCTTACACTTATCCCTAACACCCCTCACCCTAACACCTAACCCTAACACCCATCACATTTATCCCTAACACCCCTCACCCTAACACCTAACCCTAACACCCCTCACACTTATCTCTAACACCCCTCACCCTAACCCTAACACCCCTCACACTTATCCCTAATACCCCTTACTCTAACCTTAACACCCCTCACACTTATCCCTAACACCTAACCCTAACATCCCTCACCCTAACACCTAACCCTAACACCCCTTACACTTATCCCTAACACCCCTCACCCTAACACCTAACCCTAACACCCATCACATTTATCCCTAACACCCCTCACCCTAATACCTAACCCTAACACCCCTCACACTTATCTCTAACACCCCTTACCCTAACTCTAACACCCCTCACACGTATCCCTAACACCCCTTACCCTAACCCTAACACCCCTTACACTTATCCCTAACACCCCTCACCCTAACCCTAACACCCCTCACACTTATCCCTAACACCCCTTACCCTAACCCTAACACCCCTCACACTTATCCCTATCACCTAACCCTAACACCTAACCCTAACTCCCCTTACACTTATCCCTAACACCCCTCACCCTAACACCTATACCCTAACACCCATCACACTTATCGTTAACACCCCTCGCCCTAACACCTAACCCTAACACCCCTCACACTTATCCCTAACACCCCTTACCCTAACCCTAACATCCCTTACACTTATCCCTAACACCCCTTACCCTAACCCTAACACCCCTTACACTTATCCCTAACACCCCTCACCCTAACACCTAACCCTAACACCCCTCACACTTATCCCTATTACCCCTTACCCTAACCCTAACACCCCTTACACTTATCCCTAACACCCCTCACCCTAACCCTAACACCCCTCACACTTATCCCTAACACCCCTTACCCTAACCCTAACACCCCTTACACTTAACCCAAACATCCCTCACCCTAACACCTAACCCTAACACCCCTTACACTTATCCCTAACACCCCTCACCCTAACACCTATACCCTTAACACCCCTTACCCTAACCCTAACACCCCTCACACTTATCCCTAACACCTAAGCCTAACATCCCTCACCCTAACACCTAACCCTAGCACCCCTTACACTTAACCCTAACATCCCTCACCCTAACACCTAACCCTAACACCCCTCACACTTATCTCTAACACCCCTCACCCAAACCCTAACACCCCTCACACTTATCCCTAACAACCCTTACCCTAACCCTAACACCCCTCACACTTATCCCTAAAACCTAACCCTAACATCTCTTACCCTAACACCTAACCATAACACCCCTTACACTTATACCTAACACCCCTCACCCTAACACCTAACCCTAACACCCCTCACACTTATCCCTAACACCCCTTACCCTAACCCTAACACCCCTCACACTTATCCCTAACACCTAACCGTAACATCCCTCACCCTAACACCTAACCCTAACACCCCTTACACTTATCCCTAACACCCCTCACCCTAACACCTAACCCTAACACCCATCACATTTATCCCTAACACCCCTCAACCTAATACCTAACCCTAACACCCCTCACACTTATCTCTAACACCCCTTACCCTAACTCTAACACCCCTCACACGTATCCCTAACACCCCTTACCCTAACCCTAACACCCCTTACACTTATCCCTAACACCCCTCACCCTAACCTTAACACCCCTTACCCTAACCCTAACACCCCTCACATTTATCCCTATCACCTAACCCTAACACCTAACACTAACTCCCCTTACACTTATCCCTAACACCCCTCACCCTAACACCTATACCCTAACACCCATCACACTTATCGTTAACACCCCTCGCCCTAACACCTAACCCTAACACCCCTCACACTTATCCCTAACACCCCTTACCCTAACCCTAACATCCCTCACACTTATCCCTAACACCCCTTACCCTAACCCTAACACCCCTTACACTTATCCCTAACACCCCTCACCCTAACACCTAACCCTAACACCCCTCACACTTATCCCTATTACCCCTTACCCTAACCATAACACCCCTTACACTTATCCCTAACACCCCTCACCCTAACCCTAACACCCCTCACACTTATCCCTAACACCCCTTACCCTAACCCTAACACCCCTCACACTTATCCCTATCACATAACCCTAACACCTAACCCTAACTCCCCTTACACTTATCCCTAACACCCCTCACCCTAACACCTATACCCTAACACCCATCACACTTATCGTTAACACCCCTCGCCCTAACACCTAACACTAACACCCCTCACACTTATCCCTAACACCCCTTACCCTAACCCTAACATCCCTCACACTTATCCCTAACACCCCTTACCCTAACCCTAACACCCCTTACACTTATCCCTAACACCCCTCACCCTAACACCTAACCCTAACACCCCTCACACTTATCCCTAACACCCCTCACCCTAACCCTAACACCCCTCACACTTATCCCTAACAACCCTTACCCTAACCCTAACACCCCTCACACTTATTCCTAACACCTAACCCTAATATCCCTCACCCTAACACCTAACCCTAACACCCCTTACACTTATCTCTAACACCCATCACCCTAACACCTAACCCTATCATCCCTTACACTAACACCCATCACACTTATCCCTAACACCCCTCACCCTAACACCTTACCATAAAACCCCCTTACACATATCCCTAACAGCCCTTACCCTAACACCTAACCCTAAAATCCCTTACTCTAACACCCATCACACTTATCCCTATTACCCCTTACCCTAACCCTAAAACCCCTCACACTTATCCCTAACACCCCTTACCCTAACCCTAACACCCCTCACACTTATCCCTAACACCCCTCACCCAAACACCTAACCCTAACACCCCTCACACTTATCCTTAACACCCCTCACCCTAACCCTAACACCCCTCACACTTATCCCTAACACCCCTTACCCTAACCCTAACACCCCTCACACTTATCCCTAACACCTAACCCTAACATACCTCACCCTAACACCTAACCATAACACCCCTTACACTTATCCCTAACACCCCTCAACCTAACACCTAACCTCAATACCCCTTTACACTTATCCCTAACAGCCCTTACCCTAACACCTAATCCTAACATCCCTTACTCTAACACCCGTCACACTTATTCCTATTACCCCTTACCCTAACCCTAACACCCCTTACACTTATCCCTAACACCCCTCACCCTAACCCTAACACCCCTCACACTTATCCCTAACACCCCTTACCCTAACCCTAACACCCCTCACACTTATCCCTAACACCTAACCCTAACATACCTCACCCTAACACCTAACCATAACACCCCTTACACTTATCCCTAACACCCCTCACCCTAACACCTAACCCTAACATCCCTTACCCTAACACCCATCACACTTATCCCTAACACCCCTCACCCTAACACCTAACCTCAATACCCCTTTACACTTATCCCTAACAGCCCTTACCCTAACACCTAACCCTAACATCCCTTACTCTAAAACCCGTCACAGTTATTCCTATTACCCCTTACCCTAACCCTAACACCCCTTACACTTATCCCTAACACCCCTCACCCTAACCCTAACACCCCTCACTCTTATCCCTAACACCCCTTACCCTAACCCTAACACCCCTTACACTTAACCCTAACATCCCTCACCCTAACACCTAACCCTAACACCCCTTTACACTTATTCCTAACACCCCTCACCCTAACACCTATACCCTAACACCCCTTACACTTATCCCTAACACCCCTCACCCTAACACCTCACCCTAACACCCCTCACATTTATCCCTAACACCCCTCACCCTAACCCTAACACCCCTCACACTTATCCCCTAACACCCCTTACCCTAACCCTAACAGCCCTCACACTTATCCTTAACACCTAACCCTAACATCCCTCACCCTAACACCTAACCCTAACACCCCTTAC
The DNA here is from genome assembly GCA_027410445.1 of Discoglossus pictus. Taxonomy (NCBI): domain Eukaryota; kingdom Metazoa; phylum Chordata; class Amphibia; order Anura; family Alytidae; genus Discoglossus; species Discoglossus pictus. The sequence goes on from CM050169.1 coordinate 62,410,649, forward strand.
ACGTATCTCTAACACCCCTCACCCTAACACCTAACCCTAACATCCCTTACCCTAACACCCATCACACTTATCCCTAACACCTAACATCAATATCCCTCACCCTAACACCTAACCCTAACACCCCTCACACTTATCCCTAACACCCCTCACCCTAACCCTAACACCCATCATACTTATCCCTAACACCCCTCACCCTAACACCTAACCCTAACACCCCTCACACTTATCCCTAACACCCCTTACCCTAACCCTAACACCCCTTACACTTATCCCTAACACCCCTCACCCTAACCCTAACACCCCTCACTCTTATCCCTAACACCCCTTACCCTAACCCTAACACCCCTTACACTTAACCCTAACATCCCTCACCCTAACACCTAACCCTAACACCCCTTACACTTATTCCTAACACCCCTCACCCTAACACCTATACCCTAACACCCCTTACACTTATCCCTAACACCCCTTACCCTAACCCTAACACCCCTCACACTTATCCCTAACACCCCTTACCCTAACCCTAGCACCCCTTACACTTATCCCTAACATACCTCACCCTAACACCTAACCCTAACACCCCTCACACTTATCCCTAACACCCCTCACCCTAACCCTAACACCCCTCACACTTATCCCTAACACCCCTTACCCTAACCCTAAAACCCCTCACACTTATCCCTATTACCTAACCCTAACATCCCTCACCCTAACACCTAACCCTAACTCCCCTTACACTTATCCCTAACACCCCTCACCCTAACACCTATACCCTAACACCCATCACACTTATCGTTAACACGCCTCACCCTAACACCTAACCCTAACACCCCTCACACTTATCCCTAACACCCCTTACCCTAACCCTAACACCCCTCACACTTATCCCTAACACCCCTCATCCTAACCCTAACACCCCTCACACTTATCCCTAACACCCCTTACCCTAACCCTAACACCCCTTACACTTATCCCTAACACCCCTCATCCTAAAACCTAACCCTAACACCCCTCACACTTATCCCTAACACCCCTCACCCTAACCCTAACACCCCTCACACTTATCCCTAACACCCCTTACCCTAACCTTAACACCCCTCACACTTATCCCTAACACTAATATCCCTCACCCTAACACCTAACCCTAACACCCTTTACACTTATCCCTAACACCCCTCACCCTAACACCTAACCCTAACATCCCTTACCCTAACACCCATCACACTTATCCCTAACACCCCTCACCCTAACACCTAACCATAATACCCCCTTACACTTATCCCTAACAGCCCTTACCCTAACACCTAACCCTAAAATCCCTTACTCTAACACCCATCACACTTATCCCTATTACACCTTACCCTAACCCTAACACCCCTTACACTTATCCCTAACAACCCTTACCCTAACCCTAACACCCCTCACACTTATCCCTAACACCTAACACTAACATCCCGCACCCTAACACCTAACCCTAACACCCCTTACACTTATCCCTAACACCCCTCACCCTAACACCTAACCCTAACACCCCTTACACTTATCCTTAACACCCCTCACCCTAACCCTAACACCCCTCAAACTTATCCCTAACGCCCCTTACCCTAACCCTAACACCCCTCACACTTATCCCTAACACCTAACCCTAACATCCCTCACCCTAACACCTAACCCTCTCACACCTTACACTTATCCCTAACACCCCTCACCCTAACACCTAACCCTAACATCCCTTACCCTAACACCCATCACATTTATCCCTAACACCCCTCACCCTAACACCTAACCCTAACACCCCTCACACTTATCACTAACATCCCTTACCCTAACCCTAACACCCCTCACTCTTATCCCTAACACCACTTACCCTAACCCTAACACCCCTTACACTTATCCCTAACACCCCTAACCCTAACACCCCTCACACTTATCCCTAACACCCCTTACCCTAACCCTAACACCCCTCACACTTAACCCTAACATCCCTCACCCTAACACCTAACCCTAACACCCCTCACACTTATCCCTAACACCCCTTACCCTAACCCTAACACCCCTCACACTTATCTATAACACCTAACCCTAACATACCTCACCCTAACACCTAACCCTAACACCCCTTACACTTATCCCTAACACCCCTCACCCTAACACCTAACCCTAACATCCCTTACCCTAACACCCATCACACTTATCCCTAACACCCCTCACCCTAACACCTAACCATAATACCCCTTTATACTTATCCCTAACAGCCCTTACCCTAACACCTAACCCTAACATCCCTTACTCTAACACCCCTCACACTTATCCCTATTACCCCTTACCCTAACCCTAACACCCCTTACACTTACCCCTAACACCCCTCACCCTAACCCTAACACCCCTCACTCTTATCCCTAACACCCCTTACCCTAACCTTAACACCCCTTACACTTAACCCTAACATCCCTCACCCTAACACCTAACCCTAACACCCCTTACAATTATTCCTAACACCCCTCACCATAACACCTATACCCTAACACCCCTTACACTTATCCCTAACACCCCTCACCCTAACACCTAACCCTAACACCCCTCACACTTATCCCTAACACCCCTCATCCTAACCCTAACACCCCTCACACTTATCCCTAACACCCCTTACCCTAACCCTAACACCCCTCACACTTATCCTTAACACCTAACCCTAACATCCCTCACCCTAACACCTAACCCTAACACCCCTTACAATTATCCCTAACACCCCTCACCCTAACACCTAACCCTAACATCCCTTACCCTAACACCCATCACACTTATCCCTAACACCCCTCACCCTAACACCCAACCATAATACCCCCTTACACTTATCCCTAACAGCCCTTACCCTAATACCTAACCCTAACATCCCTTACTCTAACACCCATCACACTTATCCCTATTACCCCTTACCCTAACCCTAAAACCCCTCACACTTATCCCTAACACCCCTTACCCTAACCCTAACACCCCTCACACTTATCCCTAACACCCCTTACCCTAACCCTAACATACCTCACACTTATCTATAACACCCACCAACCTAACACCTAACCCTAACATTCTCACACTTATCCCTAAGACTTAACACCTCTCACACTTATTCCTAAAATGCCTCACCCTAACACCTAACCCTAATACCCCCTTACACTTATCCCTAACAGCCCTTACCCTAACACCTATCCCTAACATCCCTTACCCTAACACCCATCAAACTTATCACTAACACCCCTTGCCCTAACCCTAACACCCCTCACACTTATCCATAACACCCATCAACCTAACACTTAACCCTCACATTCTCACACTTATCCCTTAGACCTAACACCCCCCACGCTTATTCCTAACACCCCTCACCCTAACACCTAACCCTAATACCCCCTTACACTTATCCCTAACAGCCATTACCCTAACACCTAACCCTAACATCCCTTACCCAAACACCCATCACACTTATCCCTAACACCCCTTACCCTAACACTAACACCCATCACACTTATCCATAACACCCATCAACCTAACACCTAACCCTAACATTCTCACACTTATCCCTAAGACCTAACACCCCTCACACTTATTCCTAACATGCCTCACCCTAACACCCCTTACACTTATCCCTAACACCCCTCACCCTAACACCTATACCCTAACACCCCTTACCCTAACCCTAACACCCCTCACACTTATCCCTGTGTCTCTCCCCCCCCCCTTATCATCAAGGGAGGGGGGAGGATGATGAGGGAGGGGGGAAACAGACACAGGGGAGGATGATGAGGGAGGGGGTAAAGAGATACAGGGGAGGGGGATGATTAAGGGGGGAAAGAGACACAGGGGAGGATGATGAGGGAGGGGGGAAGAGACACAGGGGAAGATGATGAGGGAGGGGGAAAAGAGACACACGGGAGGATGATGAGGGAGGGGGAAAGAGACACAGGGGAGGATGATGATGGAGGGGGGAAGAGACACAGGGGAGGATGATGAGGGAGGGGTAAAGAGATACAGGGGAGGATGATGAGGGAGGTGGGAGGATGATGAGGGAGGGGGATGAGACACAGGGGAGGGTGATGAGAAAGGGGGGAAAGAGACACAGGGGAGGATGATGAGGGAGGGGGTAAAGAGATACAGGGGAGAATGATGATGATGGAGGGGTATGTTAGGTTATTTATGCCCTTTATGGATTAAAACCAGACTCTGCATCAACTATGTAATTTTCCGTGGGAGTTTTGACATGGATCCCCCTCCAGCATGCCACAGTCCAGGTGTTAGTCCCCTTAAAACAACTTTTCCATCACTATTGTGGCCAGAAAGAGTCCCTTTGGGTTTTAAAATCCGCCTGCCCATTGAAGTCTATGGCGGTTCGCCGGGTTCGCCGGTTCGCGAACATTTGAACCGGTTCGCTACATTACTAATGGTATTATCTTTATATAGGATAATTTTGTGAGCTTAAAGTATTGACTTGAACATTACTAACAGCTATAGGGTTACACTTAGAGTGAAAGAGTTGGGAAAGTGTGAGTTTATTTTGTGGGGCTGCATTCTGTAGATTGAATGGTTTAGCTGCAAGCTGCTCTTTTTAAAGACTTTATCTTGGAGCTTTTCTATATGTCTGAAATCTAAGGGCCACCTTCAATTTGAATCCTGTAACTCGATTGCAGACAGTTGAATGTCTGCGAGTGAGTTGGGGGCTCCAGTTCATCTCCGATAGCAATGCTATTCAATTGCTCAAGTCCCCAAGCCAAAACCATAAACCATGCACTGGTTCGTAGCAGTTCTGGGCGGGAACATGATCAATTAAGCAAGCCCGTAACCTCCCATTTCAAATCAGCCAATAGAAGACTGTCATTAATATGGCAGTAAAACATGGAGGTTACATGTCAATGAATTAGGTTCGGAGGTCCGATATGCGATCAGACTCGCAAATCCTCAAACTAAAGAATTATGAAAATAAATGCCAATACTGTACTAATCTATGTAGGTGGCCTGATAACTATTAACTCATTGAAACCCAAGATCGAATTAACCCCCGAAATGACACATAAAAAATAAGTTTAATTTCTTGACAATTTGCGGGCTTGAGACTGCTGTGCAATTAATTCTAATGTCTGTCGTCGCTTTTCCCATTATTTACAGTGCAGAATTGATTTTTTATTTGCAGTTACAGTGCTACGAATAGGTAGCACATGTAGAAATTTCTCCTTCATTTGCTGTTTATGGGTGTGAATACATTTGCGGGCTTGGGGAATTTGAGCAATTGAATAGCGATTTGCGATTTTAGACTAACGGAAGTGAGAGATCAAAGGCTTCTGGAGGCTGTAAGTTACTAGTTTGACCAGCGCCATTTTTTCAAGGGCATAACTCGAAAGCTGCTCCCAGCCTGCGAAAAGATGCCAATTGAATAGCTTGCAAGCTCAGTTAGGGGCTTCCGGATCTCAAATGCACTCAATTGAATGTGGCTCTAAGTGTCTACTAAATATCTGCTCTCTATAGACTAAGTGTAAACTTGGAATCTGCTCCGTGTTAGTGTCTGCTGGAGAGTCAATTCAATCTGTGTGTGCAAAGTGTGAGTGCCTGCTGGGGACATCTGATTTGTGAGTATGACCTTTTGCTGAGATGAAAGACCTAGACAAGTACAAGGATCTTGAAAACGATTTTTGATGAAAATAGCAAAATTCAAGGTCAGTTATCGAACACTATTTTTTATTACAGCTTATTGCAAATAACTCTTTTCATAGGTAAAGTGTTAAAGTCCACCATATTTTGGACCATTGCTATTTCCCTTTAGTATGGATGAGATCATAATCTATGCTATATTATAGGGTACAATTGTCCTGAAGTTGCTCAGTATCGCGATGACATGATCTTCATAGGAAATAGGGGGGTTACAGGTACAGGTTCCATACAGTGTAAAGTTACTTGTGAGAATAACCAGACTTGACAAAGTTTTACATACTTTTTCCAGCTCTAAAATGTCCTTTTTATGAAGTGGTGCCCAAAATAATACTCCATAAACCAAATGAGGGCATACTAGAGATTTGTATAGTGGCAGAATTATATTTGCTTCCCTTGCTTCTATACCCTTCTTAATACATGCTAATATTTTACTTGCTTTTGCAGCTGCTGCTTGGAATTGAGCACTGTTACCTAGGTGGTTGTCCACAAGCACTCCCAAATACCTTTCAATATCTGATACCCCTAGATTTGCTCCATTAAGATTATAAATTGCATGGCTATCATTCCTTCCCAGATACATAAATGTACATGTAATCATATTAAATCTCCTCTGCCATTTAGTCATCCATTTTTCTATTTTATGCAAATCCCTTTGAAGGGTAAGCACATCAATATCTGATTTAATTACCTTGCATAACTTCATGTCATCAGCAAAAATGGAGACAATACTTTCTAGTCCTACTGTCAAGTCATTAATAATTATGTTAAAAATGAGAGGACCTAATACTGAACCCTGAGGAACCCCTCTTACCACATTGGTCCAATTTGAGTATGTTCCATTTACCTCAAACCTTTGCTTCCTGTCTTTTAGCCAGCTCTCAATCCATGAGCAGATATTTATAGCAATTCCTGTATCCCTTAGTTTGCACAATAGTCTCCCATGTGGCACTGTATCAAAAGCCTTTGCAAAATCCAAAAAGACTACATCCACCAAGTTACCTTGATCCTAGTTTTTACTAACCTCCTCATAGAAACTAATTAGGTTTGTTTGACATGAGCTATTCCTCATAAATCTGTGTTAACTCCTACTTATAATCTTGTTTAAACAGACATAGGGCCCTATTAAATTATCAAATTGCAATTACTGAAGCCCGTAATGTAGCTCACAAAAGTTACTGATATTCAATTGGCCTCCTCTAGCTACTCACAATCTCTTTGTGAGCTACAGGCTAAAAATTCCTGCGTTTGTCAAAATCATAACTTCGACCCATCTAAGCCTTTGATCTTTCAAGCATGCAAATGTTACAATTGCTAAAATCGCAAATCGTGATTTAATTGCAACAATTCCCAAAGCCCGCAATTGCCTACAAACGCGTAAATTGCAAATGTAGAAAAAATTCTACGAGTGCTAGAGAGGACTCGTAAAGGGGGTTAAACACCTATTTGTAACACTATAAAAGCCAGTAAAAACACAATACTGGACTTTTAAATATTGGGAAAGTGATGAAAGACATTAGAATAATTTGCACAACAGTCTCAAGCTCACAAATCTGCAATACAATTATTTATTTTTACGCTCAATTTTCGTGTAATATCAATCTTGGGAATCCAGGAGTTAATACATATCAGGCCACCCACATGGACTATAACAGTTTCTTCATTCATTTGTATTGATGTTTACATCCCTAGAGTGCGATCATGATCGCATATCAGACGTCTAAACACCAATTAATTGACGTTTAAACCCCATGTTTTACTAATGTCATGATGATGGTCTCATTTACTATTGTCTGTTTCTAAATTGTTACTTTTGGACTTGCTTAATTGATCATGATCATGCCCTGAAATGCTACATATGGTTACATGGTTTACAGATTTGGCTCTTGGCCATGTAATTGCAGGCTTGTTCAATTAAACTTGCAAGTTGCAAGTTTGGAATTTAATAGGGCCCATAATCTTGTATACTATCCCTTATTAACCCTGCTAAAAGTTTTCCACTACAGAAGTGAGCCATACAGGTCTATACTTTGTTGCTCCCTTCTTAAATATAGGTATCACATTAGCTTTTCTCCAGTCATCTGGTAGAGACCCTGTGTTGAGTGAATACTGAAAAAATAGATATATTGATTTGGCTGTTACAGAACCCAGTTCCCTCAGTACCCGTGGATGTATTCCATCAGGACCTGGAGCTTTATTAACATTTATCTTTTCCAATCTCTTGTGGATTTCTTCGTGTGTTAACCAATTATTTAGTGAAGATAGTGAAGCCCTATAATGTCCCAACCACTGGCACCTCCCTTGTGTATACCAAAGAAAAGAGCCTATACAACTCATCTGTGTAGCAATGAAATGAAATGGTATAATTTTGTTACCTAAGTAGATTTAGAATGTTACTGAGTTTGTGATCTATGGCAGGGAAATGAATAGAGGAGCAGCCTATATTGAGTTGTCTACCTCTGTCACATCCTGGAATCTAGGCCCCAAGAAAGAAGTGATTAACCTCTGGTGTTATTTTGGGTCTTTTTCAGCCTGGATCCCCTTTCCATTGAAGTTTATTCCAATGTTTCTGACGAGCTGATTTTTAGATAAGAGGAGTTTAACAGGTGCAAGTTCCCCTAAGTCTAATCTTATAGAATATTTATATACTTCTCAGGAGATCTAACAGAAATATCAATGTTCTAATTAAGTCCCAAGGAAGTAGGCACTTGTAAGATATTTTAGGCAGATCTGTGTCTTATAAGAGAAACACATTGCCAAAGGGAACCAACCTGTGCAGGAGATCTATGTGCGACTGATTCTAATTTATATCAAATGACTCAGAGGCTGGAACTGAAGGCAACCTACAGGTACCAATGAAACTTAATTCACAGACATATGGTCTGAAAACTGGTCTACTGTGGACAAGACATCTTACTGATATGGGGTTTATTATAGTGATAACAAAATTATGTACTATTTTAAACAAATTTAATCACTGCAAATGCAAAGAAGGAAATGCACCTCCAATAATTTTGGCTTGGACTCCTTCGGATTTATATTAAACTGTAAACATTGGAAAAGTCTTTTCATCAATGACGAGTGATCAATGAAGTGTGGGTTTCACATGTTAATATTGATGTTTTGTCAAGATATTACATTTACAACTAAATATACTAATTAGTTTTAAACAAAAAATAAATACTACATGATTAGCTTCTTATGTGAAAGCAACTAAGTAGCATAATGGATAGGTTACTAAAGGATAAAGCTAAGTGCTGGATAACTTGTGTTATCCTATGGGGATTTTTGGACAAATACAAAAATGTAATTAAAAGATTTTTAACCAATCATGTAGGACTCAATCTGATTTTTAGTATTGTATGTCACTACATAAAGTCACTTGATTCTTTCCAATTTAAGATGTTACCTGGGCTTTTGCTTTTTATTCTCACCTTCCCCTCTAGAATCTGGTACCAGCTTCCAATGTTAAAGTAACATTACCAAGATGGATAAATGCTTCTATTTTAGCAAAAGGTAAATTTGCAGATGTACAGGGTAAAGTTTCCAGGAGGTGTCTCGTGTGTAATTATATAATAAAACTAAAGCTATGGTCACATATTTGAAAATCTAAAATTCAACACTGAGAAATGTAAAAAATATGCACTTACACCACAAAAACCCAATAGTAGAATATTTGCATAACAACTTATAAGGATACTACATGACAGCCTCTGAGCTGCCATTTCAAACCCCCATTAAATAAACACAGTACTGGACACAAGTCCCCATCCTCTGAGGAAATTACAACCACTTGGGGTTTCCACCATTGCTGTCCATGTTATGCTTTTTATATTGATTACTAATATGTATATCTGTTATAATATTTTAGCACATAGAAAACATTTTGAAGTTAACATGTAACATTTCATATAACTGCTTTGTGACCCCTATTTCACACACTATCTGTCTGTCTGTCTTATTATTATTATTATTATTATTATTATTATTATTATTATTATTTGTATTATCATTATCTAGACCTGGAAACAAACAAGGTGGTGGTGTGGGCATATTACTTTCCTCTCACTGTATATTTCACCTCATACCCCCTGTCCCATCCATCCAATTCTTATCCTTCACACTATCCACCTCTTCTCAACCATCTCTTTACATGTTGCTATGATCTATCATCCACCTGGACAATCCTCTCAATTCCTGGATCACTTTTCCGCCTGTCTCCCTTACTTTTTCCCCTACAACATTCCTTCACTTGTACTTGGCGACTCCAACATTGCCAATGACACAACCACCTCCCAGGTAGTTGGTAAACTCTTCTCACTCACCTCCTCCCTTGGTGTCTCACAATTGACAGACTCCTCAACTAACCATGCTGGACACTTCTACACCTTATTTTCACCAATCTAAGCACCACCTCCAACCTAGTCATTTGTCTAATCCCTCTATCAGACCACCATTTCTTAACTTTCAACCTCACCGTGCCTTCCTCTCATTACCCTTCTTCAACTCTGGCCACCATCACCCACAGAAACCTGCAAGCACTTGACCCACAACAGCTCTCCACTGTGCTACAACACCTTCTCAGCCCAATCACCAACTTCAACTGCCCTGACCCTGCCACCACCCATTACAACTCAACTCTTTCTTCCACCCTTGACACCACTGCCCCCATAACCACATGCAGACGCCCTCGCTCTCATCCACAACCATGGCACACCACCATGGTTTTCAACCATGGCGCTCCCACACTACTGAATGGCTATGGAGGAAATCCTTCATTACGAGTTTATATTGTGCTCCTTCTTCTCTGACCTCATCCTTGCCAAACAGCACTATTTCACATCATTAATATCAACGTTAATAATAATAAATAATATGTATTCATTTTAGGAGAAAATAGAGAGGGGGCTATGATAGAGACCTGCAAATATATCAAAGGTTTTATTAAAGTTCAATTGAGAAGTGTATTTGAAAAAAGGAAAAGCAAGAAAAATATTTTTATTTTTTTTATTTGAAGGTGGAAGATGTAGAGACAATGTGAGAAAATATAGTTTTACAGAAAGAGTTGTAGATATGTGGAATAGCCTTACAGTTGAGGTGATAGAGTCAAAAAAGTTAAAGAATGAAAACAATCTAAGTAACTAAATATTGCTGCAGAAGTTCAGTTTAAAAAAGTGGTCACTCACGGCTTTTTGCAAACAGAATAATGTACAGAGAATGGCTCAACCTTGCTCAAATTAATTCAAATATTTCTAGCATGCTAAAAGCTAGTTCAGCTAGCAAAACCCCATTTGAGAAATGTTGTATATACAATTCAAAATAAAAACATCTCCATCATCTATAATTATCTGATAGATCGGGACACATCTAAGCTCTATCATCCGAACTCCTGGGAGGTAGAACTTAACAACACCTTAGATAGTTTGCAATGGAACAAAATACATAAAAATTCTGCAAAATCTTCCCTCAACTTAATTCTGAGAGAGAATTCTTACAAAATGAACCTTAGGTGGTGCCTGACTCCTGCTAGACTGAAACTTTTAAATCCGTAATTGGATGGAAATTGTTTTAGAGGTTGCAATTCTACCGGTACTTTATGACACATAGGCCCCCATTTAATTGAGGTTTTGGGGGATCCAGAAGCTCGTAAGTGAGGTTGCAAGCTAATTTGCTATTCAATTGGCATCTTTTTGTGGGCTTGGAATGGCTTCTGAGTTACAGGGTTGTAAAAATGGTGATGGTTAACCTGGCAACTTGCAGCCTCCAGAAGCCTTTGATCTTTCACTTTTGCAAGGCTAAAATCGCAGATTGCTATTGAATTGCTCAATTTACCCAAGCCCGCAAATGTTTTCACACACATAAATGAGTGCTAGAGAGGACCCGCAAGGGGGTTAAACACCTATTTGTAGCACTGTAAATGCAAATATAAAATTCCTACTGCACTGTAAATAATGGGGAAAGCAATGACAGACATTAGAATTAATAGCAAGCTAGCAAATCTGAAGGAAATAAAAATTATTTTTTTGTGTCATTTCGGGGTTAAATCAATCTTGGGTATCAATGAGTTAATACATACCCATATGAACTAGAACAGTATTGGCATTCTTTTTCATAATTCTTTATTTTCGGGATTTGCGATTCTGATCGCATATCGGATCCCTGAACCTAAGTGATTGACACTTAACCTCCATACTTTGCTGCCGTAATAATGACTGTCTCTAGTTTTCTATTGGCTGATTCAAAATAGGCGGTTATTGGCTTGCTGAATTCATCATGTTCCCACCCTGATGTGCTCCAAACCAGTGCATGGTTTATGGTTTTGGCTTGGGCCCAAATCTGGCGGCCTTGAGTAATTAAATAGCATCGCAATCGGAGACCAACGAGAGCCCGCAACATTGGGACTATCTCACAATTTCTCATATTTGGTCAGGAATATATGACACTTTGGAGAATTATGGGGCACTAGATCACCTCAAAACCCAGTGGAGGTCCTGTTAGGTCTCCCTACCACTGTTCTCTCCAAGGAAGCTAAACTTCTTATCAATCAAGTTTTTTTAGCAGCTAGGAACACTTTTACTAAAATTCGGAAGTCGTCCATACCCAAGTACGTGGAGGTACAGAAAAAACATAAACACATTTACTTATGTGCACAATCTCTGCTGAACTAGAAAATAACTACAAAAAATGGGCTTCATGTTGGGACATTTGAAAACTTTGAATTGGTTGGTAGTAACTCCAATACAGTCTTCAGAGACTATATAATGCTATGCTACACCCCTCCCACTTCTCCCTTGTCTCCTTTTTTTTTTCTTTTTCTTTTCTTTTCTATTTTTTTTTTTTCTTTAATTTTTTTCACTCATTGGTTTAATCAAAAATGTCATAATATAACAGTGTCATAGTATATAAAATAAGTATACTTATTCTACAGAAAAATTAAAATATTGGGAAAAAATACAAACAATTTTTTTTTAAATGTCTTTATTGGGGTGTAATTTGTATATAATGCATGTTGGACTTGTATTGTTTTGCTAATCTAATAATGTTATACCTCTCATTCTCTTCAATAAAAACAATTAAAAAAAAAAGTGAAAGAATGTAGAGAATGAGGGGGTAACGGGGCTGAAAAACTTTCCTCCTTGCAAAACTGCTCCAGCTCCTCCAAGTTGGATGGTTTGCGCTTGTGAACAGCAATCTTTAAGTCTGACCACAAATGTTCTATTGGATTGAGGTCTGGGTATTGACTAGGCTTTGACATTTACATGTTTCCGCTTAAACCACTCAAGTGTTGCTTTAGCAGTGTGTTTGGGGTCATTGTCCTGCTGGAAGGTGAACCTCCGTCCTAGCCTCAAATCACGCACAGAGAAGTACAGGTTTTGCTCAAGAATATCCCTGTATTTAGCACCATCCATCTTTCCCTCAACCCTGACCAGTTTCCCAGTCCTGACTGCTGAAAAACATCCCCATAGCATGATGCTGCCACCACCATGTTTCACTGTGGGGATGGTGTTCTTTGGGTGATGTGATATGTTGGGTTTGCGCCAGACATAGTGTTTTCTTTGATGGCCGTAAAGTTCAATTTTAGTCTCATCAGACCAGAGCACCTTCCTCCATACATTTTGTTTCCCACATGCCTTTTCCCAAACTCAAAATGTGCCATTTTATTTTTTGCTGAAAGTAATGGCTTTCTTCTGACCACTCTGCCATAAAGCCCAACTCTATGGAGCTTATGATGTACAGATACTCTAGTCTCTGCTGTGGAACTCTGCAGCTCCTCCAGGGTTACCTTATATCTCTGTGCTGCCTCTCTGATTAATGCCCTTCTTGCCCGGTCCGTGAGTTTTGGTGGGCGGCCATCTCTTGGCAGGTTTTCTATTGTGCCATGTTTTTTCCATTTGATTATGATAGATTTGATGGTGCTTCTGGGGATCATCAAAGATTTGTATATTTTTTTATAACCTAACCATGACTTGTACTTCTTAACAACATTGTCCCTTACTTGTTCAGAGAGTTCCGTGGTCTTCATGGCAGTGGTGCCTCTTGCTTAGGTGTTGCAGCCTCTGGGGGCTTTCAAAAAAGGTGTGTATATGTAATGACAGATCATGTGACACTTAGATCGCACACAGGTGGACATAATTTCACTAATTATGTGACTTCTGAAGGTAATTGTTTGCACTAGTGCTTTTTATGTGCTTCATAACAAAGGGGGTGTATACATACGCATATGCCAATATGTTTTCTATTTCTTAAAAATAGTTTTATGTATATATGTTTCTCATTTCAATTCACCAACTTAGACTATTGTGTTTTGATCCATCACATAAAATTCAGATTAACAAAACATTGTACTTAAGGCTGTAATGTAACAAAATAGGTAAAAAGTCAAGTTGGTGAATACTTTTGCAAGGCACTGTATATACAGTGGATATAAAAAGTCTACACACCCCTGTTAAAATGTCAGGTTTCTGTGCTTTCAAACAAATGAGACAAAGATAAAACATTTCAGAACTTTTTCCACATTTAATGTGACCTATAAACTGTACAACTCAATTGAAAAACAAACTGAAATCTTTTAGGTAGAAGGAAGAAAAAATATATTAATCAGAGGCACTTTAAATGATGGCAGGTGTATGCTGACTCCTACTTAACATGATTTGGAATGTGATTGCTTAATTCTGAACGCAGCTACATCCCCAGTTATACGAGGGTGTGCAGACTTATGCAGCCACATTATTTTTATTTTTTATTTTTCTTCCCTCCACCTAAAATATTTCAGTTTGTTTTTCAATTGAGTTGTACAGTTTATAGGTCACATTAAAGGTGGAAAACGTTCTGAAATGATTTATCTTTGTCTAATTTTTTTACAGCACAGAAACCTTAACAGGGATGTGTAGACCTTTTATATCCACTGTATATATATATTGGTATTGTTCATTGTATACATAGGGTGTAAAATAGCTTATATATACATACAAACATAGAAAAAGCTAGGAGGTTGGATTTGCCCTGTCCCCCCACTGGTCCTACACCCATGCCCATCCCCAATAAAGTCACTTCTGGTCAATGATTAGTAGTGTGAAAGCTGTATTTCGTAGATCAGGGACACTATTTTATAAGGCAATCGCTACAGTCTACAGTTTGTGGTTACTGAGGATAATCCACTTGAAATGAGAATCTAAGTTCCAGAGGTTCTGCTGGCCTTGTGTTGTGACATCATCTCACTGCTTAAAATATTTTAGAACATGTCTTTGTTTATCTTTGTGATTGCATATCCTTTTCTAAACTTTAATAATATAAATTATTATTTTTTTTTATTACAGACATGGACATGCAAAGAGTAACAAGTCTGGAGAACCAAACTAAAATTCAGGAATTCTTTCTTCTCGGATTCTCTGACTTCCCAAAGGTTCAGTTTATATTATTTGGGGTATTTTCACTTATTTATATGATGACTTTGACTGGGAATATAGTAATTCTAATTCTTATTCATATTGACCACCGTCTTCATACCCCAATGTATTTCTTTCTTGGCCACCTAGCATCTATGGATGCATTTTCATCCACTGTCACTGTCCCTCGAATGATTGTTGACCTGCTTTCCAAAATGAAGTCAATTTCCCGCATGGCGTGTGTAACGCAAATGTTTTTTTTCCTACTGTTTGTAAGTGCTGAGATCTTCTTGCTGGCAGTGATGTCATACGACAGATATGTTGCCATTTGCCAACCACTGCATTACACCTCTATCATGTCTTGGAAAGTCTGTATCTTGATGGCTTCAGGTGCATGGTTACTTGGATTTACCAATGCTTTTATACATGCCATTGGTACACTCAGACTGACTTTTTGTGGACAAAATATTATTTATGGTTTCTTTTGTGACTTCCCTCTGGTATTACAGCTCTCATGCACTGACATTTTTCTAAATATCCTTAGTATGTGCATTGCAACTGTAACTATAGGATTTCTTGCCCTTGGAGTAACTTTTATTCCATACATGTACATAGTCAGGTTGATTCTGAGGATCCCGTCCAAGGAAGGGAAACATAAAGCTTTCTCTACTTGTACCTCACACCTGACTGTTGTCTCTATCTTATATGGAACTATTTTATTCACATACTTTCGTCCTGCTCCCACTCACCATGATATTGGAGAAAGATTAGTATTTCTCATGTACACAATAATTACTCCATTAGTAAATCCATTTATTTACAGTTTAAGAAATATGGAACTGATAACAGCACTTAGAAAACTTACATTAAAAACACGCAAACATTAGGATATGATCTGAAGCTAAACATAAGATTACAGTGACTGAATGCCTTCAGCTCTCCTTCCGAGCTCTCCCTCCGTCTACTGTACAGGCGTCTCGATGAGTGCCTTAGCCGTTCATCGCAAGCCCCACAATGAGCCGCTTCGCCGCTCATTGCAGTCCTTGTCAAACCAGAATTTTCGTGCTTTGCAATTATCACCTTGGGCGCTCATTGCAAGCCCCACGATGAGCACCTTCGGCACTCATCACCTGGCTTGCAATGATAGCCTTCAGCAATCAAATCAATTTTTAAGGCTGGGAATGCTGTACCTTCAGCTCTCATTGCGAGCCCCGAGCTGAGCACCTTTGGCACTCATTTCTAGCCTCTACCTCTGTTTACTGTAAAGGCATCATGATGAGCGCCTTCAGCGCTCATCACAATTCCCACAATGAGCGGTTTTGCCGCTCATTGCAGACCTTGTCAACCCAGAACTTTTGTGCTTTGCAATGATCACTTTCAGCGCTCATTGTGAGCACCACGATGAGCGTCTTTGGTGCTCATCGCGTGACTGGCAATGAGTGCCTTCAGCTCTCATTCTAAACCTCTCCCTCCATCTACTGTATGGGCGTCGCAATGAGTTTCTTCGGCGTTCATCGCGAGCCCCTCAATGAGCGGCTTTGATGCTCATTGCAGGCTTTGTCAACCCAGAACGTTCATGCTTTGCAATGATCACCTTCGGCACTCATCGCGAGCCCCACGATGAGTGCCTTTGGCACTCATTGTGTTGCCTCTCCTTCAGTCTACTGTGTTGGCGGTGCTCATTGCATGCCCCCCATAGAGCGGCAAAGCCGCTCATTGCAGTCCACAACTTTTGCACTTCGCAATGATCACCTTTGGTGCTCATCGCAAGCCCTGTGATGAGCACCTACGGTGCTCATCGGTGGCTCGCAATGATCGCCTTTGGCGATCAAATCAAATTTTAAGGCTGGGAATGCTGTACCTTCAATGCTCATCATGAGCCTTGAGCTAAGCACTTTTGGCGCTCATTGCGAGCCTCTCCCACTGTCTACTGTACAGGAGTCATGATAAGTGCCTTTGGCGCTCATCGTGATCCCTACAATGAGTGGCTTCACCGCTCATTGCAGGCCTTGTTAACCCAGAACTTTTGTGCTTTGCAATGATCACCTTTTATTTTCAAAATCCTGCATGCCTGGCGTTCTTTGGCCTTATTTTGAACCTGTTTCAGAATGTTTACGTTTTTTTAGCCGCCATTTTTTCTCTCGCTTAGCTGATTTTCGATCGACAAAAAACGCCAAATATGGATCAAATTCACTTTCAACCTCACTCCCAGGCTTCCTGGCTCTCCCCCTGTGCTGTGTGTGAATGTGTTATTATTATTTTTTGATTATTATTTTGCAGTTTTTTTGGTGTGTTTCGGCAGTTAAATTAGTAAACTGCGGGCCTTGTGCTAGGTTTTTTGGCGGCTATCACAGCCATCCACATGAGCGCTTTCTGTGCTCATGGTTTTTTTTTTTTAAGTCCTGCATGCCTTGTGATAAGCGCCTGCAGGCTCTCATTGCAGCCTAACTCCCATAAGCCTTGAGATGAGTGCCTGCGGCGGGCCTCACGATAAGCACCTGCGGTGCTCATCGCGAGCACTGAAATGAGCCTCAGGGCTCATTGCAGCTCTGCAACTGCGTCCCTCGCTTCGCAAGGGCCGCAAGTGCGTGACCAACACTGAAAACATCCCCAACATTTAGCAAACCAACAACTATATCAGTGATTGCCATTGTACAGTATTCTACAGTGATGTAGTTTTCCATATGGAATATAATTACTCTTCCATCAGATACACTTTTGCCAACAATATAGTCTAAAACTAGTAAGTTTTTTGCACTGTACTAAATGTCTTACTAATGTAAAAATGTTTAGCTTTCTACCACCCATTTCCTCTTTATTCAGCATATTGGTTATCCAACCAGTTTTCAGCCTCATTTAAGTTGGATAATCAAGACTCTACTTTATTAATAAACACTTACTGATCTGTAAACAACTTATCGTATATGTTTTTAAAATAACATTTTAAAGGAGCATTTTATTAAAAATGATATTTAAATGCATTATCTGCATCATCTTACAAGGGGTAAAACATGTGAAAAAAAAATGTTTTCCTTTTTAAAATTGCTTGTAAATGTTTTTATTTATTTGCTGAGATTTACGGATTGGCTCTTTTCCATGACCTGGAGAGAAGATCTCTAGAATACAGTCAAGAAGAATGTGCCCCTATACCATAAATTATACTCAAGGGCTGATTACATTATTGTAAGTCATTATGGAAACATGCTGACGGGAGCACTATAGAACATTGCATGTGGTCAAATTACTGTTTCAGTAATTGCTTTAACATCTAGAAGCCTTACAAAAAAAGCAGACATTAGTAAAAATTGAAAAAGCCCTTAAAGAAAAAGACATGTTATCTAGAAAAACAAATTGAGAACTTTTCTATAAAAAATATTACACCGACCTCTAAACCAATATAGTTTTGGCTAGGTTTGAAGAAATACAACTAGCATATATATATATATCTATCATACCTAAACAGGGAAAATATCCAATACTATATAGACTTCCCTCCAATATCACTGCTAAATATGGAACTTACCGTATAAGACGCACTTTTTCTTCCCCAAAACTGGGGGGGGGGGGAAGTTGGTGCGACTTATACGACGAATATACCTTTTAAAACTGCCTCTTTCTGCCCTCTTGATCCTCTCCCCCTCCTGATTCTTTCCTTCAACCCCTCTGATCCTTCCCTAGCCCCCCTTTAGATCGCCACTACTGATCCCCCCCCCCATTGGCGCTTCCTACAGCACCAGCAGCATGCCACTAAATTGCATTGCGTCGGCCGGTGCATCCCAGTGACGTCACAGATGCGACGCAAGGGAAGGCTGCAGTAAAGGAGGAGTGCTGGTAGGAAGCGCTGCATGATGGGGTGAGATCAAGATGGGCCAAGGGATGATCATGGATGGGCAGAGGGGAGAAGAAAGATGAGGATCAGGAGGGTTAGGGAGGGTCAAGAGCTCCTGGCGGCTCCCAAATGCTGCAAATTGTGTATGTATGTATGTATATGTGTATGTATGTATATGTGTATGTATATGAGTATGTATATGTGTATGTATGTATGTGTATATGTGTATTTATGTATGTGTATGTATATGTATGTATGTATATATATATATATATATATATATATATATATATATATATATTTGTGTGTGATGTAGGTGTGTATATGTGTGTGGAGTGTATTTGTGTTTGATTCAGATTTTTTTTTTCTTGTTTTCCTCCTCTAAAAACTAGGTGCGTCTTATGTGCAGGTGCGTCTTATATGGCGAAAAATACGGTACATTATTTAAAATGTGTTAGTGACATGTTTAAATCAATAGCTTCTCTCGCTAGTTCATAGTTATCAAGCTCTAGACAACATTAGGAGAATATTAAATGTGTTAACACAGAACAAACAAAAACTCCAACTAGCAAAGTATTGTACAGTTGGTCTTACTTATTCCAAACAATTCAAAGATTTGACTTTAGTAATACTTTTTAGAAGCATTAAACGTTTTCTATATCATGCCAATGGCACAAGTGAAAACAATGGGAGTATAACACATTTTCTATAAAACTACTAACAAGGCAAGGTTGCCCATTATCCCCAATGAGAATGCTATTGAACCACTAGCCATGCACATACACAAAAAATATAAGCCTTATTAAATTGTGATTCGGTAAATTTAAAAGGGTACTATATCGGCACACAGCATATTTTTTTTTACAAAAGTTTTTAGTTAGTGAACTTCTATCCAAAAGCAAGGTCTTCACTAACTAAAAACTTCTGTAAATAAAATATGCTGTGTCCTTAAATAGAGCCCTTTTAAATGTACCGAATCTCAATTTAATAAGGCTCTATGTTAATATAACAAATCTAAACATTGAACAGCAAGTGTACAAATGTTGTTTATTTGCAGATGACATATTAATGACAATAACAAATGTATGTACATCCTTGCCCAATCTACATGAAGCAAATTTAGTAAGTGCTCTGGCCTTCAAATTAATAATGACAAAACAGAAGCATTAAGCATTAATACATAATTAATATATAACAACTAACCAAAAAAATGCTCTATTTTAATTTTGAATTTCAATCAAAATTTGACTATGTTCATTATCAAGATGCAAATATACAACACTATTCTGCAGATGTTTATACAGCAAACTATCCTCCAGTTATACATACAGTGAAAAAGTGTCTGCTTTGTCCAGTATACTCTATTATCTTCACTGTTTATCTGTTTTGATCAAAAAAACTGATCTAGAGGCCTTTAGAAAAGAGATTTAATAAATGTATCTAGAAAGATAAAAGAACTAGGGCCTCACCAAATGAAATTCATTTATCTGTGCATAAAAAACTTCTCACAATTGCAACAGCTTTATAATTATGCACATACATTTTCTTTCTTTACTACATTCATATTACACACACACATTAGAATTTATTATTTTTTTACATTTGAGTTATTTGAAGAATGTATGGAGGAAGGAGGAAGGAAGGGAGAGGGGAGGAGATAAATTAAGGAGAGGAGAGTGTGCCATTATTATTATTATTATTATTATTATTATTATTATTATTATTGTTCAATGAGTCTAGTGGAGGAATTCATTATTGACTGAAGTGGAGATAATGGGAAGGACAGCAAGGAGAGAGTTGCAGAAGTCGATGCGGGATATGATGAGAGTGCATTAGAATTCTGGTTGTGTCTTATGAGAGAAAGTGACGTATTTTGGAAATGCATATTAGGTAAAAATGAAAAGATTTAGTGATAGATTGTATGTGATGAATGAAAGAGAGGAAAGGAACCAGTAGAACCCCAAGACAACTGTCCTGAGAGGTGGGTGTGATGATGGCATTGTCACCGGTGAGAGATATGTGAGGAGTGGAAGCTGTGGAAGAGGGTGGGAAGATTAGGAGTTCTGTCTTTGACATTTTGAGTTTGAATTGATGGGCAGACATCCAGGACGATATGCTAGAGAGGCAGATTGCAACATTAGTTAGAAGAGAGGGGGCTAGTTCTGATGCAGAGAGATAAATATGGGTGTCATCAGCAAATAGATGGTATTGATATCACAAAAAAGTTTATTAGGGTACCAAGCGAGAAAGTGTAGATGGAGAAAAGGAGGGGACCTAGGACTGAACCTTGAGATATGCCAACAGTAAGAGGGCAAGGTGATGAAGAGGAGTCAGAGAAGGACACGCTAAATGTTTGATTTTCTAGATTTAATGTTAACCAAGAGAGTGCCACGGATGCCAAGAGAGTTGAGAATTTGGATAAGAAGAGGATGGTCAACTGTGTCAAATGCAGCAGAGAGATCAAGGAGATATTTTGTTTGGCAGGTTGGAAGTCATTAGTGACTTTGATGAGAGATGTCTCTGTGGAGTGTTGGGACTGGAAGCCAGATTGGAAGGGGTCAAGGAGGAAGCTGGAGGAAATAATTTGGGAGAGATGATTGTATATGACATGTTTAAGTAGTTTAGAAACAAGAGGAATGAGAGAGATATGTCCGTAATTAGGTGGAGAATCTGGATCAGATTAGGGTTTCTCAAGAATGGATGTAATAATGGTGTGGTTTGAAAGGTGATGGAAACTTGCCAGTATTAAGGCAGAGGTTGAAAATATGTGTGAGAGCTGGAATAAGTGTGATAGAGAGTGAAGGGATCTGCTGTGATAGAATAGAATCATGTTGACAAGTTGTAAGAAGAGAGGTTGATAAAAGACTAGAGACTTAGTGATGTCGCGAACATAACATTTTCGGTTCGCGAACCGCGAACGCGAACCGCCGCAAATGTTCGCGAACCGGCGAACCCGGCGAAACGCCATAGACTTCAGTGGGCAGGCGAATTTTAAAACCCACAGGGACTCTTTCTGGCCACAATAGTGATGGGAAAGTTGTTTCAACGGGACTAACACCTGGACTGTGGCATGCCGGAGGGGGATCCATGGCAAAACTCCCACGGAAAATTACATAGTTGATGCAGAGTCTGGTTTTAAGCCATAAACTGCATAAATTACCTAACATTCCTAAATTGTTTGGAATAACGTGCTTTAAAACATCAGTTATGATGTTGTATCGATCAGGTAGTGTAAGGGTTAGGCCCGCTTCACAGTGACAGACCAAACTCCCCGTTTAACGCACCGCAAACAACCGCAAACAGTCCATTTGCACAACCGCAAACTCCCCATTTGCACAAGGTTGGATACCAAGCTAGCCATGTCCCGTTCCTTGTCCTCACTGATGTCATTGAAGGTCTCTTCCTCCACCCAGCCACCAAGGGTCCCCAAAAGGTGACAACAAGCCCTCTGGGATGCCTGCTGTGTTTGGTCTTCCACCTCCTCAAAGCCACCTTCCTCCTCTGACTCCTCTTCTTCAGACTCATCTCACTGCGTTGCCTCTCTCTGCATTATTATAAGGTGTGTTAAGTAGTACTACTCTTATCAGTTTAATACCTGTTACAGCACATATCAGGGGGCGTGTATAAGGCCTGGATTTTTAGAACCGGGAGATGGAAAAAGATGCTTTGTTGGTCGTATCACTTCAATTTTGGGGCACGGCACATGCAATCAAAGGTGCCACCAGATAGGAGTGGCGTGTTTGTAAGTACTACTCTTATCAGTTTAATACTTGTTACGTCACCTATCAGGGGGCGTGTATAAGGCCTGGATTTTTAGAACCAGGAGATGGAAAAAGATGCTTTATTGGTCGTATCACTTCAATTTTGGGGCACAGCGCGTGCAATCAAAGTTGCCACCAGATAGGAGTGGCGTGTTTGTAAGTACTACTCTAATTAGTTTAATACCTGTTACAGCACCTATCAGGGGGCGTGTATAAGGCCTGGATTTTTAGAACCGGGAGACGGAAAAAGATGCTTTGTTGGTAGTATCACTTCAATTTTGGGGCACTTTATGACATTAGCTTCTTACACTCAAACATGTCCTTTACAGGCACCTGACTATGGGCAGATGAGTAGGAACTGCTCAAGGCGAGAGATGCAGTGGCGGATGGTTGAGAGGGGGCAAGGAGGACAGCAGTGGTTGATGTGGCTGATGATGCAGGACCAGGAGGAGGATGGCGGCTTTGAGTTTGTGTGCAGCTTGTACTCATGTGTTGGTCTGGAGTTACCCAAACATTAGGTCTCAACCTGTAGAGGATAAGGGAACCCGGCTACTCTAGACCTCATTCATCATTACAGGTTTTGACAGATTGGTACTATGCCTGCAAGCTACTGTGACAACAGATATGAGTGGCACTGTGCACTTGCAGAAGTTGGTAGAGTAGACGCTGTAGGTCTGACACACACGCTTGCAGACAACTAACTGCTATGCAATCTATTACAGTAGAACTTTTTTTTGTTTTGTTTTAAATGTACACTACTGTTACACCAGATATGAGTGGTGTGTTAAGTAGTACTACTCCTATCAGTTTAATCCCTGTTATGTGCCTTTTTTTGGGGTTTGGTTGTTGAAGCCACAGTGCAGCACCAGAGGCCAGAAAAATTAGGCATGTACACATGCCTAAAAAATTAGAGAAGAAGGTAGGCCTGATTCAACGCCCCAGCCCTGCATACCCACACTCAGAGATTGAGGGGGGGGGACCCTAGAAGGCCACGGGCCGGAGTTATAAAGGGAGGCCATCCCAAATAAGCACACAAGTGGGGACAAAGGTAGTGAAGGGGACATAGAGTCCCATGGACTGACGGTCGCCATCTTGGCAGGAAAAGGGCCCAACAATTAATCCAAACTGACCCAGCACAGGCAGCTACTTGAGTCAAACGCTGTACAATTACACCTTAATAAAGCTGAAACATGCAGCAGCAGGTATTCTAAACTGCCACACGGGGACAAGGAGGCTAACAGCCCCCACAGTCTCTGCACCACTCTTTTTAACAGATAACCCAAGGGGCTAACCAGGGACCTTGCCCACATAAAAAACAGAATTTTATTGGAGGAATTATTAGTGTCTTTACCCCCCAAGAGAGGACATAATATACGGTATCTTTAGACTACCTGATGGCTAAACCTCCTTTAGCCCCAATGCTATCCAAGAAACATTTCAAAACTTCTATCAGACCATATATTCATCCCAATCCCGCTGCAGCGGATCTGACATAGAGTCCTTCCTACTACAGCAAGAAGTCCACAAAATACCTGGACCTCAATTGGACAGCTTGAACCTAGACATATCCCAAGAGGAATTTAAATCTACAATCCAAGATCTTAAATTTGGCAAGTCCCCAGGGCCAGACGGTTTTACTCATCTGTACTATAAGAAATTTGAGCCCTTGCTGGAGAACCTATGCCCCCTTAATTGAATCAGGCCGACCTCATAGTCTTTCCAAAAGAGGTTAGGGACCCTTTAGAGGTTAAAAATGATCGCCCCATATCCCTGATAAATGTGGATGTCAAGATCCTAGCTAAAATTATGGCCAAACAAATATCTAACTTTTTACTGGACTAAATACACAAGGACCAAACGGGGTTCATTCCTTTCAGAGAGGCAGGAGATAATGTTAGGAGGGTTCTGAACGCCCAGTTCTTGACTCAACACTATAACAACCCAGTTTGCCCTCTAGCCATAGACATAGAGAAGGCTTTTGATACGGTGGAATGGCCATATATGTACAAAATGCTAGATAAGTTTGGATTTGAGGGACGCTTTCTCAACCTGCTCAGAAGGTACTACGACTCACCAGTAGCTAACTTAAAGATACCAGGGGACCATAATGCCAAAATCCAAGTACAGAGAGGGACCAGGCAGGGATACCCACTCTCCCCACTGCTCTTTGCTCTTGCCATTGAACCCCTAGCACAGGCAATCAGAACCAACCATGCCATTCAGGGGGTTCAAGAAGGACACCATCAGTTTAAGTGTTCACTTTTCGCGGACCATATGCTTTGCACCCTGACCAAGCCCCTTCTCTCTATACCAGCACTCATGTCCACTATAAAAGACTTCAGCTAAATCTCGGGCCTCCAATCCTTGCAAAAGGATATTTCTCTTTCAATGGAATCCTGCTAACTGGGGATACACATAAAAAAACTTATCTCAATCCTAGAACAAGCTATTCCAATTAATGGCTTTAGCATTCAAAATACACATAGCTACGCGTGCCCGGATGGATTTACAAATCTCTATTACCAAACTTTTATAGACATGTTATTACCCCACTTAGCCACACTTTTCAATCAAATTTTAGAAGGCTCTCCCATGCCACAAGAACTAAACCATGCAAATATGATATGTTTCCCGAAAGAACGACGAGACCCATTAGAACTTAAAAATTACTGCCCCATATCACTCCTAAATGGGGATATAAAAATTTTGGTCAAATTAATGGCAAACAGGATCCTCTCCATAATCCATAAAGACCAAACAGGGTTTATCCCCCATAGACAAACGGGGGACAATATCAGACGGACACAAAATTTAATCTCATGGTCATCCCTACATCAAATAACCACATGCCTTTTGGCTTTAGATATAGAAAAGGCCTTTGATACGTTGGAATGGCCTTATTTAAAAGCAGTATTAAAACAACTTTTTAGATTTATTTGGAATCATAAAGCACCGAGGATCTCAAAAAATAATATGTATAGACCAAAAGGGAAAGGGGGCCTATTGTGCCCGAATCTCAAACTGTATTACAAGGCAGCGCAGCTGGCTTTCATTCCTCTGGCGCATTCTCCCACACATCAGCCGCTCTGGGTATTTATGAAAAATGTAAGCATGTCACCTTATACATGGGATACAGTAATATGGATTCCAGGCCTGTTTACTTTTTTGAGAAACTTGAAAAACCCGTTGATTAAGCACTCATTAAAAATATGGACGGAGATGAACTGGACACAAAAACTGGACACTCGGGTATCAGATCTTACCCCTATCGTACCCAATCCCCACTTTAAGATACATCTTCCGGAAAGCTCTCTCAGTTGGTGGAAGTTTCAGAACCTACTAAGGGTTGGTCCATGGTGGCATGACGACAAAATTATGACCTTTGAGCGGGTGAGAGATAGATACAATTTACCCCTAACTGAACACTATAATTTTTGCAGGATACATCATTTTATATATACGATAAGTGGTAGGGGAAACCCCCAAAGAAACACCTGGCTACTCAAAAAATGTAGGGATTCCCCCTTTCAGCCTGGTATTATTAGCCTCATGTATGAACTATTTAATGAAAACTCATGGGCAAACAAACCAGACTATACCAAAGCCTGGGAGAGGGATTTGGGCACCGAGTTGGCAGACAGCACATTGGATAAAAGTTGGCGAGGCTTAAGAAGGGGATCTTTAAATTATAGTCTGCTTGAGACTTCAATAAAGGTCCTACACAGGACATATATTACTCCTTTTAAGCTAAATAAATGGGATCCAAAACGGAGCAGCTCATGTTTTAGGTACAGTGGTAATGAGGCTACATTTATTCATGTCTGGTGGGAGTGTTCGGCAGACATAAGACTATGGAAAGAAACATGCTTACTAGCTTCTAAAATGTTTAAGATTCAGATTTCTGCTAATATAGAAAACTGCATGCTGGGTGTTCCGCATGTCTGTCTCTTGCCTGCTCAAAAAAGGCTATTAAAGTTCATCATGTTGGCCACAAAGAACCATATAGCCAGACAATGGAAATCGGATACCCTACACTTTCAGGTGGTTAAAAATAAATTAAACTTTATCCTTATAAATGAACGCCTTACCCATTTAGTAGACAACTCCATTGATATATTTTGAGATATATGGTCTCCGTGGCTGCAATTAAGGGATAGCATATCATCTGGAGACAAAGAAATTTAGGTCCGGAATAGGGGCTCCCCTAAATGGGGAGTTCTCAAGAGAACGGGATGGATGGAGGTGTGTGGATCCTTAGAGGGGCGGAGGACGGAGGTAAGTGCTATATTTTACATCATATTTATGTAAAAAATGAGGATGTTTGTGGACCTTTCCCAACATGTTAAATGTTAAAACTAGTTATTTGTTTTCCCAATTATAGTCGGATTCAAGACTTAAAGGGAATCAACTTAAAACAAACTGAATTAAAGCTATATTAATAACTGAAAATTAAAAAAAAAAAAAATATATATATATATATATATATATATATTTTTAGGCTACAGGTACAACCAAATCCAGATAACATACTAGCCCTGGATATGGTATAAGCTCCAAGATTATAGAATGGAAAGGGGTAAACTGAGTATTAATAGAGATAAGGTAACTCAGTGATGTATTAACATGTATGGATATATATGTAACATGGAAATGGTTGTTTGAATATGATATATTACCTGACCTAATAAAATATTTTTTGAAAGAAAAAATACACATAGCTAGTAGTTGGAAAACGCCAAATTAAAACTTTCAGGAATTAATAAAAAAAATCAACTATTTACTGCTCAACGAGAGATTAAACCATGTAGTCTTGGATAGAATCACCCAGTTCCAGACAATTTGGGATCCCTGAATAACATCCCCATTTAGTGCACTGTACTAAATGTCTTACTAATGTAAAAATGTTTAGCTTTCTACCACCCATTTCCTCTTTATTCAGCATATTGGTTATCCAACCAGTTTTCAGCCTCATTTAAGTTGGATAATCAAGACTCTACTTTATTAATAAACACTTACTGATCTGTAAACAACTTATCGTATATGTTTTTAAAATAACATTTTAAAGGAGCATTTTATTAAAAATGATATTTAAATGCATTATCTGCATCATCTTACAAGGGGTAAAACATGTGAAAAAAAATGTTTTCCTTTTTAAAATTGCTTGTAAATGTTTTTATTTATTTGCTGAGATTTACGGATTGGCTCTTTTCCATGACCTGGAGAGAAGATCTCTAGAATACAGTCAAGAAGAATGTGCCCCTATACCATAAATTATACTCAAGGGCTGATTACATTATTGTAAGTCATTATGGAAACATGCTGACGGGAGCACTATAGAACATTGCATGTGGTCAAATTACTGTTTCAGTAATTGCTTTAACATCTAGAAGCCTTACAAAAAAAGCAGACATTAGTAAAAATTGAAAAAGCCCTTAAAGAAAAAGACATGTTATCTAGAAAAACAAATTGAGAACTTTTCTATAAAAAATATTACACCGACCTCTAAACCAATATAGTTTTGGCTAGGTTTGAAGAAATACAACTAGCATATATATATATATCTATCATACCTAAACAGGGAAAATATCCAATACTATATAGACTTCCCTCCAATATCACTGCTAAATATGGAACTTACCGTATAAGACGCACTTTTTCTTCCCCAAAACTGGGGGGGGGGGGGGAGTTGGTGCGACTTATACGACGAATATACCTTTTAAAACTGCCTCTTTCTGCCCTCTTGATCCTCTCCCCCTCCTGATTCTTTCCTTCAACCCCTCTGATCCTTCCCTAGCCCCCCTTTAGATCGCCACTACTGATCCCCCCCCCCCATTGGCGCTTCCTACAGCACCAGCAGCATGCCACTAAATAGCATTGCGTCGGCCGGTGCATCCCAGTGACGTCACAGATGCGACGCAAGGGAAGGCTGCAGTAAAGGAGGAGTGCTGGTAGGAAGCGCTGCATGATGGGGTGAGATCAAGATGGGCCAAGGGATGATCATGGATGGGCAGAGGGGAGAAGAAAGATGAGGATCAGGAGGGTTAGGGAGGGTCAAGAGCTCCTGGCGGCTCCCAAATGCTGCAAATTGTGTATGTATGTATGTATATGTGTATGTATGTATATGTGTATGTATATGAGTATGTATATGTGTATGTATGTATGTGTATATGTGTATTTATGTATGTGTATGTATATGTATGTATGTATATATATATATATATATATATATATATATATATATATATATATATATATATTTGTGTGTGATGTAGGTGTGTATATGTGTGTGGAGTGTATTTGTGTTTGATTCAGATTTTTTTTTTCTTGTTTTCCTCCTCTAAAAACTAGGTGCGTCTTATGTGCAGGTGCGTCTTATATGGCGAAAAATACGGTACATTATTTAAAATGTGTTAGTGACATGTTTAAATCAATAGCTTCTCTCGCTAGTTCATAGTTATCAAGCTCTAGACAACATTAGGAGAATATTAAATGTGTTAACACAGAACAAACAAAAACTCCAACTAGCAAAGTATTGTACAGTTGGTCTTACTTATTCCAAACAATTCAAAGATTTGACTTTAGTAATACTTTTTAGAAGCATTAAACGTTTTCTATATCATGCCAATGGCACAAGTGAAAACAATGGGAGTATAACACATTTTCTATAAAACTACTAACAAGGCAAGGTTGCCCATTATCCCCAATGAGAATGCTATTGAACCACTAGCCATGCACATACACAAAAAATATAAGCCTTATTAAATTGTGATTCGGTAAATTTAAAAGGGTACTATATCGGCACACAGCATATTTTTTTTTACAAAAGTTTTTAGTTAGTGAACTTCTATCCAAAAGCAAGGTCTTCACTAACTAAAAACTTCTGTAAATAAAATATGCTGTGTCCTTAAATAGAGCCCTTTTAAATGTACCGAATCTCAATTTAATAAGGCTCTATGTTAATATAACAAATCTAAACATTGAACAGCAAGTGTACAAATGTTGTTTATTTGCAGATGACATATTAATGACAATAACAAATGTATGTACATCCTTGCCCAATCTACATGAAGCAAATTTAGTAAGTGCTCTGGCCTTCAAATTAATAATGACAAAACAGAAGCATTAAGCATTAATACATAATTAATATATAACAACTAACCAAAAAAATGCTCTATTTTAATTTTGAATTTCAATCAAAATTTGACTATGTTCATTATCAAGATGCAAATATACAACACTATTCTGCAGATGTTTATACAGCAAACTATCCTCCAGTTATACATACAGTGAAAAAGTGTCTGCTTTGTCCAGTATACTCTATTATCTTCACTGTTTATCTGTTTTGATCAAAAAAACTGATCTAGAGGCCTTTAGAAAAGAGATTTAATAAATGTATCTAGAAAGATAAAAGAACTAGGGCCTCACCAAATGAAATTCATTTATCTGTGCATAAAAAACTTCTCACAATTGCAACAGCTTTATAATTATGCACATACATTTTCTTTCTTTACTACATTCATATTACACACACACATTAGAATTTATTATTTTTTTACATTTGAGTTATTTGAAGAATGTATGGAGGAAGGAGGAAGGAAGGGAGAGGGGAGGAGATAAATTAAGGAGAGGAGAGTGTGCCATTATTATTATTATTATTATTATTATTATTATTATTATTATTGTTCAATGAGTCTAGTGGAGGAATTCATTATTGACTGAAGTGGAGATAATGGGAAGGACAGCAAGGAGAGAGTTGCAGAAGTCGATGCGGGATATGATGAGAGTGCATTAGAATTCTGGTTGTGTCTTATGAGAGAAAGTGACGTATTTTGGAAATGCATATTAGGTAAAAATGAAAAGATTTAGTGATAGATTGTATGTGATGAATGAAAGAGAGGAAAGGAACCAGTAGAACCCCAAGACAACTGTCCTGAGAGGTGGGTGTGATGATGGCATTGTCACCGGTGAGAGATATGTGAGGAGTGGAAGCTGTGGAAGAGGGTGGGAAGATTAGGAGTTCTGTCTTTGACATTTTGAGTTTGAATTGATGGGCAGACATCCAGGACGATATGCTAGAGAGGCAGATTGCAACATTAGTTAGAAGAGAGGGGGCTAGTTCTGATGCAGAGAGATAAATATGGGTGTCATCAGCAAATAGATGGTATTGATATCACAAAAAAGTTTATTAGGGTACCAAGCGAGAAAGTGTAGATGGAGAAAAGGAGGGGACCTAGGACTGAACCTTGAGATATGCCAACAGTAAGAGGGCAAGGTGATGAAGAGGAGTCAGAGAAGGACACGCTAAATGTTTGATTTTCTAGATTTAATGTTAACCAAGAGAGTGCCACGGATGCCAAGAGAGTTGAGAATTTGGATAAGAAGAGGATGGTCAACTGTGTCAAATGCAGCAGAGAGATCAAGGAGATATTTTGTTTGGCAGGTTGGAAGTCATTAGTGACTTTGATGAGAGATGTCTCTGTGGAGTGTTGGGACTGGAAGCCAGATTGGAAGGGGTCAAGGAGGAAGCTGGAGGAAATAATTTGGGAGAGATGATTGTATATGACATGTTTAAGTAGTTTAGAAACAAGAGGAATGAGAGAGATATGTCCGTAATTAGGTGGAGAATCTGGATCAGATTAGGGTTTCTCAAGAATGGATGTAATAATGGTGTGGTTTGAAAGGTGATGGAAACTTGCCAGTATTAAGGCAGAGGTTGAAAATATGTGTGAGAGCTGGAATAAGTGTGATAGAGAGTGAAGGGATCTGCTGTGATAGAATAGAATCATGTTGACAAGTTGTAAGAAGAGAGGTTGATAAAAGACTAGAGACTTAGTGATGTCGCGAACATAACATTTTCGGTTCGCGAACCGCGAACGCGAACCGCCGCAAATGTTCGCGAACCGGCGAACCCGGCGAAACGCCATAGACTTCAGTGGGCAGGCGAATTTTAAAACCCACAGGGACTCTTTCTGGCCACAATAGTGATGGGAAAGTTGTTTCAACGGGACTAACACCTGGACTGTGGCATGCCGGAGGGGGATCCATGGCAAAACTCCCACGGAAAATTACATAGTTGATGCAGAGTCTGGTTTTAAGCCATAAACTGCATAAATTACCTAACATTCCTAAATTGTTTGGAATAACGTGCTTTAAAACATCAGTTATGATGTTGTATCGATCAGGTAGTGTAAGGGTTAGGCCCGCTTCACAGTGACAGACCAAACTCCCCGTTTAACGCACCGCAAACAACCGCAAACAGTCCATTTGCACAACCGCAAACTCCCCATTTGCACAAGGTTGGATACCAAGCTAGCCATGTCCCGTTCCTTGTCCTCACTGATGTCATTGAAGGTCTCTTCCTCCACCCAGCCACCAAGGGTCCCCAAAAGGTGACAACAAGCCCTCTGGGATGCCTGCTGTGTTTGGTCTTCCACCTCCTCAAAGCCACCTTCCTCCTCTGACTCCTCTTCTTCAGACTCATCTCACTGCGTTGCCTCTCTCTGCATTATTATAAGGTGTGTTAAGTAGTACTACTCTTATCAGTTTAATACCTGTTACAGCACATATCAGGGGGCGTGTATAAGGCCTGGATTTTTAGAACCGGGAGATGGAAAAAGATGCTTTGTTGGTCGTATCACTTCAATTTTGGGGCACGGCACATGCAATCAAAGGTGCCACCAGATAGGAGTGGCGTGTTTGTAAGTACTACTCTTATCAGTTTAATACTTGTTACGTCACCTATCAGGGGGCGTGTATAAGGCCTGGATTTTTAGAACCAGGAGATGGAAAAAGATGCTTTATTGGTCGTATCACTTCAATTTTGGGGCACAGCGCGTGCAATCAAAGTTGCCACCAGATAGGAGTGGCGTGTTTGTAAGTACTACTCTAATTAGTTTAATACCTGTTACAGCACCTATCAGGGGGCGTGTATAAGGCCTGGATTTTTAGAACCGGGAGACGGAAAAAGATGCTTTGTTGGTAGTATCACTTCAATTTTGGGGCACTTTATGACATTAGCTTCTTACACTCAAACATGTCCTTTACAGGCACCTGACTATGGGCAGATGAGTAGGAACTGCTCAAGGCGAGAGATGCAGTGGCGGATGGTTGAGAGGGGGCAAGGAGGACAGCAGTGGTTGATGTGGCTGATGATGCAGGACCAGGAGGAGGATGGCGGCTTTGAGTTTGTGTGCAGCTTGTACTCATGTGTTGGTCTGGAGTTACCCAAACATTAGGTCTCAACCTGTAGAGGATAAGGGAACCCGGCTACTCTAGACCTCATTCATCATTACAGGTTTTGACAGATTGGTACTATGCCTGCAAGCTACTGTGACAACAGATATGAGTGGCACTGTGCACTTGCAGAAGTTGGTAGAGTAGACGCTGTAGGTCTGACACACACGCTTGCAGACAACTAACTGCTATGCAATCTATTACAGTAGAACTTTTTTTTGTTTTGTTTTAAATGTACACTACTGTTACACCAGATATGAGTGGTGTGTTAAGTAGTACTACTCCTATCAGTTTAATCCCTGTTATGTGCCTTTTTTTGGGGTTTGGTTGTTGAAGCCACAGTGCAGCACCAGAGGCCAGAAAAATTAGGCATGTACACATGCCTAAAAAATTAGAGAAGAAGGTAGGCCTGATTCAACGCCCCAGCCCTGCATACCCACACTCAGAGATTGAGGGGGGGGGGACCCTAGAAGGCCACGGGCCGGAGTTATAAAGGGAGGCCATCCCAAATAAGCACACAAGTGGGGACAAAGGTAGTGAAGGGGACATAGAGTCCCATGGACTGACGGTCGCCATCTTGGCAGGAAAAGGGCCCAACAATTAATCCAAACTGACCCAGCACAGGCAGCTACTTGAGTCAAACGCTGTACAATTACACCTTAATAAAGCTGAAACATGCAGCAGCAGGTATTCTAAACTGCCACACGGGGACAAGGAGGCTAACAGCCCCCACAGTCTCTGCACCACTCTTTTTAACAGATAACCCAAGGGGCTAACCAGGGACCTTGCCCACATAAAAAACAGAATTTTATTGGAGGAATTATTAGTGTCTTTACCCCCCAAGAGAGGACATAATATACGGTATCTTTAGACTACCTGATGGCTAAACCTCCTTTAGCCCCAATGCTATCCAAGAAACATTTCAAAACTTCTATCAGACCATATATTCATCCCAATCCCGCTGCAGCGGATCTGACATAGAGTCCTTCCTACTACAGCAAGAAGTCCACAAAATACCTGGACCTCAATTGGACAGCTTGAACCTAGACATATCCCAAGAGGAATTTAAATCTACAATCCAAGATCTTAAATTTGGCAAGTCCCCAGGGCCAGACGGTTTTACTCATCTGTACTATAAGAAATTTGAGCCCTTGCTGGAGAACCTATGCCCCCTTAATTGAATCAGGCCGACCTCATAGTCTTTCCAAAAGAGGTTAGGGACCCTTTAGAGGTTAAAAATGATCGCCCCATATCCCTGATAAATGTGGATGTCAAGATCCTAGCTAAAATTATGGCCAAACAAATATCTAACTTTTTACTGGACTAAATACACAAGGACCAAACGGGGTTCATTCCTTTCAGAGAGGCAGGAGATAATGTTAGGAGGGTTCTGAACGCCCAGTTCTTGACTCAACACTATAACAACCCAGTTTGCCCTCTAGCCATAGACATAGAGAAGGCTTTTGATACGGTGGAATGGCCATATATGTACAAAATGCTAGATAAGTTTGGATTTGAGGGACGCTTTCTCAACCTGCTCAGAAGGTACTACGACTCACCAGTAGCTAACTTAAAGATACCAGGGGACCATAATGCCAAAATCCAAGTACAGAGAGGGACCAGGCAGGGATACCCACTCTCCCCACTGCTCTTTGCTCTTGCCATTGAACCCCTAGCACAGGCAATCAGAACCAACCATGCCATTCAGGGGGTTCAAGAAGGACACCATCAGTTTAAGTGTTCACTTTTCGCGGACCATATGCTTTGCACCCTGACCAAGCCCCTTCTCTCTATACCAGCACTCATGTCCACTATAAAAGAC
This sequence comes from Discoglossus pictus, assembly GCA_027410445.1. Taxonomy (NCBI): domain Eukaryota; kingdom Metazoa; phylum Chordata; class Amphibia; order Anura; family Alytidae; genus Discoglossus; species Discoglossus pictus. The sequence goes on from CM050169.1 coordinate 62,445,371, forward strand.
TTCAGCTAAATCTCGGGCCTCCAATCCTTGCAAAAGGATATTTCTCTTTCAATGGAATCCTGCTAACTGGGGATACACATAAAAAAACTTATCTCAATCCTAGAACAAGCTATTCCAATTAATGGCTTTAGCATTCAAAATACACATAGCTACGCGTGCCCGGATGGATTTACAAATCTCTATTACCAAACTTTTATAGACATGTTATTACCCCACTTAGCCACACTTTTCAATCAAATTTTAGAAGGCTCTCCCATGCCACAAGAACTAAACCATGCAAATATGATATGTTTCCCGAAAGAACGACGAGACCCATTAGAACTTAAAAATTACTGCCCCATATCACTCCTAAATGGGGATATAAAAATTTTGGTCAAATTAATGGCAAACAGGATCCTCTCCATAATCCATAAAGACCAAACAGGGTTTATCCCCCATAGACAAACGGGGGACAATATCAGACGGACACAAAATTTAATCTCATGGTCATCCCTACATCAAATAACCACATGCCTTTTGGCTTTAGATATAGAAAAGGCCTTTGATACGTTGGAATGGCCTTATTTAAAAGCAGTATTAAAACAACTTTTTAGATTTATTTGGAATCATAAAGCACCGAGGATCTCAAAAAATAATATGTATAGACCAAAAGGGAAAGGGGGCCTATTGTGCCCGAATCTCAAACTGTATTACAAGGCAGCGCAGCTGGCTTTCATTCCTCTGGCGCATTCTCCCACACATCAGCCGCTCTGGGTATTTATGAAAAATGTAAGCATGTCACCTTATACATGGGATACAGTAATATGGATTCCAGGCCTGTTTACTTTTTTGAGAAACTTGAAAAACCCGTTGATTAAGCACTCATTAAAAATATGGACGGAGATGAACTGGACACAAAAACTGGACACTCGGGTATCAGATCTTACCCCTATCGTACCCAATCCCCACTTTAAGATACATCTTCCGGAAAGCTCTCTCAGTTGGTGGAAGTTTCAGAACCTACTAAGGGTTGGTCCATGGTGGCATGACGACAAAATTATGACCTTTGAGCGGGTGAGAGATAGATACAATTTACCCCTAACTGAACACTATAATTTTTGCAGGATACATCATTTTATATATACGATAAGTGGTAGGGGAAACCCCCAAAGAAACACCTGGCTACTCAAAAAATGTAGGGATTCCCCCTTTCAGCCTGGTATTATTAGCCTCATGTATGAACTATTTAATGAAAACTCATGGGCAAACAAACCAGACTATACCAAAGCCTGGGAGAGGGATTTGGGCACCGAGTTGGCAGACAGCACATTGGATAAAAGTTGGCGAGGCTTAAGAAGGGGATCTTTAAATTATAGTCTGCTTGAGACTTCAATAAAGGTCCTACACAGGACATATATTACTCCTTTTAAGCTAAATAAATGGGATCCAAAACGGAGCAGCTCATGTTTTAGGTACAGTGGTAATGAGGCTACATTTATTCATGTCTGGTGGGAGTGTTCGGCAGACATAAGACTATGGAAAGAAACATGCTTACTAGCTTCTAAAATGTTTAAGATTCAGATTTCTGCTAATATAGAAAACTGCATGCTGGGTGTTCCGCATGTCTGTCTCTTGCCTGCTCAAAAAAGGCTATTAAAGTTCATCATGTTGGCCACAAAGAACCATATAGCCAGACAATGGAAATCGGATACCCTACACTTTCAGGTGGTTAAAAATAAATTAAACTTTATCCTTATAAATGAACGCCTTACCCATTTAGTAGACAACTCCATTGATATATTTTGAGATATATGGTCTCCGTGGCTGCAATTAAGGGATAGCATATCATCTGGAGACAAAGAAATTTAGGTCCGGAATAGGGGCTCCCCTAAATGGGGAGTTCTCAAGAGAACGGGATGGATGGAGGTGTGTGGATCCTTAGAGGGGCGGAGGACGGAGGTAAGTGCTATATTTTACATCATATTTATGTAAAAAATGAGGATGTTTGTGGACCTTTCCCAACATGTTAAATGTTAAAACTAGTTATTTGTTTTCCCAATTATAGTCGGATTCAAGACTTAAAGGGAATCAACTTAAAACAAACTGAATTAAAGCTATATTAATAACTGAAAATTAAAAAAAAAAATATATATATATATATATATATATATATATATTTTTAGGCTACAGGTACAACCAAATCCAGATAACATACTAGCCCTGGATATGGTATAAGCTCCAAGATTATAGAATGGAAAGGGGTAAACTGAGTATTAATAGAGATAAGGTAACTCAGTGATGTATTAACATGTATGGATATATATGTAACATGGAAATGGTTGTTTGAATATGATATATTACCTGACCTAATAAAATATTTTTTGAAAGAAAAAATACACATAGCTAGTAGTTGGAAAACGCCAAATTAAAACTTTCAGGAATTAATAAAAAAAATCAACTATTTACTGCTCAACGAGAGATTAAACCATGTAGTCTTGGATAGAATCACCCAGTTCCAGACAATTTGGGATCCCTGAATAACATCCCCATTTAGTGCCCCCCTAATATAATAAAACATTTGTTAATGGTTGAAGCGACTCGGGGGAAAGGACCGGAGTGGGGGAGCCCTGGAGGAGACCCTTCAATAGCAACCGGCGGCAAAATCATCCGAGGAAAGGAGAGGTCGCCTACTGAAGCCTTAGGGTAACCCAAGGAAGATTGAGCAGGTTAGGTATTGTAAATAATAAGCTACTGCTGGAGTGATGATAGATAATAGGACTTTGGTGTTAACTGCTGATATACTCTTTACTATTGTCTGTTTTACCATGTCTTAGGCTTCTCTAAAAAATTGCAATCACAGTAAAAAAATATTTATTAACCAAAAAAGTAAAAATAAGAAGGCCTAGCCAGCTAATTTTAACAAAATGTCTTCATTGTAAATATGTATTTTTGCACAACTGTTGTGTTATGCAAGACTGTTCAATATGCTTTCTTTTTCATTACATGCCGTACGTCTTCTGACATAAAAATTTAAATAAAAAAATTAGGTAGTCTTGCAGCCGCTGCTGTTGCAGCGGCCAGAAAAATTGACCTTTGTTCCCCAGGCAGAAAGTGCCATAAAACATTGCGTCTTCTTGAACCCTAGTTGGTGGCGGATAAGTCACGCAAGTCATCCGGCATTCACAGATAACATACAGCACCGTGTGGACCATTTTTAGCCGAAGGCAGCTCATCTCATCAGGCCTTTTTCAGTCGAATGTATCGCCCAGTTTCAGTCCCTTCGGGATCAATCCCTCATTCATCTTTATAAAGGTGAGGCAATCTAGACTTTTTTGCCCAAGGCGACTTCTCTTCTCGGTGACAAAACCTCCTGCTGCACTGAAGGTCCTTTCTGACAGGACACTTGAAGCGGGGCAGGCCAGAAGTTTAATTGCAAATTGGGATAGCTCAGGCAACAGGTCTAGCCTGCATACCCAGTAGTCAAGGGGTTCATCGCTCCTCAGAGTGTCGATATCTGCAGTTAAGGCGAGGTAGTCTGCTACCTGTCGGTCTAGTCGTTCTCTGAGGGTGGATCCTGAAGGGCTGTTGCGATGCGTAGGACTGAAAAAGGTCTGCATGTCCTCCATCAACAACACGTCTTTTAAACGTCCTGTCCTTGCCGGCGTGGTTGTGGGAGGAGGATTACTTTCACCTCTTCCCCTGTTATATTGCCCTTGTGCTGTGGCATAACCCTTATATGCTGTGTAAAGCATACTTGTTAATTTGTTTTGGACCTGCTGCATCCTTTCTGACTTGCGGTAATTTGGTAACAAATCAGGCACTTTCTGCTTATACCGGGGGTCTAGTGCGTGCACACCCAGTACAGGTCGTTCCCCTTCAGCCTTTTTATACGAGGGTCCTGCGACAGGCACGACAGCATGAAAGACCCCATTTGCACAAGGTTGGATGCCGAGCTACCCATGTCCCGTTCCTCGTTCTCAGTGATCTCGCTGAAGATATGTTCTTCCCCCCAGCCACGTACAACACCACGGGTACCAGATAGGTGACAACGAGCACCCTGGGATGCCTGTTGTTATTGGTCTTCCTCCTCCCCCTCAAAGCCACATTCCTCCTCTGACTCCTCTTCCTCACAATCCTCTTCCAGTGTTGCCGCCGGTCCAGCAAGCGATGCTGATAAGGCTGTTTCTGGTGGTGATGGTGACCACAACTCTTCCTCTTCCTCGTCTCGCTCATCTACGGCCTGATCCAGCACTCTTTGCAGGGCACGCTCCAGGAAGAAAACAAATGGTATGATTTTGCTGATGGTGCCTTCGGTGCGACTGAAAAGGTTTGTCACCTCCTCAAAAGGACGCATGAGCCTACAGGCATTGCGCTTGAGCGTCCAGTAATGTGGCAAAAAAATCCCCAGCTCCGCAGAGGCTGTCCTAGCACCCCGGTCATACAAATACTCTTTAATGGCTTTTTCTTGTTGGAGCAGGCGGTCGAACATTAGGAGTGTTGAATTCCAACGTGTGGGGATGTCACAAATCAAGCGCCTCACTGGCATGTTGTTTCGCCGCTGGATATCTGAAAAGTGCGCCATGGCCGCGTAGGAACGCCTGAAATGTCCACACACCTTTCTGGCCTGCTTCAGGATGTCCTGTAAGCCTGGATACTTATGGACAAAGCGTTGTACGATCAGATTACACACATATGCCATGCATGGCACATGCGTCAACTTGCCCAAATTCAATGCCGCCAACAAATTTCTTCCGTTGTCAAAAACCACTTTGCCAATCTCCAGTTGGTGCGGAGTCAGCCATTGATCCACCTGCAGAGGGCTTATTATCCCTCTGCTTACACTGTGCCCCCACACTTACTGATGTAATTATGGTGGGGGCAGATTGGGACTTGGGAGATGCAGCTGTGACACTGGGAGGACCGGTGACATTCTTCCCCTTTTTCCCCGTGTCTGCAGTCTTGCTGGAGACCACAGACACAGATGGCATTTTTGGGGAAGAAGGGGGTTTGGAGGCTGTGGTGGTGGCTTGAGGAACGGCCTCCTTGCCTGAGCTCTGTGGGGGGGCTATGAGGTCCCCACTGTTATGGGCTCAGCGGGGATGGGTGCTGTACTGACGGAGGTGCCATTTGCTGGGGCTGGGGCATGATGCTTTACATTAGGACAATTCCTACGTGTATGCCCCAACGCCTTGCAATGATAGCAGTGCACCTCCGTAGTGCTGTAAAAAATCCTGTAGAGCACCCCCTCAAATGGAACCCCAAAAGACCCCTCTATGTTTTCTGCGCCCTGAGGCAGGCACATTTGTACCTGCCTCTTGAAAGAGAGCACATGACGAAGTGCTCTCTCTCTGCACCCCAGGGGAATTTTAATAAATGGTGTTTTTACTTCCCCTAGGGTTAGCAGGTGGGGGCGCAGGAGGGAGTCTGGTAGAAAGGGGGCACATTAGAGAGTGTTACTTTTGTGCCCAACCCTTTCAGGGGTTCTATTGGGACATATAATCCCCCCACTGTAATGCCTCTCTGTATAAGAATGTGAGCAGCAGCCAGAGTACGGGTAAAGAAAACTGCTTTCCCGTACATTTTGCTGGCTGCTACTATAACAGAGGGGCTGATGACATTAGCTGCAGCACGCAGATAGATATCAATGCTGTAGACCCCAGACATCTGACATTTAACCCCATGCTTCCTGGTGATCTGCCCCTCAGCCCCAGCGGTGGTATTACTGGGGCCAGCAGAAACCACCTGTGACTAGGTATTAGCCACAGGGGTAGGTCTGCTGGCAGAACCACCAGGAGCTGGGGCTGCCTTATCTGCCTGGGGCCTATGCTGTGCAGTGCTGCAGCTAGGATTTTCAGGGGCCATTATTCCCCCTTTTGACCCCTGAGGCTTCTTAATGGTCTTATCCCTCATGTTTAGACCCTTTTTTGAGGGGGGTTATTTGTTTTATTTATTTTTATTTTTTGTTTTATGATTTTCTATTGTTTTCTTTAAAAAAATATATAAGTGTGAAAAAGAAACAAAAAGACAAAACTAAGGGAGAGAGAGAGATGATGCTTGGCAGTGGAAGGGTTAATGGCCTGTTGCAAGGTGTCTAATTGCAACAACACAGAGAACACAGAGGATTTTTAACCCCTCTGTGTCTCTGTGTCAGATGTTAAAAAAAAGCCTTTTCAACAAAAATTCTAATTGTTTCCCCCCCCCCACACTGCCTACAAAGATGTTACTTGTCTTCTCTCCCCCAAAACATAAAACCCAACACCAAACAAACAAAACTTCAACCAAACCTAATAAGCTTTTTAAAAGAAAAAAAAGTCAAAGTAAAAAAGCTCCAGGAGTGTAGGTGTAGTGCTAAGGGAGGGGTGTGGCAAAGTATCCAGGAGACAGCTCACTCTCCTGGGATAGAGAGCTGAGCCTGACTCCCAGAAAACTAAAACTTAAATTAAACTAAGAAAAATACCACAAAAACTCCCAAAAATGAACAACACCGTGCACAAAGTGCTTATAAACAGAAAGGTGTTAAAATAAAACTTGTATTTGAGGGACTAAGACCCTAAAAAGCCTTTTGTTTAGAGCTCAAGCATGCACACAACATGCTCTCTGGCACAGTACTTGTAAGCCTGACACACACACTGGCTAGCGGTCAAGCAAATTAAACTTTGATTGGCTGTCAGGCAAATGAACTTAGATTTAAGAAAATAAAATTATTGTTTTTTTTAAATGTGGACTGCTGGTACCCCAACTAGTTTGGATTGGTTGAACTTGGCACAGTACTTGTAAGCCTGACACACACACTGGCTAGCGGTCAGGCAAATGAACTTAGATTGGCGGTCAGGCAAATGAACTTCGATTTGCGGACAGGCAAATGAACTTAGATTTAATAAAATAAAATTATTGTTTTTTTAAATGTGGACTGCTGGTACCCCAACTAGATTGGATTGGTTGAACTTGGCACAGTACTTGTACTCCTGACACACACACTGGATAGCGGTCAGGAAAATGAACTTTGATTGGCGGTCAGGCAAATGAACTTAGATTTAAGAAAATAAAATTATTGTTTTTTTAAATGTGGACTGCTGGTACCCCAACTAGATTGGATTGGTTGAACTTGGCAGAGTACTTGTAAGCCTGACACACACCCTGGCTAGCGGACAGGCAAATGAACTTAGATTGGCGGTCAGGCAAATGAACTTAGATTTGCGGTCAGGCAAATGAACTTAGATTTAAGAAAATAAAATTATTGGTTTTTTAAATGTGGACTGCTGGTACCCCCAACTAGATTGGATTGGTTGAACTTGGCACAGTACTTGTAAGCCTGACACACACACTGGTTAGCGGTCAGGCAAATGAACTTTGATTGGCGGTCAGACAAATGAACTAAGATTTAAGAAAAAAAATGTATTGGTTTTTTAAATGTGGACTGCTGGTACCCCAACTAGATTGGATTGGTTGAACTTGGCACAGTACTTGTAAGCCTGACACACACACTGGCTAGCGGTCAGGCAAATGAACTTAGATTTGCGGTCAGGCAAATGAACTTAGATTTAAGAAAATAAAATTATTGGTTTTTTAAATGTGGACTGCTGGTACCCCAACTAGATTGGATTGGTTGAACTTGGCACAGTACTTGTAAGCCTGACACACACACTGGTTAGCGGTCAGGCAAATGAACTTTGATTGGCGGTCAGACAAATGAACTAAGATTTAAGAAAAAAAATGTATTGGTTTTTTAAATGTGGACTGCTGGTACCCCAACTAGATTGGATTGGTTGAACTTGGCACAGTACTTGTAAGCCTGACACACACACTGGCTAGCGGTCAGGCAAATGAACTTAGATTTGCGGTCAGGCAAATGAACTTAGATTTAAGAAAATAAAATTATTGTTTTTTTAAATGTGGACTGCTGGTACCCCAACTACATTGGATTGGTTGAACTTGGCACAGTACTTGTAAGCCTGACACACACACTGGATAGTGGTCAGGCAAATGAACTTAGATTGGCGGTCAGGCAAATTAACTTAGATTTAAGAAAATAAAATTATTGTTTTTTTAAATGTAGACTGCTGGTACCCCAAATAGATTGGATTGGTTGAACTTGGCACAGTACTTGTAAGCCTGACACACACACTGGCTAGCGGTCAGGCAAATGAACTAAGATTTAACAAAATAAAAGTTTTGTTTTTTTAAAATTAGACAACTAGTAAACAAGATTGTATTGGTTGCACTGTGCACACACAGTATAAGCTGTGAGCCTGACACACACATTTGCTAGCAGGGGCTAGCAGGGAGACAGGCAAATGAAGTTAGATTACACAGAAAAAAACAAACAAAAAAAAATGATGTTATAGCCCTGAAAAGGGCTTTTTGGGGTGCTGTGTTTACAGCAGAGATCTGATGAGTCCTTCAGCACTGCACTGGACACTGAATAAACTTGCCTAGCTATTGATTTCCCTATTCAATCAGCATCACCTACACTCTCCCTCCTCTCAGTAAGACTGCAAGTTAGTTATGATTCCAAAATGGCTGCTGTCCATGAGCTAGAAGGTTCTGGAAGGGAGTGTATGCTGCTGATTGGCTGGAATGTGTCTGCTGACTGTGACATGCAGGGTTTAAAGTTTGCTCAATGATAAAGTATTGGGGGCGGGACGAATATCGCATATGTTCGCAGTTCGCTGCAAACTCGAACATGCTATGTTCGCCGGGAACAGTCCGCCGGCGAACTATTCGCGACATCCCTACCCCTAACTGATGGCGATGAACTCATCTGTTGACTTTCCTGGTAATGTACTTGTTACATGGTAAATATATACTGTAGTGTGAACATTATACATGATTACACTAACAAAATTGACAGACAAATTAGGTTTAATTTTTCACAAAGAACCACACAGTGATAAATTACCACAGGCCTGCTCAGTATCATGGTGGAAGTGGGTAGGATACAGAGTTACAGTAACACAGGGAAATCAGGACATAGGGACATAATGCAGGCAGGGGGATGACATTGATATAGATGATCAGTTGAGGGGGGGTATACAGTGCATCATCCAACATGAGGCAATATCAGTTTTATCATTATAAAATTCAATATTCAAATACAACAATACAGAATAAGGAGATATACTCATTGGGAGAAGTAATCTGTAGTCTTGTGTGTGTGAGCGCAACAGACACTACTATGCAACTGCAGAGGTACTAGTGCTTAATCAGTCAATGTTAGAACCCCCATAGGTCAGGTCACTGGAAATGCTAAACCACTATGAAAGCAGACTCTCCATACCTAAGTTTGGACACTCAGATGGGGACACGGCCAGGACCATGTCAGTGTGTTCAAACTAATTTCTTGTGTTAGCGGAACTCACAATAAACCGGCCAGTTTGAGGTGAATTCTGTTGTCTGAATGAGCATCTCTATTATCTGCTGTTGCATATGAATAACTGAAGATAAACGGAACCTCATTAACAGTTGTGTTCCAAGGCTAGAGTTACTCTTCAGGAATCCTTGAACAACCAACCAAGGTCGTACAGAAACACCTTTTATGCAGCCTTTATTTTAATTATTATTGCCACATACTAATTTTAGAAAATTCAATCTTTATTTGTACATTTAAATATTGTTAAAAATAAAACGATTAAAAAATTCCTTTTAAACCCAAGGTTTTTAATCCTTTGGGTTTTTTAAAGTCCAGCCAAATATTAAGGGTTTATTTAGGTTTTAAAGAATATAATAACAACAAAAATAAAACCTAAATAAACCTTTAATATTTAGCTGGACATCAAAAAACCCAAAGGATTAAAAACCTTGGGTTTAACATGAATTTTTTAATCCTTGCATTTTTAACAATATTTTAAATGTACAAATAAAGATTGAATTTTTTTAAATTAGTATGTGGCAATAATAATTAAAACAAAGGCTGCATAAAAGGTGTTTCTGTACGACCTTGGTTGGTTGTTCAAGGATTCCTAAATAGGATCCACAGGACAAATTTTTTGTACGCATCTAAGTAATAACACCCAGGCCTAATAAACAAAGTTCATTTTTTAAGCATTATAGAGTTACTTCCCCATATGTACAGAGAGGATCACATCAGAAATGAGGAAGAGATCTGGAAGGAAGTATGATACAGGCTTCACAATAGTCCAAGTAGAGGAGGGAATAACATGTCTAAAGCAATAGGTCCATATAAATCTATGTAGAGGATATGATATCACACCCGATGCAACGCATGATCGACTATGGCATATGAACATACATGATGCAATGTGACAATAGCATGGTCATGGAATGTGGGAATGCTCATCATCATTCCTTGTTCTGACTGTGGAATGGGACTCGTCTTTGCGATCTGAAAAAAACATACAAGGAACATGTCAATATTAAAATTACACATGCTCCATGAGCACCTACTTCATCACATACCAATATATGCTTGTCATTTCATACATATGTCTTTACTGTTCTTTCCATACATATGAAACAAGCTACTCATCTGGCAGATGAGGAAGGATATATCTTATGACCAATGATGTAGTAATATCACATAGCTTACACATTAATGCATCTTTGGAGACAAGTTTGGGGTTTTACCTTGGACGCGGTCCCAAGCTCATCTACGAGGTGATTTGTTCCACCAGGACACGTGCGCTGTGGATCGTCATTATTTATCACTGTTTTCCTATGTGATGTATTCTGAAAAGAGAGAGATAGGCCTACATTAATAGAGTGATTGATGTGTTATTTGTGTCCTTCAGCATACATAGCCATATTATTCCGCAAATACTCACTATGTAGTTCACATTGATGTAGCAATTTTGTTGCCTTTCATGTTTTTCCATGTCTAGGTTGTTGACACACGGCAGCAGCTCTGTAAGGTTAATATGATGTGAGGATTACTGTCACAAATTAGACACTGCAAACATTTTGCCATGAACATCAATATGAGATCTGATTACTAAACACATATTTATATCTCATGCATTTCACATATCCTTGTTACATATCTGCAGGGATGTTCATATTTCAGGATTGATATGAATAGTATTTGGTGGGGAAATACAAAAATACAAATTAGCACTCTTTCCAGTTAGTGTGATATGTAGCTGGGATATGAGCATTTAACCAGTATTTTCCATTTGCATACAATATAAGTTATGAAATCGTTAAGTCTACATGACCCATGACTTAGCAATTTCAGTTAGAGACAAGTACACAGCCCTAGACATAGCAAATATGTATTTTCACTCACCAGCAAGGTCTAATAATCATTATTTACTGCACACAGGTGTGTAATCTAAAGTAGATGTACTCACAGATTTTAACAAAGTATGTGTTCTATTCATATTGGATATCTCTTATTAATAAAATGTTATTGCCTGTTAATGGATTATGCCATGTCGCTAGAGGGTGAGAAAAATGGATTTCTGCATTGTCTCATGTAAACAAGTCTAAAAGGCTGTGTCTGGATATATTTCAGTAGTAGTCAGTCCTCCAGCCAGTCAGCAGCAGCCACCGTGTTGGGTTTGGCTGCTGATCCACATTTGATCCCACTGAATAAACTCTAATCGTGAGAAAATAACCAGAGGACTCTGTTTTTTGTTATCGTGACTGGTTCTTGATCTCCAAAGTATGTGTGTATGGTATTTATCTACGACATATTGATCCGAATTTCATGTGGTTTGTCAGGATCATATGATGTAAACAATACTGGTCCATAGTGTTGGGAGTTATTCCTATACAAATGTGTGGCATATATACATTGACATAGTGGGATATATAACCACTCCAATTATCTATTGATGTTTAGAACTGTCAGTACTTAAGATGTGTATGGGAATGTGTGCTTACTTACCTTTAACTGATCGTGTGACTTGTACAAGTGTACGTACATCATATTAGGGAACTCTCCTCTACTGTGGGTTGGATGCAATTCTGTATGACCAGGGCGATGGATCAAGGTGGATTTGGGAGTTAGGCATAATCCAGATACATTAGATTGTATTTCATTCAAATTGGGTATGTACTTACACATGAATGAGGTGGGTACATTGTTGTGACCCCTGCAGATTATCCACTACAGGGGGAGGTAAAGCCTCTTTTTCCCCATGTAGCGGAGCCCCATCAATGTCCCCCAGACAGTTGGCCTGTACTGCATACAATAGCAGGCAAGGATGATGACTTTCTCGGCCTTGTATTTTAGAGCACCCCCAGTGGAATGTAAACAACTTAGGCGCATCTTTAGTACACCAAAGGTGCGCTCAATTACATTCCGGCAGGTCTTATCCACAGCATTATATTGTTCCTCTGCCCGGGTCTGGGGATTGCTCACAGGGGTCAACAACCACGTCAAACACCCATATCCTGCATCGCCTGATGGAAACAAAGTGTGACATGTTGATATGAATAGGATGTTGTGAGGTTTGACAAAGCATATGCCCAAATATCATCATCATGACCTATATGGCTAACACACAGTTAAAGATATATGTAAGAGCTGGATCATGGATGCATCTGATATAGGTATTAATACATGTGTTCTATATGAAGCTTCAGTTCAATTACAATGTGATTTGCACAAATGTCAAATCCAGATGGTCACACCCACAGGACGCTTACATGAGGCGGGACACAAGGGAAATAGAACATGGTACATATTGCAACCCTTCTGGTAGAGAGCACAGGAAGTAACTGTTGCAGTTCTTGTACCGAGCACATGCCAGAAGTCACTGAGGTGAAGAATGATAGTGTATTATTCTGAATGTAAATATGATGCTAATTCAGGTGGAATTTTCGATGGGCGTACACGATCAAACGCAAATGCCAAAAGACCTAGAAGATTTTCATAACTTCAAGGTAAGCTAATTAATGTTTATTCAGGGATATATTCATGGCAGAAAATGTTTGCCAAACACTATTAATTCTCCTCTATCAGATGCCTTCTGAATCCATCTTACTTACATAGCCCTTACAAGAAAACACAACACGTTATGAAGGCTAGAGATGTCCATGTCACAGGATACAGGGGAATGCTAAAAGAACATATATCTAATGATTAATCAATTGTGGTTTTTGTCATATGTTGCTGCATACTGTTTGGCCAAGCTAACACAGGGTTATGGGCAGCAATGAGCTATTCTGTTCTAGCTTTGGTAGTATTACTCCGTAATGCACATGTGAACATCGGAGCAATAGAGGAAAACATGATGCACCATGATGTGTTATTGTATCCAGTTATAGTAAGATATGGTTGACTGTGATTACTACTGTGTACTCACCCAGTAGCCATCCAGATGGAAATCTGCCGGGCTCAAATATCTCATATGTGCCGGATAGACGCAGGATATGGGCGTTGTGAGCAGTTCCCGGGAAGCCTGCGTACACACTTTGTATGTGCATGTTCGCATCGCAAACAACCTGTACAATGATTAATTAGGAGGTATCAGTGCCACATGAGCATATTGGGGACACCTCCTAATTGGTAGAAATCTACCTTCACCTTTGAGATCTCTTCCACATTGTTAGGGTAACTGATGTATCTGGTAGCTTTCCGAACAATAGCATGGAGGAATGCACTCAGACAATTGGACAGGCTTGGTTGAGACATTCCTCCGGCTATGCTGAGGGTGTTCTGGAAGCTACCAGAGGCATAGAGCTCCAAAAGACATGCACCTCCCCATCAGTTAATCCCTTTAATGTGAGTCTTTCCCTGTACACATTGGATGCCCTTCATCTTCTCACATGCTCCTGGACAGGCTCCCCCCTTCTGCCTGAGCCACCACTTCCTGTACTTCTTCCACTAAGAGCTGATCAATGACATCATTGTCAGCCCCTCTGTCTGCAGGTGGCCCTATATCCCTCTGTCCCTGTGCTACTGGAGCTCTCTCTCCTCCCTGATCCTCCACCACGATACTAGGCATAGCCTGTGGTAATTCCCTTGCCTGGCTTGGGTGAGCATGTAATTGGCTGGGAGGCTTCTGACGGGCTTCCTTATTGTGCATGTAATTGGCTGAGGCCATTGGCGCGCTCGCAAGCTAAAAAGTGGACATACTATCGAGACACGCCTCTCAGCCAATCACGTACAAGCTAGAAAATGTAATTGACAGTAGGAGCTTATAAATGTGATTGACACACACCCATGCATTGACTGTGTTGTGAGAGCCATTGGAGTTAGCACGCAGTTCCAGGAGCAGGTGGGAGAGAGTTTGAGTTGTTGCGAGAGTAGTGGTTTGAAGACAGTACTTACACTTAAGACATACACATATTTACAGATTTCACATATTTGCAAGACACATAGATTAAATAACACACATAGAGACATTTATATAGTTAGGACACACACCCCACACACACATCTCCCCATCCCATATCCACCATCCCATCCACCACACCCCATCCCCCAACACTTGTTAAATACACATAGCACACACATATTTTCTTTACAACACACATATTCCAGTAATACTTTTATTTCTTTATCGTTCTTTTGATTTGTTGGCGCACTGTTTTTGATTGATTTGTATTATATTCCTAGCATATTTACACTTAATAGTTACACATATTTACATATTACACATATTTGCCAGACACATAGGTTAAAGACACATAGAGACATACCTAGCATTAGGACACCCCCCCCCCCCCACCATTCCTTGCACCGCATCCCCCAACACTTACTGATAACACCTAGAACATACACATTTTTTTTTCCACACCAATGTAACAGGTGCCCCGGAGTGAGAGGAGGATGGGGCCCCAGAGGGAGAGGAGGAGGAGAAAGGGTCCCTAAAGGGAGAGGAGGAGGAGTCCCCGAAGGGAGAGGAGTCCCCAGAGGGAGGGGAGGAGGAGTCCCCAGAGGATGACAGTGTAGTGGGTGTGGTGGACGGGGGCCCCGAGCATAAGGCACAGCGGGGAAGGGGTAGTTTGGGGAAGGGACAGGCCTCAGGGAGAGGTCAGGGAAGCTGGGGTCCCCAAACTCAGTCGAGAGAGCAAGGGGCTATTGGCAAGGGCAGGAGCAGGGCCTGTAATAATACGCCCCAGGACAATATGGTCTTCATGGGTGCCATCCTTGCCGGCCTGTCATTCTGGTTGCAAGGGAAGTGAAGCCTGGGCCTAAGGCTCAGGCTTGGAAGGAGGTAGTGGAGGTGGAGGTAATTAAGGAGGTGTCCGCAGTGTCTAGGAGCTTGGGGTCCTTAAAGCAGCGTTATGTGCATATCAGGGCCACGGTGAGGAGGAAGATGGCAAGAGAAGACAAAGGACATTGCGTGACCTATTAGGAGTGGGAGAGGGTCACAAGGGACTTTATGAAACCGCCACCTGCAGCTGGAGCTTCAGCCCAGTGGCCCAGCAGAACCCAGGCTCCATTTCAGGTGAATATGACATACACCAACATGCCACCACATGTGCATCACAAACACTACACATGTACATTGTGACCAACAAGGACACTGACATGTCAGCTCGATGGAATTAACAATGGATAGATGGATGCGTCATTAAATCCATGAAGCTGACAAATCACTGTCATTCCAGGCCACTCCAAGTGTAATCAAGCAATAGAGAGTCCATGTACTGGTGTGCCCACTGCAGCCGATGCAGTCACAGACCGAAGACGAAATACAGACAGCGTTAGGAGCCAGGAGACAAGAAACCAAACAATAGATCAAATCTAGCAAATGATAGCTAATCTGAGTTGCAATTATGAGAATCATCCAGGTTCAAGCCTAGATGTCAGATAGTTAGGAGTGAAAACATATCAGTGCATTAATCAGAATACTAATGACATGTACCTCTCTTTTTTCTCTTTCAGCATCCAGGACAAGCCAGAGATGGGGCTGTCAGCCCCCGCCCCGCAGGAGACAGCTCAGGGGGAGGAGGCTGCAGGGCCCTGGCTCTGAGGAGGGGGAGGTCCTGGTAGTGGACGACAGACCCAGCAGCTTTGACCCAACCGTCCCCCTCCTCCAAAGACTTGCCATCTCGTCTGGGCCCTCAACATCTGTGGATTATGTCACAAAACCTCCTTCCCCACACAGGGAGCTCTCCTGGCCGTCCACTGGGGACACTAACATTCCCACCCCTGGCTCCAGCCAGTTCCCAGATCTTCCCAACTCCCTCCCCGCCACCTCCTAAGCCGGCCCTGCCAGCAGTACCCTTGTCCCCACAACCACCACTAACGACTGAGGCTGCGCAGCCGGAGATGCTGGCCCTCATAAGGATGATGGCTGCTGACATCTCTGGCATGAGGCACAACCTGGACAGGCGCTTTTGATGCTGGAGAGGCACATGGTCAGGCTGCTGGGAACGGTCCCCAGCACCCCTTCATCACAGACATCACCTGGCCACCAGCAGCCTGGCCCCTCCTCTCCTTCCACCATGCCTGCCACTACCTCCCATCGCTCCCCCACAACCACTAAAAGTGAGGAGAAGGCTATCACTTTTGTTTTATTCTAGCCCCTTGCTCTCTCGGAACCCACACACACCACCCACATGATATTAATGCACAGTCTTGACCATTTCTGATTGTGGTCTGTGTACAAAATAAAGCTTTGCTATACCATTATCTGATATATATCATATAATACTACATCAAATATCTAGGCATAATAAAGGATTAATATACAGGCAAGTCCAATTAGTGATACTGTGGAGAAGGAACATTCCCCTGAGGGCCTAATAGGATTATGACTGGTGATCCCGGAGTGGCTTGTCAGTTCCTTGTCCAGGAACCCGCACCCACACTGCCCCTAATGGTATAGCTCACAACTTCATTGAAGTATACAAGCCCCATCACCAACATCACTTAGCAATCCACACTAATGTAAATTGATGAATAGCAGAATATAATGGGAGGTCACCAAATGGGAATGAGTGGACATCTTGGCACAAGGCCACCAGCAATGTGGTCAGTCTTACTGGGATGGGTGGAGAATACTTGTGATGAAGGGGAGTTAGCTGTTGCTCCACGTGCCTCTGCAAACCATCAATGTGTGTTTGCAGCCCTTCCTGATGGGTTACAGTAGACTAATGTGGGGTATGTCCCCATGGTCACCTTGTGGTTTCATAAGTGAGGTACTTCAATTAAGCTGTGAGCTATACCATTAAGGTCATTGTGGGTGAGAGGGTGAAAGCAGAGTGGACGGACAAATTCCAAATCACCGGAGAAGGAACTGAAAAGCCACTCCAGTATAACCACTTTGAAAACCTTTTAGGAAAGCAGTGGCAGAGGCCTAGCTGGATGTGCTGGAGTCCAGAGAGTCAGACGCGACTGATAGACCAAACAAGAAATATTGTGTACTACAATAAAGCTGTGTGCTATAACATTAAGGGCCATTGTGGGTGGGAGGGTGAAAGCAGAGTGGACAGACACATTCCAAATCACTGGAGAAGGAATTGACAAGCAACTCCAGTCTCAACAGCATGCGAACCTCGTAGGAAAGCAGTGGCAGAGGCCAAGCTGCATGTGCTGCAGTCCAGAGAGGCAGACACGACTGAAAGAGCAAACAAGAGATATTGTGTACTTCAATGAAGCTGTGAGCTATACCATTAAGGGCCATTGTGGGTGGGAGGGTGAAAGCAGAGTGGACGGACACATTCCAAATCACTGGAGAAGGAATCGACAAGCCACTCCAGTATCACCCCTATGTAAACCTTGTAGGAAAGCAATAGCAGAGGCCTAGGTGCATGTGCTGCAGTCCAGAGAGGCAGACATGACTGAAAGACCAAACAAGAGATATTGTGTACTCCAATTAAGATCCTTATTTGGGGGTTGGGGGCGGTACCGGAAATTGATTGTACACCAGCGCGAGTATGAGCTGGTGGTAAGAGAGTTGGGAGGTCATGCATAACAGCTACTCCTGAATTAAGAGACTGCAATTGTCAAAAGCCCATGCAAAACTAAGTAAAGCTGGAAGCTCTTTCCTATAATATTCTTCTCCTCCTATAACATATTATTCCAAAGGCTATAGGTATATGACGAGATACCTGTGCGGGCACAGTGGGATTGATGGAGACTGGTGAACTGCTGCGCTCTCCGGAGAGCATTCATCCAGAAGCTCCAGTGAAAATGCTGCGAGAAGACGCGACAGGCGGGTACTGGTGGGAGCTAGCGAGCAGGACGCCAGATCAGATAGATATCTGGAGCAGGATGGATTCCGGGGATAGAGATGTAGACCTCGAGTGAGTGGCTGAAGCCAGAAAGAAGGGCGCCGGATCAGCCAGGCACCTGAGATAACTACCACATAGTGCAAAAGATGGAGAAGAGAATGCCAGACTGTCAGCTGGATGCCATGTAAAGCTAAGTCCTGCTATAAGATCATAATACTAACTGTGCCAAGTTTGTGATAAAGCTGGAAAATGCTTTACTGAATTAACAAATGAAATAAAAAAGAGATAATCTAAAGAGTGAATATAGAGGGAGGATAGGTGATTAGGAGATAGGGCTATATAAAATACAACAAAGATAAAAGGATATCTTTAAAGAGGAACAGGAGAATTGAGGGCCATGAAATTCTGGACTTCATAGGAGCAGAGAAGAGATCTGGTAACCAGCTCAATTCTCATTTTAAAGTTTCCTATGAATGCTGCTACAATTTAAATAAAAGGGACAATAAATAAAAGTAAATAAAGACAAAGAGGAGCTAAAGAAGGTTAAAGCAAGGTGAATTAGGACAATCTTTGGAACATCTAGAATTATGGAGGGGGCTCGATGGCCAATAGAAAACCCTCAATAGCTACTAAAATAAAAAATAAAGAAAAGAAAAATCATACAATATCAAACACTAATCAGTTCTTTTAACCCAAAAACAAAATGAATCCATTGGAATTAACCCAAGCAGAATCTTCCTTCCTAGAACAATCTACAAACAAATCCCCAGAAGTATCATCTCAGTCCTCCATAGAGGAGCCAGAAATCTCTCAAGAAGAACAGCTTAACTTGCTCTAAAATGAAAGATCTTCTGTATGATTTTGCAAGTTAACATTACATCAGAACTATCAAAACAGATTACAGAAAATACAAAATCAATTAATTAAACAAATTAAAAAATTAATGAGATCGAGTTAAATTTTGATAAATTAATCATGGGTAATAATTCACTATTAAAATATACAAATAACTTGGAACATAAAATTGAAGATAAATAATAAATAATAAAATCTGCAATATGGAGGATAGGTCAAGAAAAAATAAATTTAAGAATCAGAGGGATAAACGAAAACATACCAGATAAAGATCTGAATAAATTTGCTGAGGATATGTTCCATAAACGAATACCCCGATTTCCTAAAGAAGATTCAAAAATTGAGAATATCCATAGGGTCCCTTTCCCTAGAGGTCTGGATAATTTCACACCCAGAGATGTTATAGTAAAGCGCCACTATTTACTATTTAAGGAAGCCATACTAAAAGCAAATTATTTGAAGAAATCTATGGACCCTCCATATGAAAAAATAAAGTTATTTTCAGATCTATCTCCTCAGACTTTAGCAAAAAGTAAAGAATATTCTGATATAATACAAAGTTTAAGGAAAGAAGAAATAAAATATAGGTGGAAATCTCCCTCTGGCCTTTTTATTTTGAAGGATACCATCTGGTATAAAATTAACATGATTAAAGAAGAACAGTCTTTGTTACAAAAATGGAATATTGAAGTAGAACTTTCTGTTTACAAAGATAAACCTCCAGAATTATTACTAAAAAGACCTGAATTAATAAACTAACGTTCAGGGGAAGAAAAGGGAAGGAAGACTTAAGAAGCAATAGAAATACTTTTTTTATTTGGAGTTTATGTATGCTTTATATTGCTTATGTTTTATTCAAATTATATGTTTGTTGTTTCTTTAGAGAATGATATAAGTGTTATATCACACTTTATTGCCATTACATAACATCAATTATTAGTATTTTTATAAGAAATGTGGTGGATTGATGATTGCTTAATATAAAATTTGCACTGATTGCACTTTATTATCAACCAATTATGAAAATTAGTGTAGTAGTGTTTAGAATCAATGGTAATTTATATTTAAATGCACTTTATATTTGATATACTTTTCTTTAATATGATATTTAAAAGATTATTTCTATGTTCTACAGTATTGATCTTTCACAATTAGAGATGTCGCGAATAGTTAGCCGGCGGACTGTTCCCGGCGAACATAGCATGTTCGCGTTCGCGCCGAACTGCGAACATATGCGATATTCGACCCGCCCCAATACTTTATCATTGAGCAAACTGTGACCCTGCATGTCACAGTCAGCAGACACATTCCAGCCAATTAGCAGAGCAGCATACACTCCCTTCCAGACCCTTTAACCTCATGGACAGCAGCCATTTTGGAATCATAACTAACTTGCAGTCTTACTGAGAGGAGGCTGAGTGTAGGTGATACTGCATCAATAGGGAAAACCATAGCTAAGCAAGTTTATTCAGTGTCCAGTGCAGTGCTGAAGGACTCTTGTGTCTTATTATTATTATTAATATTACTAATGTATAATGTGTAGATGTACCAGCTGGGCATGCTCTTGTGCATTACTATTATTATTATTATTATCATTATTATTATTATTATTATATAATGTGTAGATGTACCGGCTGGGCATGCTCTTGTGCATTATTATTATTATTAGTAGTAGTAAAATACTACTACTAATAATAATAATGCACAAGAGCATGTCCAGCCAGTACATCTACACATTATATAGTAATAATAATAATAATACACAAGAGCATGCCCAGCCGGTACATCTACACATTATATAGTAATAATAATAATAATAATAGTAATGTAGAAGAGCATGCCCAGCCGGTACATCTACACATTATATAGTAATAATAATAATAATAATAATGCACAAGAGCATGCCCAGCCGGTACATATACACATTATATACTAATAATAATGATAATAATAATGCACAAGAGCATGCCCAGCCGGTACATCTACACATTATATAGTAGTAATAATAATAATAATAATAATAATAATAATAATAATAATAATAAAGCACAAGACCTCCCCTGTGTCTCCCCCCACTCCCCCCCATGTGTCTCTCTCCCCCCCTCTCCCCTGTGTCTCCCCCCCACTCCCTCCCATGTGTCTCTCTCCCCCCTCTCCCCTGTGTCTCTCCCACCCTTCCCTGTGTCTCTACCCCCTCTCCCTTCTCCAGTGTTTCTTTCCCCCTCTCCTGTGTCTTTTCCCCCTTCCCTCTTCCCTGTGTCACTCCCCCCTCCCCTGTGTCTCGACCCCCTCTCCCTTCCCATGTTTCTTTCCCCCCTCCCCTGTGTCTTTCCCCCCTTCCCTCTCCCCTGTGTCTCTCCCCCTCCTCTGTGTCTCTTCCCTCTTCTCCCCTGTGTCTCTACCCCCTCTCCCCTGTGTCTCTACCCCCTCTCCCTTCCCCTGTGTTTCTTCCCCTCCCCTCTGTGTCTTTACACCCTTTCCTCTCCCCAGTGTCTCCTCACCACTCCCTCCCATTAGTCTCTTCCCCCCTCTCCCCTGTGTCTCTACCCCCCACTCTCTCCTGTGTCTCTTCCCCCTCCCATGTGTCTCTTCCCCTCACCTCTCCCCTACCCTGTTTCTCTTCAGCCCTCTGCCCTGTGTCTTTCTCCCCCTCTCCACTGTGTCTTCTTCCCCCTCTCCCCTCTCCTGTGTCTTCCTCTCCCTCTCCCCTGTGTTTCCTCCCCCTCTCCCCTCCCCTGTTAGCTTCTATATGCATACATACATACAATAAGAAATCTGGGGGGCGGGGTTACCCCTTACCCCCCCAGTTCCAACACCCATGTGTACTGTATAATATTGTATTGCATTATGTTATATTATATCACTAGTGACTTGCCTGGCACAAATGACGGGGCAATAAAGTTTGAAGCCATGGCAATGCTGTTTGCCACACAATGTGATGCTTTTTGTACTCTGAGGACCTTCGGCGCTCATTGTGAGCCTCTTCCCTCGTGTCCTTTATGTTTCGTGCTTTGCAACGATCAATCTTCGGCGCTCATCGCAAAGACAGATATATAAGTACAGTGTTAAATATATAATTTTTTTTGTGCAGTGTAAATTAAAAAATGTATTCAGGTCTCAGAGCATAATAAAGTGATTTAGATTTGTAACTGCTTTGAGAGTGCTATCGCTGGCAGCCAATGAGCAGTAATCCAGATATATAACTGCAGAGTAAAAAGTAAAACATTTTAGTGTAGTGTAAAGTCTACATTTTTATTTTCCATTACTAATTAATACTTATTAAATGAATGCACGATAATAACTATTGTGAATGAACAAATGTATTAGGAAGTGCGAAGCGTTAATGTATGTAAAGTAACGGCAGCGTAAAATATGCTATTAAGTGTATTTTTTTTATAGATATTTTTTTTTATAATAATGAATTAATTAATTACTAAAATACTTTACCTATTTGTAATTAATATATCCAGTGATCAATATCCTGAAGAGCTATCAATCAGTTTTGATTTTCCTGCAGCTTACAGTGTACATTTGGACTGTTGGTGACCTGAGGTGTAAGTGTCAGCAATGTGCGCAGTGCACGAGGGGAAACCGCTTGTATAGTCGTGTAACGCGCCATTTTAGATTTGTAATGTTATTAGTTGCAAGTTAGTGTTGTAAAATGGCGGCGATTGTGTATGTGTTACGCGGCTCGCCAGCAGTTTCCATTATTTCTAATAGTGTATTTTGTACCTCGTCTGTTCCTAGGTAAAAGTCGTACATGGCTGGCGATGTTTTGCGCGGTTTGGGGTCGTGTAGCCTCGTTTTAATTTTTTCCGGACGCCATTTTTTTTGTCGCTTAGCCGATTTACAAGTGCCAACTGGGGAAGACGTTGCAGATATCACATATATAGTTGTGAGCAGGCGGGTTGTTGCTAACGCTGCGAGCTTGCGAAGCGAGGGCCAGAGTTGCTGGCAAAGAGCGCCGAAGGCTCACACGTCGGCTGCAATGAGCCGCAGGCAGGACTTACACCATCAAATTTACGGACTTACTATCCAAAAATACGGGACTTAGAAAAAAAAACATTACGAGCTCACAAAAATACGACCTTAACGCCCGAACCGCGCGCACTTAAAAACATTAAAAACACAATAGATACACACAACAAACACATAAAAAGCTTACCCACAGCAAGGCGGGCACCGAGGACCTCTGCAAGTGAAGTTACACCTCCATTTAAGTCCAAATTCATGAGTTTAGACACCCGAAAATCACCTAAGTGAGAGAAAAAATGGCCGTTGAAAAAAAGAAAACGAGGCTACAGGACCCTAAACACGCGAAACACATACGGATTTTCCTAAAAAGCCGTACGAAGTAAAGATACACTATTAACAAGGACGCTAAATCATCCACACCCACGTACCACATACACATTCCCCGCCATTTTACAACACTAACTTACACAATGCAGAAGTACCCAGCTACCCTAACGGCTTCCCCTCGCGCACGCAGCCTATTTACACTACACACTGCGCACATTGCTGACACTTACACAGCAGCTCCACAGCACTGCAAACCTACATTGTATGCTGCAGGAATATGAAAACAGATTGTCAGCTCTTCAGCACAATGCTTCCTGCATATATTACTTACAAATAGGTAAAGTATATTCATTCAGTAATTATTTCATTAGCATACAAAAATACATATACACAAAAAAAACATTATCACATTAAACATAAAAGCCATTCACTGCGCGCCTCACAACGAGCGCCAACGCTGCTCATAGCACACAAAGCCTTGCAATAAGCGCAAAAAACACATCACCGCCGACCAAAGAATAACAGCAAAAGCGCCTATCAGAAAAAAAATACAACCAACAGCCTCGCAATGAGCGCCGAAGGATCTCCGACCGCCAACAAAATGAATGTCTCGTCCAAACACCATTACCTGCCTTACAATCTTATTGCCGCCATTTTTTGACGGGCAAGTCGCTAGTAAATATATAAAGATCAAGATAATAAAAGTATCAGTAAATGTAACACAAAGATGCACGCGCGTCTGAATAATACGACAAATACGGATTTTTGTCATAAATGATATGATCGCAGTATTGGGTCATAAACCCTAAACACTGGAATCTGTTACATACAATTTACTGATGATGTCATTAATGGGCTTCAAGGGGGGGGGGTCTCTTTTCATACTTTTTGAGCGGTGCAAATCCAACATACGCAGAGCGGAAACGCCACATCTGTGGGACACACACAAAGGGGTTCATTTTGGGAGAAAAAACAAACAAATATGAAATATTTAATAATCATATTTTGATGTTACCAACAGATAAGGAAACGAAACTGAGGTTATTATATCTAATAGTAGCAAGCCTGGGAGTACTGGGAGTAATAATTCTGCAGCAGGAGGTCAGTACTAATGTCACCTATAGACCCCCAGACAGATAAAGGTCATTACTAATGTCCCTCTATAGACACCCAGTCAGATAAAGGTCAGTACTAATGTCCCTCTATAGACCCCCAGTCATATAAAGGTCAGTACTAATGTCACTCTATAGACCCCCAGTCAGGTAAAAGTCATTACTAATGTCCCTCTATAGACACCCAGTCAGATAAAGGTCAGTACTAATGTCCCTCTATAGACCCCCAGTCATATAAAGGTCAGTACTAATGTCCCTCTATAGACCCCCAGTCATATAAAGGTCAGTACTAATGTCACTCTATAGACCCCCAGTCAGATAAAGTTTTGAAATGTTTCTTGGATAGCATTGGGGCTAAAGGAGGTTTGGCCATCAGGTAGTCTAAAGATACCGTATATTATGTCCTCTCTTGGGGGGTAAAGACACTAATAATTCCTCCAATAATAATAATAACCTCCTGGTTAGCCCATTGGGTTATCTGTTAAAAAGAGTGGTGCAGAGACTGTGGGGGCTGTGAGCCTCCTTGTCCCCGTGTGGCCATTTAGAATCCCTGCTGCTGCATGTTTCAGCTTTATTAAGGTGTAATTGTACAGCGTTTGACTCAAGTAGCTGCCTGTGCTGGGTCAGTTTGGCTTAATTGCTGGGCCCTTTTCCTGCCAAGATGGCGACCGTCAGTCCATGGGCCTCCCCGCTTGTGTGCTTATTTGGGATGGCCCCCCTTTATATCTCCGGCCCGTGGCCTTGTAAGGGTTGCCCCCTCAATCTCTGAGTGTGGATATGCAGGGATGGGGCGTTGAATCAGGCCTACCTTCTTCTCTGCTCGCTGCAAGATCAACAATACCTAATTTTTCAGGCATGTGTACATGCCTAATTTTTCTGGCCTCTGGTGCTGCACTGTGGCTTCAACAACCAAAACCCAAAAAAAGGCACATAACAGGGATTAAACTGATAGGAGTAGTACTACTTAACACACCACTCATATCTGGTGTAACAGTAGTGTACATTTAAAACAAAACAAAAATTGTACTGTAATAGATTGAATAGCAGTTAGTTGTCTGCAAGCGTGTGTGTCAGACCTACAGCGTCTACTCTACCAACTTCTGCAAGTGCACAGTGCCACTCATATCTGTTGTCACAGTAGCTTGCACGCATAGTACCGATCTGTCAAAACCTGTAATGATGAATGAGGTCTAGAGTAGCCTGGTTCCCTTATCCTCTACAGGTTGAGACCTAATGTTTGGGTGACTCCAGACCAACACATGAGTACAAGCAGCACACAAACTCAAAGCCGCCATCCTCCTCCTGGAGAGCATCATAAGCCACATCAACCACTGCTGTCCTTCTTGCCCCCTCTCAACCATCCGCCACTCCGTCTCTCGCCTTGAGCAGTTCCTGCTCATCTGCCAAAAGTCAGGTGCCTGTAAAGGACATGTTTGAGCGTAAGAAGCTAATGTCACGAAGTGCCCCAAAATTGAAGTGATACGACCAACAAAGCATCTTTTTCCATCTCCTGGTTCTAAAAATCCAGGCCTTATACACGCCCCCTGATAGGTGACGTAACAAGTATTAAACTGATAAGAGTAGTACTTACAAACACGCCACTCCTATCTGGTGGCACCTTTGACTGCACGTGCTGTGCCCCAAAATTGAAGTGATATGACCAACAAAGCATCTTTTTCCATCTCCTGGTTCTAAAAATCCAGGCCTTATACACGCCCCCTGATACGTGCTGTAACAGGTTTTAAACAGATAAGAGTAGTACTACTTAACACACCTTATAATAATGCAGAGAGAGGCAATGCAGTGAGAGGAGTCTGAAGAAGACTAGTCAGAGGAGGAAGGTGGCTTTGAGGAGGTGGAAGACCAAACACAGCAGGCGTCCCAGGGGGCTTGTTGTCACCTTTCGGGGACCCTTGGTGTTGTACGTGGCTGGGTGGAGGAAGAGACCTTTAATGACATCAGTGAGGACAAGGAACGGGACATGGCTAGCTTGGTATCCATTCTTGTGCAAATGGGGAGTTTGTGTTTGTGCAAATGGACTGTTTGTGGTTGTTTGCGGTGCAGACCAAACGGTGAGTTTGGTCTGTCACTGTGAAGCGGGCCTAACCCTTACACTACCTGATCGATACAACATCATACCTGATGTTTTAAAGCACGTTATTCCAAGCAATTTAGGAATGTTAGGTAATTTATGCACTTTATGGCTTAAAACCAGACTCTGCATCAACTATGTAATTTTCCATGGGAGTTTTGCCATGGATCCCCCTCCGGCATGCCACAGTCCAGGTGTTAGTCCCGTTGAAACAACTTTCCCATCACTATTGTGGCCAGAAAGAGTCCCTGTGGGTTTTAAAATTCGCCTGCCCTTTGAAGTCTATGGCGGTTCGCCGATGTTCGCCGGTTCGCGAACATTTGCGGCGGTTCGCGTTCGCGGTTCGCAAACTGAAAATTTTAGGTTCGCGACATCACTATTCACAATTAGAAAAATGTGTATAGGATTGACACTTTATTGATCTAGAGCATACTAGATTCACTTTTAATAGAGATTTGCTCTCTTATCAGTAAATATCCTAAGCACTTTATAAATTTACACTTTAAAGTTTATAGTTTATTGATTAATTATATATTCATTACATTTTAAAATATAAGAATATAGTATTGATGTATTCCCTCTTCTTGTCCTCATGGTAAAAGGCATTTGGTTGTGAATCTTGTAGTAGTATTTTATCTTTAAATGGCTATGACCCTAAATATTTATTTCACAGTTCTATGCCATATGTGTATATTTCAATAGGTTTATTAAAACAAAGGTGATGAAATATAAAGTGGAATTTATTGACACATATGATTAGAGCTAAAAGGGTTTATAAAGGTCAGAGAGTGGGAAAATAGGGGAAGAGAAAAGTAAGAAAGAGGAGGATTAAATAGAAAACTTAAACTATAACATATGACTATCTAGTTTTTAATTTAAACTATATGACATGGGATATAAAGGAATAAATATGAGAAAAAGGGGACAAGGTTAGATAGCTAAGAAAGGAGCAGGATAAAGGAAGAGGGGAGGAAAAGATTTAAAACCAGGGAAAGAACTAGAAGAGGAAAAAGAAGAAACATGACCTCCTAACCAACCAGGAATGTTTAATAACCTCCTAACTTTTCCCAAAATCAGCATAAAGGCCCTAAAAATCAGGTTGGATTTAAATTTAAGTCCAATCCAGAATGTGTGTGGTAGATGTATGAATATGAGAATGAATGTTCTTCCCAATAATCAGAGAGAGATAAGTGAAACAACAAGAAAAGAGGAAAATTGATATACCAAATGAGGAATAATATCGAAATCTACAGACTTAATGGGAAAACTTATCGAACAAGAGGAAAGGTAGGCATAAAATATATTAAAAGTAAGAAAATTAGAATTCATAAGCAAATTAAGACAATAGATAAAGAAATTCAATTATGATTAAAATAATAACTCATAATGTAAATATATTTAATTTGTCAACAAAGAGGAAAATCGCCTTCAATAATTATGTTAAGATCAAAGCTGATGTTCTGTTACTACAGGAGACACATTGGAGTAATTATAATATTAGGATTGATTCGACTTATAATAAAAACTCACGAGGTGTATCAATCCTTTTTAGCTATAAGTTAAAAGTTTATGAGGAAGCTAGAATTATAGACCCCTTAGGAAGAGTTATAATTTGGTGCGGCTCCATTAATGGAAAATCTATGACATTGGTCAATTTATATTTGCCAAATGTCAATCAAATTAGATTCCTGAAGAAGATACTCAAAGAAATAAAAAAAAAAATAGAAAGGGCCTGATAATTATTGTAGGTGACTTTAATATGCTGATGGATCCTATAAATGATAGAATCAGTAAATTAAAAATAAAATCTGAAAATCAGAAGTGTCTAGAAAATTTGTACATGAGATATCTAATTATGACTTTTTGGATTCTTGGAGAATACTACATCCATATGATAAGCATTATACTCATTTTTCTAATCGATTTAATTCCTATTCAAGACTGGATTATCTTTTTATGGATGTGTACACCTTAAGATTAGTCAAGGATATAGAAATAAGTATAACACCTTGGTCAAACCATTCTATGGTATATACTAATTTAGAATATGTAAATAAAAACAGAAACATCAAAAAATGAAAGCTAGATCTGATTCTATTTAAAAATGAAAAAATATTGGAATTTTTAAAGAATTAAACTAGAGAATTATTTGAAATAAATAAAAACACAGTTGATTCAGCTACTACTTTATGGTGTGCATACAAGTCGGTAATAAGAGGGCTAATGATTTCTCAAATGGACAAAATTCATAAATCAAGGGGAAAACCCTTGAGACTTTTGTATATAGAATTAGAGAAAGAGCAGAGAAAGAACAAATTGTCTCCCAGTGGGGAGGGGGCCTTGCAGATCTCTAGATTAAATGCTCAAATAAAGAAAATCTTACAATATCAGGCAGATTCTTTGATTTGGAGATTTCAGCAGTCCCACTTCCTACTGGGAAACAAAACAAGCAAATACTTGGCAAACAAATTAAAGAAGCAAAAAAATCAAAATAAAATTCTTAGCCTTAGGGGTACGGACAATATCGTTTATACTCATCCTGATAAGATTGGGGAAATTATGAAGGAATTTTATAGTTCATTATATAACCTCAATAATAATCCAAGATTTAAAAAACCTAGTATAGACAAAATAAATATTTTTTTGGGTAAGATTAAGCTCCCTAAATTAGATTAGGAGGATCAAAGCCAATTAAATAAAGATATCACCCTGGATGAAATAGACAAGGTAATTAAAAAAGCCAAATCAAACAAAGCTCCAGGCCCAGATGGGTTCGACCATTTATATTATAAGTTATTTCTAAAATAAATTAGGGAACAGTTGCAAGATATGTTAAATGAGATTAAAAATACAGGGAAAATAGTACCCGAACTAGTTGAGGCTAAAATAATCAACATTCTAAAAGCCAGGAAAAACCCAGAGGACGTTACTATCGTCCCATCTCACTTATTAACATTGATCTAAAAACATATGCAAAAATCATGGCCATTAGGCTAAATAGTATAATATCTAAACTAATACATTTGGATCATTCCGGATTTGGCGGGGGCCGTCAGGCCTCCGACAATACCAGACGTTTAATGGATTTGATGTTTATTGCAAAAAAAGAAAGAGCTCCCACACTGATCCTGTCACTTGATGCAGAGAAAGCATTTGACAGGGTCAGTTGGGAGTTCTTAGAGGCAGTGATGCTGAAAATTGGCTTTGCAGACTTTGCGTTAAAAACAATTAAAGCCTTGTACAGTGAATCTTTAGCATATATTGCGGTTCCCAATATTGAGACCGAGAAATGTAACGGGACCTGTCAAGGGTGTCCTTTATCGCTATTGTTATTTTTGCTATTTATCGAGCCTTTAGCTTCAATAATAAGGGCATCAAAAAATATCAAAGGAAAAAAAGTCGGCAATAATGATTATAAAATAATGTTATTTGCGGACGACATTATAGTGACTTTAACGGATCCAATAAAGTCTTGCGCCAACTTACAACATCATTTGGCAGAATTTGGTAGAGCATCATACTTTAGAATAAATTCTTTGAAATCCGATATTATAGAGGTCTAAATATGGAAATCCTAAATACATTAAAGGAAGTATATACATTTAATTGGCACTCTAAATTTTTCACGCATTTGGATATAAGATTTAGTTTTCATAATAAGAAAGTAATAATAGATAACATAACAGAAATTTTAAAACAAATCAGAATGCTACTTTCCGAATGGCGTACAATAAGATTTTCATGGTCGGCTAGAATTGCCATTGTCAAAATGAGTATTGTTCCCAAGGTTACCTACCTATTTAGATGTACTCCAGAAAAAGTTCCAGTCTAATAGCCTTATTAAATTGCGATTCAGTAAATTTAAAAGGGCTCTATATAAGCACATAGCATATTTTATTTACAGAAGTTTTTAGTTAGTAAAGACCTTGCTTTTGGATAGAAGTTCACTAACTGGAAACTTGTGTAAAAAAATATGCTGTGTGCTTATATAGAGCCCTTTTAAATTTACCGAATCGCAATTTAATAAGGCTGTATATCATTGAATCTATTCAGAAAACAATAGATACATTTATATATTTAGGTAAAAAAGCGAGAGTTAAAAAAATAATTGCTAATAAGAAATTTGATCTAGGAGGTATTGGAACTCCCGATATAAAAGAGATATACGAAAACATTGCTATATCTCATATACAGTAATTAATATGAATATTCAACATAGAATAACAAGTTGGAAAACAATTAAGGAAGAGCTTGTAGGAACTATGACAATTAGAACATTATTAGGAAAATTTAATGAGGAGAATGGAATTTCGGAGTTATTTTATATTCCATCACTATCAGCGCCCATAGATATATTGAGGGAGGAGTCATATAAATCGGAAGTGGATTTAATGAAGAAAGACGAAATACAGTTTATTTCCGATCTGTATCCAGCAGGATCCTTAATAAAACAAGGGAAGCTTCATAGTAATTTCAGCCTAAAAAAAAAATCTCTTGGTTGAAATATAGATCATTGGTGAAAAAATGTAAGCAAAACAAATATACATCCATAAAAATGGAAAACATGTATGAATTAGAAGAAATTTAGACCAAAGGACCAGTGTCACACCTTATTTCAAAGATTAGTAAAATTAGATCAAAATACAGGTAATTTATAAAATCAAAAAATATAAAAGAATGGGAAGGTAACATTAACCAAATCTATGACGACCAAGATTGGTATACAGCCCTAAGGTTGATAAGGAATTCCTCCATAAATAATATGTATAGGGAGCTATACTTTAAGTTAACACAAAAATGGTATTTAGTCTTGGGAAGAGTGTTGTAGGCACTTAACCTCAATGTCAGGGGTAGACTGCCCATGTACGCCGGGAGTAGTCCTATTTCATTTAAAGCTAGATAATATATTACCTAAACACAAATTATTGATATCACAGTTATTATTGATCATCAAATCACTATTAATTAAACAATGGAATAAACCTACAATTCCTTCTTGGAAAGAAGTTACTAATAAAATAAATTTTAACAGAGAGTTGATGAAGGAAGATTACATAGGGGGCCCTAAAAGAAAGAGATCTATCAATTGGACTACTTGGGACCAATATATGGATAAACTTTAAAATAATCTAACTAATTTTAGGCAGTCTGATTCATATTAATTAATGAAATTACCTATCTCTCTTCCTATTGCAGTATTATACTGTTGTATTTCTTTTTGTATCATTAAAGCTGTATTTATATGATATGTATTATGAGGGAAGATTGCATGAAGTGTTTTGTATGATTGAATATATATTAAGAAAAAAAAAAGAGATATTGTGTACTTCAATGAAGCTGTGAGCTATA
Source organism: Discoglossus pictus (assembly GCA_027410445.1). Taxonomy (NCBI): domain Eukaryota; kingdom Metazoa; phylum Chordata; class Amphibia; order Anura; family Alytidae; genus Discoglossus; species Discoglossus pictus. Next base: position 62,477,153 of record CM050169.1, read on the forward strand.
CCATTAAGGGCCATTGTAGGTGGAAGGTGAAAGCAGAGTAGACGGCCAAATTCCAAATCACTGGAGAAGGAACTGACAAGCCACTCCAGAGTCACCTGCATTCAAACCTTGTAGGAAAGCAGTGGCAGAGGCCGAGCTGCATGTGCTGCAGTCCAGAGAGGCAGACATGACTGAAAGACTGAACAAGAGATATTGTTTACTTCAATGAAGCTGTGAGCTATAGCATTAAGAGCCATTGTGGGTGGGAGGGTGAGAGCAGAGTGGAAGGACACATCCCAAATCACTGGAGAAGGAACTGACAAGTCACTCCAGTATCACCAGCATGCAAACCAATCTCAAACCCACTCAGTATAACAATATAAATTTTCCTTTGAAATAATCTCAATATATATTTAGGTATGCTGAGAGGTATATTCCTCATCAGATAGATAACCTTAGGTAGGATCTTCATCTTAATGGCAGCAATTTTGCCCATCCTTGTATGGTTTAATTTATTCCAGGTGAATATTATAGGGGAAATCTGTTTATATAATTTATCAACATTTACTGTCACGAGTTGTCTCTAAGCAATTCCTAAATGAGTAAAACCTTTTTGCTTCCATTCGAACATATAGTTGTCTCTTAATTCGATTTTGATATGGGCCTATAATTCTTGTAATCCATTTGATCTTTACCTATTTTGGGTAATGGAATAATGGCCGCTTCCAATGTCTCAGTCGGGACTTACCCTTTAGTTTTAATTTCATTTCAGAAGTTTTTTAGGTGTACTGTTATCGTTGATGCAAAAAAAAATTGTAGTAAAGGCTAGGGAAACCATCCGGGCCAACTGATTTCTTGAAGAGAATCAATACATTCCCTCACCTCTATATCCGTAATCTCTCTTTCAAGAGAACCCAACTGGTCCTCTGATAACTTAGGTAATTCCAACCTTGCTAAAAAGTTTTTAATCTTATCTTTTGATGGTTTCCTCAAATTTAAATTATCTTCCAAATTATACAATGTGCTGTCATAATCTTCAAAGTATTTACCAATCTCATTAGGATTAACTTTAACTTGGCCTTGAAGATATTTTCTCAATTTCCCCCAGATTATTGTTTCCCTTTATATGGTTGGCTAAAAATCTGCCTGACTTATTAGCCACATGATATTGTTTCTGTTGAAAGTGCCATAATTTATTATCTACTTGAGTTTGTAATATTTTGTTGATATTTAACTGCAGAAAAACAATTTTCTCTGTCTCAGTGATTCACCTCTTGCTCTGTTTTGTGCCACCAATCTGAAAATGAGATGCGCTCTAATCACAGCCTTATGGGCATTCCATAGTAATATCTTGGAATCTACCGAATCTATATTTAAATCGAAGACATTTTCAATCTCTAATTTTTTTTTCTCTCATACCTTTAGGAGATCTGAAAAAAGTTGAATCTATTTTAAACATCGGAATAATATCTAATTTCTTTATTTTATTCAAAATTATTTTTATACACGCATGGTCTGACCAACTTATTGGTTCGATGGTTGTTTTAAATGTTCTATCTAAAGTTTTCGGATCAATCTAAAAATATTCTATGCGGGTATGATTTGATGTCTGCTAAAATAAAATGTGTAGTCCCCTTCTAACGGGTACAGTACCCTCTAACCATCAAATACATCAAAATGTCAAAGTCTGGCTAATCCTACATGTCCTCTTTTTGGTTTCCCTATCTTGGTCCACCTTGATATCCTGTCAAGCCCTGAAACATGACACATAGTCATACTCCCCATAGTGTAGTGAAGAAACATTTAAACCCTTATTGCATCAAATTCAGATGCTGAAAACCTTCATTAAGTAATCTAAATATTACATCCCATGGTATTGTGACAACCTATATACCAAAAATGCGACAAGTCAAATACTAAAATAATACCCCCGCAGAAAGGGGGGGGATAGTGGAGGGAGGAAAGTGGGGGGGGGGGGAGGGAGGGAGAAAAAGGGCAAACCCTCTCAATCAGTACACCCTGTTCTAACCTATCAATCACATCAGAAAAGCTTTAATTTAGAGCAGCCCAGCAAGCTTTCTTAAGGCCTCATCTAGATTGGTATCGCCCACTCTGCTAATATTCTTTCTGCTTCTAGTGGTGAATTCATAATAACTTTTTGGCCCTCTTTTATAACCACTAGTATCACAGAAAATCCTCATTTGTATATTAGGTTCTCTCTCCTTCTTATGGCCAGTGTAATCTATTTAAACTCTTTTCTTTTAACGTGTCACCCGAGAGAACAGAAAACATTTGCAGCCCTTTCAAGATACTTTTTTTGCCCAAGCTACTCTCAAAATCCTTTTATGAGAATAATAATGCATTCTTAAAATAACATCTCTTGAAACTCCTTTAGGAGTATTTGTAGACAATGGTATTATGTGTAATCTGTCAATTCTGTTCTCCTCAACCTTTTCATGGCCCTGTGAATACTGAAAGAAGCCGACAACATGGTTGTGTAACTCAGCTATAGGGACTGTGTCTGCAATACCTTTAATTCTTAGGCTGTTTCTTCTTGAGTAGTCCTCAAGATAGCTGTGTTTCTTTTTCAACAATCCAACTTCTTTTTCTAAGCGTGAAACCTTAGCTAAAATAGCCTGATTACCTGATTGCAAGTTATCACATTTAGTCTCCAATTCATCAGTTTGGATCTGAATTGAATTATTGGTCTTGCTGTTATTAGCTATTCCTTGCAATAGCTCTTGTCTTAGAGCCACTTGGAACTCTGCCAATATTTTTTTTAAATTTGTAATTGTTAAAACTTCTTGAGGATCCATTTCTGATGCATTGGATGTATCAGGAGTTTCTATATCTACATTGCTTAAAAGCATAACAGGATATTCCAACACATCAGAATTCTGTTCTTTGTCTGACCCACCTCCACTAACTTTAGGGGAAAAGAAGGATGAAGAAATGACCTCCTTTTCTATTTTCTTATCTTTACTTATCCCTTTCAAAGGGTTCTGGTCCTTGCTATTTTTCATTTCTCTCTAAACTTGTTGTTTTATTCCGTCCCTGTATTTCTCTTCTTTCTTACCTTCTCTATTGGTCCCTCAGAACTGTTGAACACCCTTTTCTAGCCAATTTCTACTTACACTGTTAATAGTCAGTTCTTTTAAGAGGGTTGAATATGGCAAGACCAAATACTTCCAACTTCTGAATTGAAAGAAACCCCTATATATCAGTAAAACGATATACAGTATAATAAAAATTTAATTATACTTAGAGTCTAGTCTCAGAGAGCCAACTAGCGTATATATATATATATATATATATATATATATATATATATATATATAAACAGTCTTATAAATCATTGCCCCTAACTTTTAAAGTTCAAGAACATATTAAGAAATGATATCTAGTATATATAATTTGTCCTTCTAGTCTCTGACCAAGTTCATTGCTGGAATAGGTTGGAAATTAGCTTGATGTTGTTCTTTCCAAATGTCTCAGATGTCCCAATACCAATCAGGGAAGAAAAGAAAATGGGTAAATTATTACTTAGCCCTGTTATCTTAACATATATTAGCAATAATCAATGTTCTTCTTAATCCTTACATTGGTAACTGGAGGTTACGTAGCTTGACCCGCTGCATAGATAATGAGAGAAAAAAAAGTTTGATTTCTGCATGCTTAAAGCAAATGAAGACTCATACTAATGTGAAGATATCCAAAAAGGGGAGATTAAAATATGGAAGGTTCAATTATGAAACTCCTCCTGCCTTTAAAGCCTTCAAAAAGTATATATAAAAAAAAGCAAGTATGGGTGAAGGTATGAAGGTATGAGAGGGAATATAAATAGGGAATCTAGTGAGGATCGAATAATTAGGATTCTTTTATCACTTCGAAGTAGTCTGTGATTTGAGAACTTACTTCTGAGGACTGGGCTTCCTTCACATATCAATAAGTAAAATCTCCTTTTTTGATATCTCATAAGTGCCCAAATAGATTCTCAGTCCATATAAGGAGTATGATGATGAATTATATATATGTCCAAAACCACAATGCTCAAAAAGAAAGGGAAGGCTTGTAAATGACTGCTATTGCACTCCATGTTGCCACTCTTCCCTTCCTTAACAGCCTTGGCAGCTTAACATCTCTCCAATCCAATCTAGTCAAATTTATTTCAGAGAAAATGCACTTTTTTTAGTAAGGAAGGGTCTTATTAGTGTCAATTCTTACACTCCAAGTTGCTAATCCTCCCTGCTTCATCAGCCTCTCTTTTGTCCCTTTAACTTCTCCTATTAGGACCTGTCAGGATCAGCGTCCTGACCTGCTTTCGCGTATTAGCTCATGCACATTGTTACTTCGTGGGTGGAGTTGTGACTCGCTTTAAGGGGAATGTTGATACTCAACAATTTAAAAATGTATACTTCTCATGTGAATTAACACATAAACCTTGCCAAGAATGTTTTGCAAGCATGATATCTTAATGCTGAGAAATAAACCTAACATAGTGATGAAAAAAACATGTGACCACTTTGAAACCACACCTGTGTCAATGTAATGGGCTGGAATGTTCACATACAAATTTATTGTACAGTAACTAGGGCTCATTAGTTTACATATATATGAAATATTATGTATATTAATATCCCCAAACCCCAACCATTGAAAACACACAGAAACAGTGACATTACAACATTTTATTTCATACACAGAGCACACTCAGAAATGTATACAACTTTGCATTAATATCATGGGTGTGGTGTGGGTGGATCCCAGAAGGGCAAGAAGCTTTTTGTAATACTGCATAATAATGATGATGATACATAGCATCTGCTAGGGTCACATGTGGCCACTGCACCACAGTAACCAGAATCTGATGAAAAGGATCATCATAAATCTATCCATCTAATTGAAGTAACCAGCAATGCTTATAACACTTACAAATGGTCTTCATCTGCTCAATTAAACAGATGCATAAAATTCTGAATTATGTAATCCTATCAAGGTACAAACAGTACAGTGCTAAATACTGCAGTTGTAACAATATACCAATTCACCTGATCTCCATCTGTAAGCATAACTGTCATGATATAACAATTAAGATTAAATGAGGACGGGCAATCAGATGAAGTGAGACTAAAGGGCTGCATCTAATACATAACTTTTATTATCTCACATAAAAAAATGAACAGTGAATTAAAAATATAAAATCATATATAAAATCTCTGTATGGAGCAGTTGCTTACAATTATTGATCCTAAATCAAAAGCTATATAGTATATACATGAATGAATAGCGTAGCCACTTTGCAAGAAAGTACATTGATGGGACCTAGAGTAGTGTAATAAGATATAGGTAGCACTAAATATGAAATGTAAATATAAGTAAAGTGTAAATAAATATAATAAATATCAATAAATATAGGTGCAAAAAAATACCAATATAAAAGAGCAGTATTAAATAAATAACACATAATAAATCTGATCATGAATGTCTAGTAATTTATCAATGTATGATTACTAGCGACTTGCCCGTCAAAAAAAAATATGGTCAATACAATTTTAAAGCTGGGAATGCTGTTTGCCACACAATGTGAGTCTCTGACACTCTTAACCTTTGTGTTATCTACAAAGAAGTACAACAATTATAAAACATTTTTTTTTTAACATTCAACTTGTATTTCAACATCTGTTAAACCATATTAACTTTTTTAATGTATGCAGTAATAATATAACAATGGATGAAATTTGTATGAATACATATTGTGAATCACATATGAAGTTGTGAGCATGAGGACCGTTGCTAACGCTTGCGGGCTCGCAAATCGAGGGCCGCAGTTGCTGACACGGAGCACCGAAGGCGCTCCTTGCGCTGATGGAGATGAGCGCCATAGGCACTAATTCCTATGAACCCTATGACTTTCGACCCGCAAATGTGGACCCTCGCAAAGCGAGGGGCCGCATTTGCAGAGGTGGAGACTCAACGGCACCTCAGAACTGCTTACAAAACGCAATGACGAATTACGGACTTACACAAAAAAAATACGAGCCGCAGGACTTAGGAAAAAAAAATATTGCGTCCTTACAACAACAACAATAGAACCCGTAAAAATATTATGGACTCGTAAAAATACGGACTTAACGGACTAACCGAGCACAGCGGAATATACTCAAAACAAAAAATAAACCAAAAAATAGATAAAAACATTGCCCAAAGCAAGGAGAGACACCCAGGGCGTCTGCAAGGCAGGTTACACCACGATTTCAATCACATTTACACACTTTACACACTTAAAAAAGTCACAAAGCGAGAGAAAAAATGGGCGACGAAAAAAACGAAAACGAGGCTAAGGACGTAAAAATATTACACTTACTCGCAAAATGGAAGGAACCCTCAAGAACACTTCATGCGGCACGTAACACACACTATGCGGCACGTACCACAGTGAAATTCGCCATCATTTCACATGCAACACATAACTATTAGCCGCAAAATGGCAGCTGGAATGCAAATTGCGCATGCGTATTGCGTTCTAACGGTTTCAACCACCTCAAAGTTTATACAGTAAATACTGCCCACTTTCCAGAAAATTCTACATATCTCCTCAGGTGATGAACAGTGTGACTGGACATTTCACTGCTGGCGTTACCTCAGAAGATAATTCCTTACCAATTTACAATCTGCAAATAAACAACAAAGAGGTAAGCTATAATATATTTAATTCAGTAAGAAACCCAGAAGAAAAAAAAATGGGATCTCAAATATTCACAACAACAACTGGATTCATGTATAGTAACATTTCAAATACACAGATATGTCTATGTGCCCTATAACAAGCTGAATTTAACTACAAAAAATATATATATATTTTACTTATATCCATTTTAACAAATAAAATCAGTTGTGACACCTACTGTACATATTTAGCCTGCAGTTAGATATTTTCCTTTTATGCACTTTTCCAACGGACTCTGCATCAACAGCGTCACTGAATAATTTGCAGCGTCGAGTGTAAAAGCTGAACAATTTTACACAACACAAAGAAAGAAGAACAGGTAAGATACAAAAATACATTACATTCAGAAAAAGACCATGCTTTTACAAAAAACACACAAAAAAAAATTAAACAATTTATATTTCTCTTTTTAAACAGACACTGCGTGAAGACTGGTGCAGCAACATTGGCAGTAGGGGACCCTCTGTCATTGATACACCAAAAAGAGTTCAATCAAGGTATAGTATAACAAACAAAAAAAAAAAACTGTTTGCAGGGTGCCAATGGTAAAATTAAAATAAAAACAAATAAGAAGCCCATAATACAAATTAGAGGGAACAGAAAACACCATACTTCAAGAAATATTGATAACACATATAAAATGAAACAATGAATCCTGTTTACTCTGCAAGAACCTCTAACCCATACCCATAAGCCAAATCTAGCATCCCAAAAGTGGCGGACACCAAACAGGATAGTATAACAAATATTAGTAACATATAGAAAATGGAACAATGCTTCCTGTTTAGTCTGCAAGAACCTCTAACCCTAACCCATAACCGAAATCTATCATCCCAAAAGTGATGGACACAAAACAGGATAGTATAACAAATATTCAGAACACATACACAATTGAAAAAATACTAATCCTGTTTTCTGTGCTCTAAACTACAACACTAAACCAAGAATTGAATTACATCAGTGGTGTACACAAAACAGGATAGTACTAAATAATTTGTAGCGCTGCACTGTTTCACACACACTGTCAAATCTGCACTATTTTACACACAACAAAGAAAGTAAAAATGATAATACATTGGTTTAACAAAAAGAAGATGCTTTTGTTAAAAAAAAAAATAACATTTCTCTTTGTCTTTTACAACAGACACGGCCTGAAGACTGTCGCAGGAAGATTTGCAGCAGAGGATACTGTGTCATAAATACACAACTAATACTTCAACCAAGGTATAGTAGAACAAGTAAAAAAATAAAAAAAAATAAAATCTTGTTTGCTGTGCACCAATGTCAACATGAAAAATAAAACAAAATAATAAACGACTAACAATGATGAGACACACAAAGCATGATCCTTCAAAAAATAATGTTAACACATTTAAAATGTAACAAGGAATCCTGTTTTTATCCACCAACCTGTAACACTTACCCATAAGTTAAATCTATCATCCCAAATGTGGCAGACAGAAAATAGTGGTAACACATAACAAATTCAAGAATAAATCCTCTTCTCTGAGCCCTAACCTACAACCTTAAACCCACAACCTAAACATTGACAGAAAATATGATACTACAACAAATATTAGTAACACCTACAAAATTCAAGAATAAAGCCTCTTTTCTGGGCCCCACCCTATAAGCCTAAAACTACAAACTAATCCTCCAATAACAACAATCGTCTACAGAAAACACGGAAATACAACAAATATTGTTAATACTTACAAAATGTACTCAAATATTCAGTTTTCTGTGCTATGACTATAAGCCAAAACTATAAACCTATCATCTCAAAACTAACGTCCACAAAAAAATATAGGACAACAAATAGTAGGAAGACATACAAATTTTATATAATAAAGCCACTTTTATCTACAATAACCTATAAGCCCAAACACATAACCTAAATCTATAATGACAACAGTGTTGCACACAAAACAGAATAACACTACAAAACAAAAAGATGCACTTACTAAACAAATTCAAATCAGGAACAAAAATAATAATACATTATTTTTATTTACAGATTAATATGGCAGATACTGACAAGAAAAATATAATACGCCAAACTAGAGAACGACAAAAAACATGGGCAAAGCAGCAGACGCCGGAGCAGAAGGAAATTCGATGAGAAAAAGAATGCAAAAGACTTGCAAGCAAGAGAGCATCAGCTACCCCTAAGAAGGCAACTAAAAAACAAAAGCATTTACAACCTGTTGCTGAACATTTCCAATGATGACTTACAAACTTATACTGATATACTGTATGTTCTCACAATTGTCCTTTACTTAAGTCTTTAGCAGTAGAGGTTCATAATTGTGGTGAGATGAATATTCTCTGTCAGTATTGTGTATCATTTCAAACAGGAAAGACACAGAGATGGTGAGTTCGTTAGTTGCTTTTAAAAAGGCAAGGTCACACTTCAAGAAAGACAACAATTCCCAACATATTTACAAAGCATTATGATTGAGCCTGCTTTTCCCAACTACAAAAATTTCAAAACAAACATAAGATCATACAATAGTGCCATATCCTTTGCATTTATGAGTGCAACATTATCTGCTGATGTGCCAGGACATGGCCCTTACTGCTTTAAAGTCCAAGGACCAATTTACCATCGTACTTCCCATTTACATCCAGAGCAAGGAGAGGAAAGAAAATTTGCTCAACTATATGTCCTAGATACAATGGAAGCTGTAGAGTAATGTATGCAGCTTCAAGAAAATAAAAAATGCTTACCCATTGTTTTTATTGAACTTGATAAAATTATAATCCATACACTCAAGCTTATAAAAAATTGGCAGAAGTAGAAAAGGAACAACAACTTAATTTAGAAATACATCAATTGCCAATCCCAAAGGTCAATATGGTGCTTAAAAGAGATCGACATACTGATAAACGCCGATATAACTTGTCAACATCAAACGAGGTTGCAATGGTCTTTCAAAATGATGAAGGAGAACTACCATTTCAGAGAGACATTAGAATATATCCCAGAAATGAGGAGCAACCTTTCATTAATATAAGTATCTTAAGTACAAATTTAGATCCAATGACATATGCAATATTTTTTCCACATGGGGAGGCAGGTTGGCAACCCAAATTAAGCCTTCAGAGTTACCCAAATTCAAAAGTACGAGTGCAAAATAATATTTCCATGCTTGAATTTAAAGTGGCTCAAATTGCCATTTAAAGTGCATTCAATCCTTTTTTATGTGGCGGAAAACTAACAAAACAATGGATCATTGATTCCTATATGCAAGTTGAGGCAAATAATTTAAACTTCATAAAATATCAACAAGATAAACTACGTGTAGAACAGTATTGTGGATTGATGGATTATGTCGCTGAGGTTGCTACAACCAGAGAGATGACAGCTGGCAAAGCCATCATTTTACCATCTTCTTTCCAGGGATCTCCTCGCAATGTGCGAGAAAGATACAATGATGCTATGGCTATTGTAACAAAATTTGGCAAACCAGATTTATTTTTTACATTTACATGTATTCCACAATGGCCAGAGATTACACACAATTTGCTAATTGGCCAAACTGCTTCCGATAGAGCAGATTTAGTGGCAAGAGTCTTTAAAATCATTATTAAATTAATTAATATGTGACATAACCATAACTCAGTTATTTGGCAAATGTCATCGAATTTCAAAAAAGAGGACTTCCACATGCACATATTCTTATAATCCTTCAAGAAAAATATAAATTAGATACTGGTGACAAAGTGGATTCATTAATTATTGCTGAACTACCAGATCCAGAAATACATGGTACACTATATGAGATTGTAACTCATTGTATGATTAACGGACCGTGTGAAGATATTAATCCACAGTCACCATGTATGGGAAATAAGAAATGTACTAAAGAATTTCCAAAAGATTATAGAGACAAAACTTATGCTAATTGTGATGGATATCCATTATATAGAAGACGAGAAGGACAAACTGCCCTTATTCGGGGCAAAAAGGTAGACAATAGATATGTGGTACCATACAATGCACATTTACTCATGAAGTATAATGCACACATTAATGTTGAAGCCTGCACTTCTATAAAATCCATTAAATATGTCTCCAAATATATTTAGAAAGGCTATGATGCAGCTTCTGTAGTGGTCAAAAGTGCTGAAAATAACGAACCCAGTGAGTTAGTACATGTAGCTGCTTGCTATGTGAGAGCGCCAGAAGCAATGTGGCTTCTTCTAAAATTTGAAATGCACGATCGCCCACATGCAGTATATTGATTAGCTGTACATTTGCCACAAAGACATTTAGTGTTTTGCCATGCTGGAAATGAAACAAATGCTTTGCAACAAATTGAGCATCACCACACTATACTAACTGCATGGTTTCAATTAAATTCAACAGATTTAGAGGCAAGGGAATTCTTATATATTGACATTCCATACCATTATGTTTTCGTTAATGGATTATGGCGAAGATGAAAAAGCCGTGGAAATAAAATAATCCCAAGAATTTACACTGTAAGTCCAAGAGACCTTGAACATTTCTGCTTACGATTACTACTTCTAAATGTTCCTGGTGCTCAAAGTTTTGAACACTTAAGAACTGTTAATGACATAGTATATGAATCATTTCATTTAGCTGCGCGACATAGAAGCTTCCTAGCTCATGATACAGAATGGGAAAGATGTCTAGAAGAAGAAGCACTATGTCATATGCCACGGCAGATGAGGGAACAATTTGCATTCATTTGTTTGTTCTCAAATGCTCCAAATGCATTAGCTTTGTGGGACAAATTTAAAACAAATATGGCTGAAGACTTTTTGCAACATTACAATGAGCCTATTGTACAATTAAAAGCATTAATTGTAATCCAAGAGGTATTTTTAACTCATGGATTAAGTTGTGCAAGTTTTAATCTGACAGATCCAGGTTTTATAGACGACATCAACTTTGAACAGTATGACACTCAACAACAAAGAGAAAGAACAGAAGAAAGACTTGCAACTTTAAATACATTACAATCGCAAGCATTTAATACAATCAAAAATGCCCTAGATGATGACATGGTCAAAGAGCATTATTTTAATCTGGATGGAGTTTTGTACGAGCACAAGATCAAATAGCGCTGGCATTTGCAACCTCTGGAATTGCTGCACTTTTGTTTGATATCCAAATGACATCATTACAAGCAAAAAAAAATAATAATAATTATAATCGATGAGGCTACAATGATTTCTTGTCATGCCCTACAATGTATTGACAGTTTGTTTCGTGAAGTCATGGATAATACTTTGCCATTTAGTGGAAGGGTAATGTTGTTAGGTGGCGATTTTAGACAAACATTACCTGTGGTTGTACATGGAAATTGAACAGACATTGTCGAAACATGTATAAAGTCAAGTACACTATGGAAACTATTTACCCATCTTCAATTACAACAAAATATGAGATCAGAAGGAGAAAATGATTTCAATGATTGGCTCATTACAATTGGCGATGGAAAAACAGAACAATTCCAAAATTTACCAGAGGAAACTGTACACATCCCAGCTCATATGATTTGCAAACAAGATCTTATATTGGCTATAATCGAAAGTACAATAAATAACGAGGACTATGCAGAACTTGCTAAAATAAGGATGCATTGCTCCTCAATAGAGATGTCGCAAATAGTTTGCCGGCGGACTGTTCCCAGGGAACATAGCATGTTCGCGTTCGTGGCGAACTGCGAACATATGCAATATTCGACCCGCCCCCAATACTTTATCATTGAGCAAACTTTGACCCTGCATGTCACAGTCAGCAGACACATTCCAGCCAATCAGCAGCATACACTCCCTTCCAGACCCTTTAACCTCATGGACAGCAGCCATTTTGGAATCATAACTAACTTGCAGTCTTACTGAGAGGAGGCTGAGTGTAGGTGATACTGCATCAATAGGGAAAACCATAGCTAGTCAAGTTTATTCAGTGTCCAGTGCAGTGCTGAAGGACTCTTGTGCCTTATTATTATTATTAATATTACTAATATATAATGTGTAGATGTACCAGCTGGGCATGATCTTGTGCATTACTATTATTATTATTATTATTATTATTATTATTATTATTATTATTATTATTATTATTATATAATGTGTAGATGTACCGGCTGGGCATGCTCTTGTGCATTATTATTATTATTAGTAGTATTTTACTACTAATAATAATAATTATGCACAAGAGCATGTCCAGCCAGTACATCTACACATTATATAGTAATAATAATAATAATACACAAGAGCATGCCCAGCCGGTACATCTACACATTATATAGTAATAATAATAATAATAATAGTAATGTAGAAGAGCATGCCCAGCCGGTACATCTACACATTATATAGTAATAATAATAATAATAATAATGCACAAGAGCATGCCCAGCCGGTACATATACACATTATATACTAATAATAATGATAATAATAATGCACAAGAGCATGCCCAGCCGGTACATCTACACATTATATAGTAATAATAATAATAATAATAATAATAATAAAGCACAAGACCTCCCCTGTGTCTCCCCCCACTCCCCCCATGTGTCTCTCTCCCCCCCTCTCCCCTTTGTCTCCCCCCCACTCCCTCCCATGTGTCTCTCTCCCCCCTCTCCCCTGTGTCTCTCCCACCCTTCCCTGTGTCTCTACCCCCTCTCCCTTCTCCAGTGTTTCTTTCCCCCTCTCCTGTGTCTTTTCCCCCTTCCCTCTTCCCTGTGTCACTCCCCCCTCCCCTGTGTCTCGACCCCCTCTCCCTTCCCGTGTTTCTTTCCCCCCTCCCCTGTGTCTTTCCCCCCTTCCCTCTCCCCTGTGTCACTCCCCCCTCCTCTGTGTCTCTTCCCCCTTCTCCCCTGTGTCTCTACCCCCTCTCCCCTGTGTCTCTACCCCCTCTCCCTTCCCCTGGGTTTCTTCCCCCCCTCCTCTGTGACTTTACCCCCTTTCCTCTCCCCGGTGTCTCCTCACCACTCCCTCCCATTAGTCTCTTCCCCCCTCTCCCCTGTGTCTCTACCCCCACTCTCTCCTGTGTCTCTTCCCCCTCCCATGTGTCTCTTCCCCTCACCTCTCCCCTACCCTGTTTCTCTTCCGCCCTCTGCCCTGTGTCTTCCTCCCCCTCTCCACTGTGTCTTCTTCCCCCTCTCCCCTCTCCTGTGTCTTCCTCTCCCTCTCCCCTGTGTTTCCTCCCCCTCTCCCCTCCCCTGTTAGCTTCTATATGCATACATACATACAATAAGAAATCTGGGGGGCGGGGTTACCCCTTACCCCCCCAGTTCCAACACCCATGTGTACTGTATAATATTGTATTGCATTATGTTATATTATATCACTAGTGACTTGCCTGGCACAAATGACGGGGCAATAAAGTTTGAAGCCATGGCAATGCTGTTTGCCACACAATGTGATGCTTTTTGTACTCTGAGGACCTTCGGCGCTCATTGTGAGCCTCTTCCCTCGTGTCCTTTATGTTTCGTGCTTTGCAACGATCAATCTTCGGCGCTCATCGCAAAGACAGATATATAAGTACAGTGTTAAATATATAATTTTTTTTGTGCAGTGTAAATTAAAAAAATGTATTCAGGTCTCAGAGCATAATAAAGTGATTTAGATTTGTAACTGCTTTGAGAGTGCTATCGCTGGCAGCCAATGAGCAGTAATCCAGATATATAACTGCAGAGTAAAAAGTAAAACATTTTAGTGTAGTGTAAAGTCTACATTTTTATTTTCCATTACTAATTAATACTTATTAAATGAATGCACGATAATAACTATTGTGAATGAACAAATGTATTAGGAAGTGCGAAGCGTTAATGTATGTAAAGTAACGGCAGTGTAAAATATGCTATTAAGTGTATTTTTTTTATAGATATTTTTTTTAATAATAATGAATTAATTAATTACTAAAATACTTTACCTATTTGTAATTAATATATCCAGTGATCAATATCCTGAAGAGCTAACAATCAGTGTTGATTTTCCTGCAGCTTACAGTGTACATTTGGACTGTTGGTGACCTGAGGTGTAAGTGTCAGCAATGTGCGCAGTGCACGAGGGCAAACCGCTTGTATAGTCGTGTAACGCGCCATTTTAGATTTGTAATGTTATTATTTGCAAGTTAGTGTTGTAAAATGGCGGCGATTGTGTATGTGTTACGCGGCTCGCCAGCAGTTTCCATTATTTCTAATAGTGTATTTTGTACCTCGTCTGTTCCTAGGTAAAAGTCGTACATGGCTGGCGATGTTTTGCGCGGTTTGGGGTAGTGTAGCCTCGTTTTCATTTTTTCCGGACGCCATTTTTTTTGTCGCTTAGCCGATTTACAAGTGCCAACTGGGGAAGACGTTGCAGATATCACATATATAGTTGTGAGCAGGCGGGTTGTTGCTAACGCTGCGGGCTTGCGAAGCGGGGGCCAGAGTTGCTGGCAAGGAGAGCCGAAGGCTCCCACGTCGGCTGCAATGAGCCGCAGGCGGGACTTACACCATCAAATTTACGGACTTACCATCGAAAAATACGGGACTTAGAAAAAAAAACATTACGAGCTCTTAAAAATACGACCTTAACGCCCGAACCGCGCGCACTTAAAAACATTAAAAACACAATAGATACACACAACAAACACATAAAAAGCTTACCCACAGCAAGGCGGGCACCGAGGACCTCTGCAAGTGAAGTTACACCTCCATTTAAGTCCAAATTCATGAGTTTAGACACCCGAAAATCACCTAAGTGAGAGAAAAAATGGCCGTTGAAAAAAAGAAAACGAGGCTACAGGACCCTAAACACACGAAAAAACATACGGATTTTCCTAAAAAGCCAGACGAGGTAAAGATACACTATTAACAAGGACGCTAAATCATCCACACCCGGGTACCACATACACATTCCCCGCCATTTTACAACACTAACTTACACAATGCAGAAGTACCCAGCTACCCTAACGGCTTCCCCTCGAGTAAACGCAGCCTATTTACACTACACACTGCGCACATTGCTGACACTTACACAGCAGCTCCACAGCACTGCAAACCTACATTGTATGCTGCAGGAACATGAAAACAGATTGTCAGCTCTTCAGCACAATGCTTCCTGCATATATTACTTACAAATAGGTAAAGTATATTCATTCAGTAATTATTTCATTAGCATACAAAAATACATATACACAAAAAAAACATTATCACATTAAACATAAAAGCCATTCACTGCGCGCCTCACAACGAGCGCCAACGCTGCTCATAGCACACAAAGCCTTGCAATAAGCGCAAAAAACACATCACCGCCGACCAAAGAATAACAGCAAAAGAGCCTATCAGAAAAAAAATACAACCAACAGCCTCGCAATGAGCGCCGAAGGATCTCCGACCGCCAACAAAATGAATGTCTCATCCAAACACCATTACCTGCCTTACAATCTTATTGCCGCCATTTTTTGACAGGCAAGTCGCTAGTAAATATATAAAGATCAAGATAATAAAAGTATCAGGAAATGTAACACAAAGATGCACGCGCGTCTGAATAATACGACAAATACGGATTTTTGTCATAAATGATATGATCGCAGTATTGGGTCATAAACCCTAAACACTGGAATCTGTTACATACAATTTACTGATGTTGTCATTAATGGGCTTCAAGGGGGGGGATCTCTTTTCATACTTTTTGAGCAGTGCAAATCCAACATACGCAGAGCGGAAACGCCACATCTGTGGGACACACACAAAGGGGTTCATTTTGGGAGAAAAAACAAACAAATATGAAATATTTAATAATCATATTTTGATGTTACCAACAGATAAGGAAACGAAACTGAGGTTATTATATCTAATAGTAGCAAGCCTGGGAGTACTGGGAGTAATAATTCTGCAGCAGGAGGTCAGTACTAATGTCATCTATAGACCCCCAGACAGATAAAGGTCATTACTAATGTCCCTCTATAGACACCCAGTCAGATAAAGGTCAGTACTAATGTCCCTCTATAGACCCCCAGTCATATAAAGGTCAGTACTAATGTCACTCTATAGGCCCCCAGTCAGGTAAAGGTCATTACTAATGTCCCTCTATAGACACCCAGTCAGATAAAGGTCAGTACTAATGTCCTTCTATAGACCCCCAGTCATATAAAGGTCAGTACTAATGTCCCTCTATAGACCCCCAGTCATATAAAGGTCAGTACTAATGTCACTCTATAGACCCCCAGTCAGATAAAGTTTTGAAATGTTTCTTGGATAGCATTGGGGCTAAAGGAGGTTTGGCCATCAGGTAGTCTAAAGATACCGTATATTATGTCCTCTCTTGGGGGGTAAAGACACTAATAATTCCTGCAATAATAATAATAAACTCCGGGTTAGCCCATTGGGTTATCTGTTAAAAAGAGTGGTGCAGAGACTGTGGGGGCTGTGAGCCTCCTTGTCCCCGTGTGGCCGTTTAGAATCCCTGCTGCTGCATGTTTCAGCTTTATTAAGGTGTAATTGTACAGCGTTTGACTCAAGTAGCTGCCTGTGCTGGGTCAGTTTGGCTTAATTGCTGGGCCCTTTTCCTGCCAAGATGGCGACCGTCAGTCCATGGGCCTCTATGTCCCCTTCACTACCTTTGTCCCCGCTTGTGTGCTTATTTGGGATGGCCCCCCTTTATATCTCCGGCCCGTGGCCTTGTAAGTGTTGCCCCCTCAATCTCTGAGTGTGGATATGCAGGGATGGGGCGTTGAATCAGGCCTACCTTCTTCACTGCTCGCTGCAAGATCAACAATACCTAATTTTTCAGGCATGTGTACATGCCTAATTTTTCTGGCCTCTGGTGCTGCACTGTGGCTTCAACAACCAAACCCAAAAAAAGGCACATAACAGGGATTAAACTGATAGGAGTAGTACTACTTAACACACCACTTATATGTGGTGTAACAGTAGTGTACATTTAAAACAAAAAAAAAATTGTACTGTAATAGATTGCATAGCAGTTAGTTGTCTGCAAGCGTGTGTGTCAGACCTACAGCGTCTACTCTACCAACTTCTGCAAGTGCACAGTGCCACTCATATCTGTTGTCACAGTAGCTTGCACGCATAGTACCGATCTGTCAAAACCTGTAATGATGAATGAGGTCTAGAGTAGCCTGGTTCCCTTATCCTCTACAGGTTGAGACCTAATGTTTGGATGACTCCAGACCAACACATGAGTACAAGCAGCACACAAACTCAAAGCCGCCATCCTCCTCCTGGAGCAGCATCATAAGCCACATCAACCACTGCTGTCCTTCTTGCCCCCTCTCAACCATCCGCCACTCCGTCTCTCGCCTTGAGCAGTTCCTGCTCATCTGCCCATAGTCAGGTGCCTGTAAAGGACATGTTTGAGCGTAAGAAGCTAATGTCACAAAGTGCCCCAAAATTGAAGTGATACGACCAACAAAGCATCTTTTTCCATCTCCTGGTTCTAAAAATCCAGGCCTTATACACGCCCCCTGATAGGTGACGTAACAAGTATTAAACTGATAAGAGTAGTACTTACAAACACGCCACTCCTATCTGGTGGCACCTTTGACTGCACGTGCTGTGCCCCAAAATTGAAGTGATATGACCAACAAAGCATCTTTTTCCATCTCCTGGTTCTAAAAATCCAGGCCTTATACACGCCCCCTGATATGTGCTGTAACAGGTTTTAAACTGATAAGAGTAGTACTACTTAACACACCTTATAATAATGCAGAGAGAGGCAATGCAGTGAGAGGAGTCTGAAGAAGAGGAGTCAGAGGAGGAAGGTGGCTTTGAGGAGGTGGAAGACCAAACACAGCAGGCGTCCAAGGGGGCTTGTTGTCACCTTTCGGGGACCCTTGGTGTTGTACATGGCTGGGTGGAGGAAGAGACCTTCAATGACATCAGTGAGGACAAGGAACGGGACATGGCTAGCTTGGTATCCAACCTTGTGCAAATGGGGAGTTTGCTGTTGTGCAAATGGACTGTTTGTGGTTGTTTGCGGTGCAGACCAAACGGGGAGTTTGGTCTGTCACTGTGAAGCGGGCCTAACCCTTACACTACCTGATCGATACAACATCATACCTGATGTTTTAAAGCACGTTATTCCAAACAATTTAGGAATGTTAGGTAATTTATGCCCTTTATGGCTTAAAACCAGACTCTGCATCAACTATGTAATTTTCCATGGGAGTTTTGCCATGGATCCCCCTCAGGCATGCCACAGTCCAGGTGTTAGTCCCGTTGAAACAACTTTCCCATCACTATTGTGGCCAGAAAGAGTCCCTGTGGGTTTTAAAATTCGCCTGCCCATTGAAGTCTATGGCGGTTCGCCGATGTTCGCCGGTTCGCAAACATTTGCAGTGGTTCGCGTTCGCGGTTCGCGAACCGAAAATTTTAGGTTTGCGACATCACTACTCCTTAATAATCAAATATTTAAAAAAATCAATGTACCACAAAAAAATGATCACAGTGCTGATTCTGTACTTGGTGATGACAAAGAAAGTCAGACAAACTTTCCACTGAATTCATTAACTCATGAACTCCTTCTGGAATGCCACTACATATTTTGCAGCTAACGAAAGGGGCAATTGTCATGTTACTGCAAAATATGAACCCCAAAAAAGGCCTATGCAATGGAACAAGATTAATTGTCCAAGAATTAAAGGACCATTTCATAGATACTGAAATTCTAACTAATACCCATAAAGGAGAGAGAGTGTTCATACCAAGAATAGATTTGGCACCAAGTGAAAGTAGCCTCACTTTTGTACTTCAAAGAAAACTATTTCCCATCATTGTGGCATTTGCCATGACCATTAATAAATCACAAGGACAAACTTTCAAATCTGTGGGTATATTCTTAGAAGAACCAGTATTTGCACACGGCCAGCTGTTTGTTGCCTTCTCAAGGTGCAAGAATCCACAGGCTATTAAAGTTTACATTGAAAACAATGAAAGTCAAGGTGATTTATTAAATGATGGATGCATTTTTACCAAAAACATTGTCTACTATGAAGTACTGTAACTTTCATTACACCAAAGACAAGACATGGCAGAGAAACAGCAACCAAAAATAACAAATTACCTCTACGACAATTTAACAACAGAAACAAAAAAATAAATATAGAGAACGGTGGTTTCATTTCAAGAATGACATTTTATGTCACTCAGACTCTTTCTAGAGCACCACTATTTCCATAAGAAACTCTATACAATGGCAAAACACATAGAGAACTGTGGTTACACACTGCGGACGAACTTTAAAATGTCTTGCGTTCTCTTTTTAGAGAACCACTATTTCACATAGGAAACTCTATGTGCCATTTTCACCAATTACAACAAGAACAACGAAATGTCAACCATCAAAAATCAACGACAAAATAACTCATTACAATTTCATGGAAGTAGCCTTTTTGCAAGATTAGCCCCACAAAACACTTGGCTTGCATTTTACAACAATTACAGTTTAAATGTTACTTCAGTATGTTACTGTTTATAATTTTACAAGTTTTGAAAAAAAAAAAAAGGCAAAGTTGTTTAATTGCAGATATTTCAAAGTTTATGTTAACAGGAGGAGGAGGAGGATGTAAATGTATCATTCAATGCATAATATTAATCCAGGGACTAATCCGATTGCCAGTTAATGGGGTCAGTAAGGAATTTTTTTTTTCCCCCCTTTGATACTATTGGCTAGGTTTCAAGGAGGGTTTTTACTGTTTGCCTTCCTTTGGATTCAATATTTATTTCGTTTAACAGTTGTTAATCTACAAGTTGCATGTTAAAAAACATTATGTCAAGTTTACAAGACTCATTAACAGAATGTTGACCTGTTCTTACATTAAAACATTACTACTTTAAAAAAAACAGGATTTAAAAGGTTGGTCACAAAAAAATTGCATGTTAAAAAATAAACATGTTTCATATAATAATTGTACTTCTTTAGAGATAAGAAAACGGTTAGAAGAGTCAAATACGCATATTACCTACAAAACAGAATTCAAAACATACACATTCAATTGCTGTCTATTTTTGACGGGCAAGTCGCTAGTAATTACATAAAGCTTTGTAACATGCAACTTCTATTGGAAACAGTGGTCAACCAATTATGTTTAACAATACTACATTTCTGAATTCTGAGCTATGCATGAGTAACATAACAATAGGTCAACTTTGTAGGAATTGGTATTTTAAACCATTACAGAATGCTTCTTAACATGCAACATATAGTTGAACTACTGGTAGAGCACATAAGTATTGAATCCATAGGAAGGCAAACAGTAAAAACACCCAATGAAACTTACCCAATTGTATCAAAGGGGGGAAAAATGAATTCCTTCCTGACCCCAAAAACTGGCGATTGCATTACTCTCTAGATGAATCCTCTTGATTTAATTATACATTTAAATTTTGAAGAAATGATTATGCTTTTACTGACATAAACCCTTAATAACATCCAACATAAAATACAATGTTAACATTGCAAACATTAATATAATGTAATAACATTTAAACTTAAATTGTCAAAAAATACAGTGATCTTGAATGTTGAATCCAGATGAAGGCAAACCAAAAAAACACCAGTGAAACTTCATAAATGTTTTCAAAGTGGGCAAAAAAATTAATTCCTTTGTGACCCCATTAACTCCCTGGATCAAAGCTTTCTATGTAATTAAACATTTAGGGCCTCATTCAATTGCAATTTGGCCATTTGAATAACGCTCTAAATAGGCACATAACATATATTTTTTAAATAAGTTTTTAGTTAGTAAGCATCTATCCAAAAGCAAGATTTTCACTAACTAAAAACTTCTCTAAAAAAAATATGTTATGTGCTTATTTAGAGCCCCATTCAATTGGCCAAATCGCAATTGAATGAGGCCCTTACACTTTAGAACAAATGATCATCCTCCTACTAACATGAACCCTTAAATACATACAATGAAATATTATTATAATATAATATTGCAGTCCTAGGAAAACACAATTTTAACATTACAAACATGAACTTAATGTTTTATAAATTGAAAGAGGAAATTTAATAAAATGCAAGGAAACTGTTTTGTGGGGCCAATACTGTCAAAAGTCACTTCCAAGACATTCCAATCTATTTTTGTTTTGTATGTTGAAGGGGTTCCCTTAAAAAGAGCCAAGCAGACTTGTAATTTTGTCTATGGGATATAACCACTGTTTATTGTTGTTGGTTTCTTTATTATTTTCACTTTTTTTTTTTTTTTTTTTGTAGTTATTGAAAATGGCACATAGAGTTTCTTATGTAAAATAGTGGTCCTCTACAAAGAAACCGCCAGACATCAAAGTTTATCCGCAGGGTCTAACCACTGTTATTTATGTTTTTTGCCATTTTATGGAGTTGCCTTAGCGAAATAGGGGTTCGAGTGACATTAAATTGCGTCTTCAAAATAAAACCACTGTTCTCTATATTTGCTTTTTTAATTGGGTTATTTGTAGATTGGTTGTATTGTTATTCTTTTTTCTAATTTGATTTACAGTACTTCATAGTAGACAATGCTTTTTTGTAAAAATTCATACATCATCTGATAAATCACCCTGACTGTTTTTTTTTCAATATAAACTTTAATTTCCTCTGGATTCTTACATCTTGAAAATGCAACATACAGTTGGCCATGGGCAAATACTGGTTCTTCTAAAAAGATTCCAATGGATTTAAAAGTGTGTCCTTTTGATTTATTATTGGTAAAGGCAAATGCCATGATGATGGGAAATTGTCTTCTCTGAAGTACAAAAGGCAAGCTTCTTTCACTTGGTGCCAAATCTTTCCTTGGAATGAAATCTCTTGCACCTTTATGGGTACCATTGAGAATTTCTGCATTTATGAAATAGTCTTTTAATTCTTGAACAATTAATCTGGTCCCATTACATTGGGGTCATATTTCACAGTAACATGACAATTGCACCTTTTTTTTAGCTGCAACATATGTGATATCATTCCAGATGGAGTTAATGAATTAATAAATTCAGTTGAAAAGTTTGTCTGAGTTTCTTTGTCATCACCAAGTACACAATCAGCACTGTGATAATTGTTTGTGGTGCATCTATTAAGTTTAATATTTCATTATTAAAAAGCAATTCATCTTTATTTTTGGATGTTAATATTACTTTGGTTGCAAGCTCTGCATAATCATCGTTAGTTATTATATTTTGGGATATAGCTGATATAATGTCCTGTTTGCAAATCCTTTGCAATGGAATTTCCACGGTATCATAGGGTAAATTATTCATTTGTTCTGTTTTTACTTCTCTAATTTTGATGAGCCACTCATTGAATTAATTTTTTCCTTGTGATCTCATATGTTGTTCTAATTTGAGGTGAGTAAAGAGTTTCCATAGTGTACTTGACTTTATACATGTTTCTACAATGTCTGTGCGATTTCTATGAACAACAGGTAATGTTTGCCTAAAATCTCCACAAAAATATAATGATATGCAATGTCAATGTATAACAATTCCCTTGCCTCCAAGTTAGTACAATTTAATTGAAATTGCTCACTTTGTGCCAAAACATTTCTTTCATTTCCAACATTAAAGTAAACTAAGTGTCTTTGAGGCAAATGTACTGCTAATCGATATACTGCATGTGTGCGATCATGCATTTCAATTTTGAGAACACTCCACATTGCTTCTAGTGCACTTACATAGCAAGCATCTACATGAGATGCAAGCTCATCATGTAATAACTCACTTTGTTCTGGATTTTTTGCCCTTTTGACCACTACAGTAGCTGCGTCATAGCCTTTGTAAATATAATTCTAGACATATTTAATGGATTTTACATTATTAATATTATTATCTTTATTTATATTGCGGCAATGTATTGCGTAGCGCTGTACATGGGTTTAGTACATGGCAAAAAACAAACTTAACACCTTATAAAGAATGGAGGGCCCTGTTTTTGAGCTTAGAATCAAATGTACGTAGTGCTCGTTTCCAAGGCACGGATAAAAAATTGAAAACTTGCAAACTTAGAATCTAAGGGAACTATAGAAGTGCAAGCGTCCACATTAATGTGTGTATAATACTTCATGAGCAAATGTGGATTGTATGGCACCACATATCTGTTATCAACCTTTTTTCCAAGAATAATTACATTTTGGCTTTCTCTTCTTTTATATAAAGGATAGCCATCACAATTAGCACAAGTTTTGTCTCTATAATCTTTTGGAAATTCTTTAGTGCATTTTTTATTTTCCATACATGGTGATTGTGGATTAATATCTCCACATGGTCCATGAATCATGCGATGAGTTCCAATCTCATATAGTCTGCCATGTATTTCTGGATCTGGTAGTTCAGCAATAGTCACTGAATCCACTTTATCACAGTATCCAATGTATCTTTCCCTTGAAGGATTATAAGCATATGTGCATGTAGAAGGCCTCTTTTTTTAAATTCTATGGTATAAACATAAGCAAGACATTTGCCAAATAACTGAGTTATGGTTATGTCACGTATTAATACAGTTTATTTGATTTTGAAGACTCTTGCCACTAAATCTGTCTATCTGAAGCAGTTTGTCCAATTAGCAGATTATGTACAATCTCTGGTCATTGTGGATTACATGTAAATGTAATAAATAAATCTGGTTTTCCAAATTTAGTTACATTAACCATAGCATCATTGTATCTTTCTCGCATATTGCGAGGAGATCTTTGGAAAAAAGAAGGTAAAATGATGGCTTTGCCAGCTGCAAGCTCTCTGTTTGTAGCTTCCTCAGCGACATAATCCATCAGTCCACAATACTGTTCTACATGTAGTTTATCTTGTTGATATTTTAGGAAATTTAAATTATTTGCCTCAACTTGCAAATATGAATCAATGATCCATTGTTGTGTCAGTTTTCCACCACATAAAATGGGATTAGATCCATCTCGAATGGCAGTTTGAGCCACTTTAAATTCAAGCATGGAAATATTTTTCTGACACGTACTTTAGAATTTGGGTAATTGTCAAGTGTTAATTTGGGTTGTCATCCGGCTTCCCCATTGGGGAAAAAAATGGGATATGTCATTGGATCTATATAAGTACTTAAGATACTTATGTTGATCTTTTTATAAGCTTGAGTGTACAGTATTTGGACCATATTTTATCAAGCTGTATAAAAGCAATGGGTAAGCATTTTTTCTTTTTGGAAATTGCATACGTTGTTCAACAGCTTCCATTGTATCTAGGACATATAGTTGAGCTCCCCTTCATCTGAATGTAAATGAGAAGTACGATGGTAAATTTGTCCTTGTACTTTGAAACAGTAAGGGCCATTTCCTAGCACATTAGCAGCAAAGGATATGGCACTATTATATGATCGTATGTTTGTTATGAAGTTTTGGTAAATAGGGAACGTAGGCTCAGTCACAATGCTTTTTAAATATGTTGGGGTGTTGTCTTTGTGGAAGTCTTACCTTGCCTATTTGACAGCAACTAACAAACTGACCATCTCTGGGTCTTTCCTGTTGGAAATAATAAGCCCACAAAACAGACAAACAATATTCATAATACCACAATTATGAACCTCTTCTGTTAAAGATTTAAGTAAAGGACAATTCTGAGAACATATATAAATATGACTCTCTAAATCATCATTAGAATTCTTATCAGATTGTTCAGCAACATTTTCTAAATGCTTTTGTTTTTTAGTTGCCTTTTTGGGCTTGTATATTAATTTGTCAGCCGCTAGTTTTTTGCTTGCAAGTCTCTCCCGTTCTTTTTGTATTCGAATTTCCTTTTGCTCTGGCGTCTGTTGATCTGCTCATGTTTTTTGACGTTCTCTAGTTTGACGTCTTTTTTTCCCCTCTTTGTTTTCAGTATGTGCCATATTAATCTGTAAATAAAAGTAGTACATTAGTACTTTTGCTCCTTTTTTTTTGTTTTTTTGTTAATTAACGTTTTGTTATTTTGTTTTGGTTATTTTTTTCTCCTATCACTGTTTGCATTATGGGGTTAGCTTTATGAGATTGGACGTAGCAGATTAGTTAGGTTGCAGTCTATTTTGTGAAAGGCGCACAGCAAACATTATAGGTACTTGTATTTTGTATATGTTAACAGCATTTCTTGTGTTATACTGTTTTGTGTGTAGCAGTGTTGTCATTATGGGTTTAGTCATGCATTTTGTGCGCTACTGTTGTCATTAGGTGTGTATGGTATGGAGTTGGGCTTAGAGGGTTGCTCACTCAAGATAGTATATATCTTTCCATTTTGTATATGTTAACAGCATTGTCCTTTTCTGTTTTGTGTGCGCCACTGTTGTCATTAGGGGTTACGGTACCCCCTTTTTTTTTGGTATATAATGTTTTGCATGTGGCAATGTTGTCACTAGAGGAGAGAGATCGAAAATCACCTAAGCGAGAAAAAAATGGCCGGCGATAAAATTGACAAAGAGGCTACACTATCGCAAAGTGCGTAAAACACAGCCAGAGAGGTATGTGGTCAAGAAATACTGAAAGGAAGGCTACAAAATAACCACGGAACGCGTAAAACATACACTAACGCCGCCATTTTACAACACAAACTAACACATTTACACATTAACATTGTGAAATGGTTGAGTTCCTGCCTAAAACAACGTATTTGTCTCGCACACGAAGCCTTTATATAGGGCACACTTGACACATAACTGACACTTTCTCCTCAGGTGATGACAGTCTGACTGGACATTTTCTGCGGCCAGAAAATCTAAAGAGATTGTTAGCTCTTCAGGATACTGCTTCATGAATATTACATAAAAAAAGGTACATTACATTAATAATCATTAATAAATAATTATTCAATTAATTATTAATTAAAAATTTTTTTAGAGGAAACAAGATTTTGAAATTTCTTTTCTTTACAAATAATATTGAACTTACCTGTTTGAAAGATATTAATGCATTGAATAATTAATTAATAATGTACTTTAATTAATTAATTAATCATTAGTAATCATTAATAACAAAAAAGGTTAACGTTTAATAATGCGAATAAAAAAAATTATTTACACATTGATTCATTAATTATTAATGTACATTATTTTAATAATATTCATTATAAATTAACTAAAAAATTAATTTACTTTTGGAATATAGTCATGCTTACATCTTTCGGTTATATTTAGTCAGCCATTAATTTATTATTAATGGACATTAATGAATTATTCTAAAAGACTAGTGATTTCCCGAACAGTTCGCTGGAGAACTATTCGCAGCGATTTTTGCATGTTTGCGTTCGCATCGAACGGCGAACACATGCGCTTTTCGGTCCGCCCCCTATTCTTTATCATTGAGGAAACTTTGACCCTGCACCTTACAGTCAGCAGACACATTCCAGCCAATCAGCAGCATACACTCCCTTCCAGGGCCTTCCATATGAAGGACAGCCTCCATTTTAGAATCATTCTGAAGCTACATTCGTTGAGAGAGGACATATATTCTACCTGCTGCTGATTTAATAGGGAAATAGATAGCCAGGCTGTGTATTTAGCTTTCACTACACACACTGAAGGACTCATTTGATATCTGCTGCAAGGACAGCAACCCAAAAAGCCCTTTTTAGGGCTAGAACATCATTTATTTTATTTTATTAATTTTTTCTCATATTCTGTGTAATCTAATTGCATATGCCTGCCTGCTAGCGTGTGTGTGAGGCCTATTGCATCCACTCTGCCAACTTTTGTCAGTGCAAAGTGACACTCATATCTGGTGCGACCGTAGTGTACAGTGACATAAAACAACCCTTTTTTTTCTGTAATCGATTGAATATCAGTTGCCTGCCTACAGGCGTGTGTGTGAGGCCTATTGCATCTACTCTGTCAACTTTTGCTAGCGCACAGTGACACTCATATCTGGTGCAACTGTAGTGTACAGTGTCATAAAACCACCCTTTTTTGACTATAATCGATTGAATATCAGTTGCCTGCCTACAGGCGTGTGTGTGAGGCCTATTGCATCTACTCTTCCAACTTTTGCTAGTGCACAGTGACACTCATATCTGGTGCAACCGTAGTGTACAGTGACATAAAACAACCCTTTTTTTTCTGTAATCGATTGAATATCAGTTGCCTGCCTACAGGCGTGTGTGTGAGGCCTATTGCATCTACTCTGCCAACTTTTGCTAGTGCACAGTGACACTCATATCTGGTGCAACCGTAGTGTACAGTGACATAAAACAACCCTTTTTTTTCAGTAATCGATTGAACATCAGTTGCCTGCCTACAGGCGTGTGTGTGAGGCCTATTGCATCTACTCTGCCAACTTTTGCCAGTGCACAGTGACCCTCATATCTGGTGTCACAGTAGCTTGGACGCATAGTACCACTAATCGAAAAAAAAATGACAGAGGCAGGCCACCCTGCAGGGGGCGTCGCGGTTGTGGTGCTGTGATTCCCTTTGGCCCTAGAATAATGCCCAGTTTTCAGAGGCAACGTACCCTGAACTTGAAAAGTTCTGAGGACATGGTTGACTGGCTAACACAGGACACCCAATCTTCTACAGCTTCCGCTCGGAACCTAGACGCACCATCCTCCAGCTTAGCTTCGGGCACCTCTCCAGTTACCGCTCGCCCGCCTGCCGCCACCACCAACACTAGCACCACAGCCGCTTCACTTGATCCTTCAGCAGAATTATTTACACATCCTTTGGTAGAAATGAGTGATGCACAAACATTAGTTCAAGAGGATGCAGATAACAGGGATATATCCCAGTCAGGCAGCATTACACACATGGACGTACGGTCTGATGATGATGAGCATGCTTCCTTTGTTGAGTTTTCAGATACAAGTGAAGCGGTTGATGATGATGATGATGCGTCCCTGGATGTAACGTGGGTGCCCGATATAAGAAAAGAAGAACAGGAGGAAAGTTCAGATGGGGAGACAGAGAGGAGGAGGAGACGAGTTGGAAGCAGCGGGAGGTCTTCGAAAGTAGCTAGTGACACAGTCAGACAGCATGCATCGACACCCGGGGTCAGCCAGACAGCATGCCAGTCAACGCATGCTGTTGCCACCACCAGAATGCCGTCATTGCAGAGCTCAGCAGTGTGGCAATTTTTCTGTGTGTCTGCCTGTGACAACAGCGATGCCACTTGCAACCTGTGCGAAAAGAAACTGAGTCGTGGGAAGTCCAACACCCACCTAAGTACAACTTCTTTGCAAAGGCACATGATGTCACATCACAAACGCCTATGGGATCAACACATCAGTACAAGCAGCACACAAAGTCAAAGCCGCCATCCTCCCCCTGGTCCAGCATCTTCAGCCACATCAACCACTGCTGCCCTGCTTGCTTCTTCTCAACCATCCGCCACTCCGTGTCTCGCCCTGAGCAGTCCCTGCTCATCTGCCCACAGTCAGGTGTCTGTCAAGGACATGTTTGAGCGTAAGAAGCCAATGTCACAAAGTCCCCCACTTGCCTGGCAACTGACAGCTGGCTTGTCTGAACTCTTAGCCCGCCAGCTTTTACCATACAAGCTGGTGGAGTCTGAGGTGTTCAAAAAATTTGTAGCTATTGGGACACCGCAGTGGAAATTTCTTTGCCCAAAAGGCAATCCCCAACCTGTACTCGATTGTGCAAAAGGAAGTAATGGCATCTCTGGCACACAGTGTTGGGGCAAGGGTCCATCTGACCATGGATACCTGGTCTGCAAAGCATGGTCAGGGCAGGTATATCACCTACACTGCGCATTGGGTAAACCTGGTGACGGCTGCCAATCATGGAATACGTGGCTCTGCAGAGGAGTTGGTGACACCGCCACGACTTGCAGGCAGGCCTGCTGCCACCTCATCTACTCCTCCTACTTCATCCTCTTCCATAACTTCCTTGACTGAGTCCTCTTCTGCTGCTGCTATGTCTTGCTCCACATCAACGGCAACCCCCCAGCTCCACAGGTACTATTCCACGTCCCGGATACGGCAGTGTCATGCCGTCTTGAGGTTGACTTTCCTGAAAGCAGAGAGTCACACCGGACCAGCACTCCTGTCCGCCCTGAACGCACAGGTGGATCAGTGGCTTACTCCGCACCAACTGGAGATCGGCAAAGTGGTTTGTGACAACAAAATAAATTTGTTGTCGGCATTGAATTTGGGCAAGTTGACACATGTGCCGTGCATGGCACATGTGTGTAATCGGATTGTACAAAGCTTTGTGCCTAAGCACCTAGGCTTACAGGACGTCCTGAAGCAGGCCAGGAAGGTGTGTGCCCATTTCAGGTGTTCCTACACGGCCATGGCGCACTTTAAAGATATCCAGCGGCGAAACAACATGCCAGCGAGTCGCTTAATTTTAGACAGCCCGACACGTTGGAATTCAACACTCCTAATGTTCGACCGCCTGCTCCAACAAGAAAAGGCCGTTAACGAGTATCTGTATGACCGGGGTGCTAGGACAGCCTCTGCGGAGCTGGGAATTTTTTTGCCACGTTACTGGACGCTCATGCGCAATGCCTGTAGGCTTATGCGTCCTTTTGAGGAGGTGACAAACCTGGTCATTCGCACCCAGGGCACCATCAGCGACATCATACCATTTGTTTTCTTCCTGGAGCGTGCCCTGCGAAGAGTGCTGGATCAGGCCGTAGATGAGCGTGAAGAGGAAGAGTTGTGGTCACCATCACCACCAGAAACAGCCTTATCAGCATTGCTTGCTGGACCTGCGGCAACACTGGAAGGGGATTGTGAGGAAGAGGAGTCAGAGGAGGAATGTGGCTTTGAGGAGGAGGAGAAAGACCAACCACAACAGGCATCCCAGGGTGCTCGTTTTCACCTATCTGGTACCCGTGGTGTTGTACGTGGCTGGGGGGAAGAACATACCTTCAGTGAGATCACTGAGGACGAGGAACGGGACATGACTAGCTCGGCATCCAACCTTGTGCAAATGGGGTCTTTCATGCTGTCGTGCCTGTTGAAGGACCCTCGTATAAAAAGGATGAAGGAGAACGACCTGTACTGGGTGTCCACGCTACTAGACCTCCGGTATAAGCAGAAAGTGCCTGAAATGTTACCGAATTACAACAAGTCGGAAAGGATGCAGCACTTCCAAAATAAATGAAAAAGTATGCTTTACACAGCGTTTAAGGGTGATGTCACAGCACAACGGCAATCTAACAGTGAAAGAGGTGAACATTCCTCCTCCTCCCACGACCACTCCGGAAGGAGAGGACGCTTTACAGACGTGTTGTTGATGCAGGACATGCAAAGCTTTTTAAGTCCTATGAATCGCCACAGCCCTTCGGGGTCCACTCTCAGAGAATGACTTGACCGTCAGGTAACAGACTACCTGGCCATAACTACAGATATCGACACTATGAGGAGCGATGAACCCCTTGACTACTGGGTGTGCACGCTTGCCCTGTGGCCTGAGCTATCCCAATTTGCCATAGAACTTCTGGCCTGCCCCGCTTCAAGTGTCCTGTCAGAAAGGACCTTCAGTGCAGCAGGAGGTTTTGTCACTGATAAGAGAAGTCGCCTAGGTCAAAAAAGTCTAGATTACCTCAGCTTTATTAAAATGAATGAGGGATGGATCCCGAAGGGACTGACAGTGGGCGATACATTCGATTAAAAAAGGCCTGATAGATGAGCTGCCTTGAGCTAATAATAGTCCACACGCTGCTGTATTTTATCCCTGAATGCCGGATGACTTGCGTGACTTATCTGCCACCAACTAGGGTTCAAGACGCAATGTTTCAGGGCACTTTCTGCCTGGCAAACTAACATCAATTTTTCTGGTAGCTGCAACAATACCTAATTTTTGCATTTAAATTATTTTATTTTAGAAGGCGTACAGCATGTAATGAAAAATAAAGCATTTTTGAACAGTCTTGCATAACAGTTGTGCAAAAATACATATTTAGAATAAAGACATTTTGTGAAAGTTAGCTGGCTATTCCTTCTTATTTTTACTTTTTAGGTTAATAATTTTTCTTATTTTTTACTGTGATTGCAATTTACGAGATACCTAAAACATGGTAAAACAGACAATAGTAAAGAGTATATCTGCAGGGAACACCAAAGTCCTATTAGCTATCATCCCTCCAGCAGTATTAGCTTATTATTTACAATATCTAACCTGGGCAATCACCCTTGGGTTACCCTAGGGCAGGCTTCAGTAAGCGACCTCTCCTTTCCTGGGATGATTTTGCCGCCGGTTGCTTCTGAAGGGTCTCCAGGGCTCCCCCACTTCGGTCCTTCCCCCAGTGTCGCTTCAACCAGTAACAAATGTTTTATATTTGTAAAGCGACCCAATGATCCCCCTTGATAGAGGTTTATCTCTACCAATTTTGGAGAACCAATTTAAGACCGGTGTCCCCTGTTTCTGGGTCAGGGAGTGTGTGAAATGCCTCAGCCTACAGTAATTGTAATGTTCTGACAGCGGTAGCTCATGCTTGTCCCTCAGTTCCTCATAGGTAAGCATCTGGCCCTATACTAACCAGTTTCCCAGTCTATCTAGTTTCCTTGACCTCTACCAGTCTTGTGATCTTGTGCTCATGTGTTTTGGGGCCTGAGGGTGGTCAAGAATTGGGATCATTTGGGTGGATCCAGGGAACAAACCCGGGTATTTTTTAGCCCATTTCCAGTATGATAGTGAGTGTCTGATTAGGGGGTTTGGCAAGTTTTTAAGGCTCTGGGGCAATTCTGATAGCCAAGCCACCTTGTCCCAGGTTAAGGGCCTTAAAGTGTGGTTCTCTAAATACACACAGGCCGGTTGATGACATGTAGAATGTGCTATTGGGAGGAAAGATAGGTGACTTAACAGGTATTAAACTGATAGGGATGAATAGTACAACTTAATACACCACTCCTATCTGGTGGCACCTTAGATTGCACGCGCAGTGCCCCAAATTTGAAGTGGGAGGACCGACCAAGCATCTTTTTCCATCTTCCTGTTCCAAAAATCCATGCCATATACACGTCCCCTGATAGGTGACGTAACAGGTATTAAACTGATAAGAATGAATAGTACAACTTAATACACCACTCCTATCTGGTGGCACATTACCTTGCACGTGCAGTGCCACAAATTCGAAGTAGGAGGTCCGAACAAGCCTCTTTTTCCATCTCCCTGTTCCAAAAATCCATGCCATATACACGTCCCCTAATAGTGGACGTAACCGGGATTAAACCGATAGGAATAGTACTACTTAACAGTACACACCTTATAATAACGCAGACAGAGGCAACGCAGAGAGAGAAGTCTGAAGAAGAGGAGTCAGAGGAGGAAGGTGGCTTTGAGGAGGTGGAAGACCAAACACAGCAGGCGTCCCAGGGGGCTTGTTGTCACCTTTCGGGGACCCTTGGTGGCTGGGTGGAGGAAGAGACCTTCAATGACATCAGAGAGGACAAGGAACGGGACATGGCTAGCTTGGTATCCAACCTTGTGCAAATAGGGAGTTTGCGGTTGTGCAAAGGGACTGTTTGCGGTTGTTTGCGGTGCATTAAACGGGGAGATTGGTCTGTTACTGTGAACCGGGTGTAACCCTTACACTACCTGATCGATACAACATCATACCTGATGTTTTAAAGCATGTTATTCCAAACAATTTAGGAATGTTAGGTGATTTATGCCCTTTATGGCTTAAAACCAGACTCTGCATCAACTATGTAATTTTCCGGCATGCCACAGTCCAGGTGTTAGTCCCCTTGAAACAACTTTCCCATCACTATTGTGGCCAGAAAGAGTCCCTGTGGGTTTTGAAATTCGCCTGCCCATTGAAGTCTATGGCGGTTCGCCGATGTTCGCCCGTTCGCGAACATGTGATGAAATTTGAGTCCGCGGTTCGCTAACCGAAAATTTGATGTTCGCGACATCACTAGTAAAGACTAATAATAAAAAAAGGTCAAAGAAAAAAAAAAAAACAAGACATATCTGTGATGATGTGGATTGAGTAATAGGTATTAATTAAAATATTAAAAATTATTTCATTTCTTTTTAACACTTTCAGTGACGCTGCAGCTGAATCAACACAGACAGGGACCTTTGCAGCCTTTCAACAACAAAAACAGCACATTTACAGGTATATCATTCAATGATGTGCTTGGGGGCAAAAATAAATGTTAACTCTTCATAGTTGTAATTGATGACAGGTACATTATTCAGGTATATTAATATTAGTAAGCAGGACCTACAAAATTTAACTATTGAATATTGATTTTATGTTTTCAATCTATGCTAACATATCTGTGTTGATGCTGATTGATTGATAGGGATGAAGCAACATATTATACATTAATTTTATTTTAAGCTTTTAGAGTGACGTTTGCAGCCATTGAACATCATGAGGATAATCTTGACAGGTATAGAATATAATTATATTCTTACAGCAAAAAAAAAAAAAAAAAGATAATTATTGATTAATTAATGTATATTAAGATATTAGTTTATAATTAGTAATCATACTAAAATAAAAAACTATGATTTTACAATACATTGAGGAATATGCTTTTATGTTTTGCATCTATCCCAATATATCTGTGTTGCTACTGATAGGGATGAAGCAAAATATTAAAAAGGATTTCATCCTTATTTCACAGTTTCATCGGATCTGCAGCTGAATCAACACACAGAGTGACGTTTGCAGCCTTTGAACACCATAAAGATCACCTTGACAGGTATAACATTTAATTCTGGAGTTAGGGAACAAAAAAGGCTACATTACATTTTGAATAATTAATGTATAATAATATTTTATTTAATTAATAATTAGTAATCAGTTAAAAAAATACATGCTATATTATAAGAACAATTTTTAACATGCACTTATATATCTGTCTTACAGCTAACTTATGTAAATTTGTGCAGAGAATAATAATTAATAATAATATAATAAAATACAACAATGAGGTTAGAAGACTTTAGAATTTTTTTTACATTTTACTAAGTACTTAAATGTATGCAGTTAAGTCTATCAAGAATGAATGGAAGTGAATGATTAATAATTATTTACATGTTATTTGACAGATTTGTCATATCCTAACCGGACTCAAGACAGAGAGTGCATTCGCCAGGATTTGGACACAAAGAACTGCAACTTCACAGGTATATAATTTAACTATGCCCTTATGGTTTGACATTGATGATACTTCATTATTAATTCAGAAAAGGATATTACAGATTCATAGTGAGCAACGTAACCATATACCATATTATTGAAAATGAACATTTTACAGAATAAACATATAGTGGAACATTCATTCCAACAAATTGCAAATAAATGTGCTTTTTATTATGTCATTTTTAAGGGGGGGGAAAAAGGACGTTTACAGATTTAAAGTGGTCAGTACAAATAAAAAAAAATTATATGCTTAAGTCATTATGTTTTAAAGAACAACAATTAGCTACATTCATTGAATCTTTACGAAGATTGAACAGTCTTTTACAATACATGTATACTTTGGTAATAGCTGTTTATGTTTCAGCTTCTTTATGACAATATAAGTAACTTTGAAGGTTCTACATTTATCCAATTTTTTTAATCTATCAATAACGTACATTCATATAAATTTACTAATTAATTCTTAATTAAGTTTGCAAAATATACATATGTGCAGGCCTTTGCTATTTAATATATCTCAATAAAAAAGTACTGAAATGGTTTCATTTATTTCATTGTAAAAAAGTACAAGATTTTAAAATGGTTGCATTATTTCATTCATCCAATTTACTTTTACATTGGAAACAGGTAAAAACAATATGTCCAGAAAACAAACAACAAACAATAATTACATCTCTATTTACAATTACAGATTAAAATGGTGGATAATGTAGAAGACAAGATTGAACGCAAAGGAAGATTGGCAAGGGAAAGGAAGCAAAGGTGGAGAG
Organism: Discoglossus pictus; assembly: GCA_027410445.1. Classification (NCBI taxonomy): domain Eukaryota; kingdom Metazoa; phylum Chordata; class Amphibia; order Anura; family Alytidae; genus Discoglossus; species Discoglossus pictus. The sequence continues at coordinate 62,512,635 of CM050169.1, forward strand.
ATGCACAGTCACCTGAAACCTCCCAATGCTTAAGAGAAGAAGACCGACTTTTAAATAAAAGAAAAATTAGTAAGAAAGCACAAAGTGAGTGCGCTGGGGCTTCCAAGAAACAAAAAAGTAAACTAAAACATGCCTGTGAACCATTGCCCAATAATACTATATTGCCTACTGACACCAATGTTCAGACACATGACACCAATGTAGATATAGAAAGTTGTAGTAATATCTATGTTGAGGAAGTGCATGCAAATGTGTTTAGTAGAGCACTAAAAGTAGAAACTCATTATGGTGGATTACTTAATGTTGTTTGTCAGTTTTGTGGGGCCTATCATTTTCTAAAGCAAAGACCAACTGACAGAGATTTCATTAGTTGCTGTCAGAAAGGAAAGGTAAGACTTCCACAAAGACACCCATTTCCAGATTACTTAGAAAGTATCATGAGCGATCCAACATTTCCAAATGATAAAAAAAAAAAAAAAAAACATAAGGTCTTATAACAGTGCAATTTCATTTGCTTCTATGGGTGCAACATTAGCCGAAAATGTACCAGGACATTGTCCTTACTGTTTTAGAGTTCAAGGACAAATTTACCATCGAACTTCACATCTACACCCACAAGAAGGAGAGCAAAGCAAATTTGCACCGTTATGTGTCTTAGATACAATGTCTTAGATACAATGGAAACTGTTGAACAAAGAATGACGATTCCAGAAAATACACAGTGTTTGCGCATTGTCTTTGAACAGCTGGATAAAATTATGGTCAACAACCCATACACTCAAGCATACAAACAATTAGCACAGCTTGAAAAAAAAAACAGGAACATGCTCAAACACATCAATTGACAATGCCAAGAGTAAATATGGTGTTAAAAAGAGATTGCAACACTGATCAAAGACGTTATAATTTACCAACAGTCAATGAGGTTGCCATGGTTTTTAAAAATGAAGATGGTGAACCACCTTTTCAGTGGGATATTAGAATATATCCACGCAATGAAGAACAACCTTTTATAAACATAAATATATTAAGTTGTAATTTAGATCCAATGACATATCCCTTTTTCTTTACAAATGGTGAACCTGGATGGGAACCAAAATTACAATTGCAAAGTTATCCCAATAGTAAAGTTCATGTTAGATCCAATATTTCTATGCTGGAATATAAAGTGGAACAAACTGCTATTCAGGATACTTTTAATCCAATTTTAAGTGGGGGCAAACTCACTCAACAATGGATTATTGATTCCTATCTACAAGTTGAAGCAAATAATCTAAATTTCATAAAATTTCAACAAAATAAGCTTTGAGTAGAACAGTATTGTGGATTGATGGATTATGTTGCTGAATGGGCTACCAATAGAGACATTCCAGCTGGAAGAGCAATTATTTTGCCATCCACTTTCCAAGGATCTCCTCGCAATATGCGAGAAAGATATAATGATGCCATGGCTATTGAGACAAAATTTGGAAAAACAGATTTATTCATTACATTCACATGTAATCCTCAATGGCCAGAGATCAAGGAAAATTTGAATCTGGGACAAACTACTTCTGACTGACCAGATTTAGTTGGCAAGAGTATTCAAAATCAAACTCAATTCATTAATACATGATATAACTAATGCACAGTTATTTGGAAAATGTGTGGCTTTTGTTTATACCATTGAATTTCAAAAAAGAGGACTGCCACATGCTCACATACTTTAAATCCTGCAGGAAAAAGATAAGTTCAATACTGCAGAGAGAGAGTGGATTCTGTCATTACTGCTGAATTGCCAGATCCAGAAACATATTCCAAACTTTGGGAGATTTTTACACACAGAATGATTTATGGGCCATGTGGAGATATGAATCCAAATTCCCCATGTATGGAGAATAAAAAAATTACTAAACAATTTCCTAAACAATTTCAAATGCAAACTTATGCTAATTGTGATGGATGCCCTTTGTATAAAAGAAGACTAGAACAAACAGCTATTATCCGTTGACCAAAGGTTGATAATAGATTGGTCGTTCCATACAATCCACATTTGCTCATGAAGTACAAGGCACACATTAATGTTGAAGCTTGCACTTCTATTAAATCCATCAAATATGTGTATAAATATATATACAAAGGATATGAAGCAGCAACTGTTGTTGTGCAAGGTGCTGCAAACGAAAAAGAAAATGCAATTTTACATGACGAACTTTCAAATTATTTAGATGCTCGCTATGGCAGTGCTCCTGAAGCAATGTGGCGGCTTCTGAAATTTGAGATGCATGATCGGTCACATGCTGTCTATTGTTTAGCTGTACATTTGCCAAAAAGTCAGTTTGTTTGCTTTACTGCAGGCAATGAAAGAACTGCATTAGCTCAAAGAGAACACAGAGATACAACACTTACTGCATGGTTTAAATTAAACTGCCAGGATACGCAGGCCAGACAATTTTTAAACATTGAGTTTCCTTATCACTATGTATTTGTAAATGGTCTATGGTGACAACAAAGAAGAGATACACATAAAATTATACCACAAATTTATACTGTCAGTCCAAGGGACATTGAGCGTTTCAGTTTAAGATTACTTCTTTTACATGTTCCCGGTGCACAAGGTTTTGAACATTTACGCACAGAGAATGACATAGTTTATGATACTTTTCTATTAGCTGCAAGACATCAAAACTTCATAGCTGATGATACAGAATGGGAGAGGTGTCTGCACTATGTCAAATGCCAAAGCAAATGAGAGAACAATTTGCGTTCATTTGCATCTTTTGCAATGTACCTGATGCGTTTACTATGTGGGACGACGATTACTCAGACATTGCAAAAAAAGTGATATTAACATAAAAAAATATAGATGCCTTGAATCTAAATAACGATATTTTTAAATCACCACGAAATAATGATTACAATGCAGATTCAGTTCTGGCTGATGATAAAGAAAGTGAATCGAATTTTAGTATCAAATTTATTAATTTTTTAGCACCATCTGGAATGCCACCACATGTTTCGCAATTGAAAAAAGGGGCAATTGTCATGCTATTGACAAATATGAATTCAAAAAAAGGACTTTGTAATGGGAGCAGATTAATTGTGCACAAGTTAAAAGATCATTTTATACATGCAGAAATTCTGACTGGGACCCATAAAGGTGAACGAGTTTTTATACCAAGAATTGATTTAGCTCCAAGTGAGAGTGGTTTGCCTTTTGTCCTTCAAAGGAGACAGTTTCCAGTTATCATGGCATCTGCCATGACCATCAATAAATCCCAAGGACAAACTTTTAATTCTGTGCGTATTTTTTTACAAGAAACTGTTTTTGCACATGGACAACTCTATGTTGCTTTTTCAAGGTGCACAAATCCAGATGCAATTAAAGTTTCTGTTGAAGACAACCCAAGTCAGGGTGATCTACTACACGACGGCCATATTTTTTTTAAAAATGTTGTGTACTACAAGGTTTTGTAATGACAGTGTGAGTAATTGACTCTGCTGGGTTTTGAACGCTGGTCCCCAGGCTGCTGAACCTCTTCCCTACCACTGCACCAGCCTGCCTTTGTGAATTTCATTGAGATCTGATAACCTTGACTCTACTAGCAATAGTATAAGTGCCTAAGTCTCTTTAGCTGTGCCTGGTCAGATGTCTGGTATTTGGCCTATATAAGGCACTTCCTGTCAATGTACCTTGCCAGATTATTGTGGTTCCTGTTCCCTTTAATAAAGCTTGTTCCTGTTTCACCTACAACTTGCTGAATTGGATTATTGCTGACCTAGGCTGCTGGTCTCCAAAACCTTGTGATTCCTATATCATTACAGAATAATCTGGCCCTTTCATGGAGACCGCCGGGGCAGATTCTGCATTGGCCTAGCAGGTTGCTTTATTTGCAAGAACTGTGCAGACCCAGGCACAGACCATTCAAGTGCTGCAGGACCAGGTAGCTGAACTGCAAAGTAAAGTTCAGTCAATGCACAGTGAGTATACCAGCTACAGGGCACGTGATGTTGCGGCTGCTACTGTTACACCTGCACAAGATGCTCGCTTGCCCCTACCAGAAAAGTTTGGAGGAGATCGCAAAAGATTTAGGGGTTTCCTAAATCAATGCCGTTTGCACTTCATGATGTTACCTCACCGATTTCCATCTGAAAGAGAGAAGGTGGGATTTATTTTCTCCTTATTCAAAGATGAAGCCTTGGCTTGGGGCTCCCGTCTTCTGGAACAGGACAGTCCAGTCTTGGGTAATCTAAATGACTTTCTTGAGGCCATGTGCCTAGTTTTTGATGACCCCAATCGATGTGCTACAGCAGAAGCCACTCTCCTTCATTTGCATCAAGGGAGGCGCTCTGTGGCTGAATATGCTGCTGAATTCAGACAGTGGGTTGCTGATACTACCTGGAACCAATCAGCCCAGAGGTTCCACTTCAGAAAAGGTCTCTCAGAAGCTATAAAAGATGAGCTAGCTCGTGTTGATCTTCCTGCTGACTTTGATGCATTTGTGCGCTTGGCTATCCGTATTGATCGGAGACTGTCTGAAAGAAGATTGGAAAGATAGGGCTCTTTTAGACCAAGTGCTACTCCCATTTCCTATTCAAGAATTTCTACTCCGACCCCACAAACACCTACAGACTCTGAGCCAGAGGCTATGCAGGTAAATCTAATAAGAGGGCCATTATCCAATGAAGAAAAACAGTGGCGACGCACTCACAATTTATGCCTGTATTGTGGTAGTGCAGGGCACTATACCATCAATTGCCCTAGCAAATCCAAAAGAACAATAGCTATGGCTGCTGAGGGTGCACAGATTCGACACCAATCCCAGATTTCAGATCAATTGGATTCTGTAACACAACCCTTGTTTTCTCTGGCTCATGGTGAAGAGGGTATGTTGACTCAACATCCTCATTTTGTGGTGCCGCACAATTTGCAATGTGGTGATCGTAAAATTTCAACTACAGCTATGATAGATTCTGGAGCAGGCGGAAACTTTATGGACATTAAATTTGCAGCAGGAAATAGAATTCAGTCTATCCCTAATTCTTCACCTTTGTTAATGGAGACAGTAGACGGTTCTCCACTTACGTCAGGCCCGGTTACACATGAGACTGTGCCCTTAAAGTTGACTCTGGAAGTGAATCACCATGAGGCTATATCTTTCCACCTAATTTCCTCAACACAGTTTCCAGTGATTTTGGGGCTACCTTGGCTTGCTCTGCATAACCCACAGATTGATTGGAGGATCAGAACTTTGTCCTTTCCTTCAGAACACTGCTTAATGAATTGTCAAACCTCTAAGGTAACACCTGTTGCCACAACAATTAATGAAATGGTTGCTACAAACTTGACTAAGCTTCCTCTACAATATCGGGATTTTGCAGATGTCTGTGATAAGAACAATGCTTCCATCCCACAGGCCTTATGATTGCCCAATAGAGCTGTTGCTTGGGGCTGCTATCCCATTTGGCTGTATATATTCCCTTTCTGAGCCTGAATTGAAATCTCTTTGTGAATACATACAAGAAAATCTTGCCAAAGGCTTTATTCGACCATCTACTTCTTCAGCAGGAGCTCCTATATTCTTTGTAGAAAAGAAAGATGGCAGCCTACGGCCATGCGTTGATTACAGGGACATTAATAACATCACTGTTAAAAAACGCTACCCCTTGCCTCTCATTCCTGAACTTTTGGAGAGACTTCGCTCAGCTAAAATATTTACGAAGCTTGATCTTCAGGGGGCATATAATCTGGTTCGGATAAGACCAAATTATGAATGGAAAACCACTTTCAGAACCAGGTACGGGCATTACGAATATCTAGTAATGCCATTTGGGCTGTGTAATGCCCCTGCAACTTTCCAGCATCTTATCAATGATGTACTACTAGATCTCCTGGATCAGTTTGATGTGGCATATTTGGATGATATCCTAATATTTTCTGATAATCTTGAAAACCACAGAAAACAGGTCTGTATAGTTCTGGAGCGCCTTCGTACCCACCACCTATACATTAAACTGGAAAAATGTGAGTTTAAACAAACAGAAATTCAATTCCTGGGGTATGTAATAACTCCCAAAGGTTTAAGTATGGACGCAAGTAAAATTAAAGCTGTGCTGGACTGGCCCATCCCCAAGAATGAAAAAGATATTCAGAGATTTGTGGGGTTTGCCAATTTTTACAGGCGTTTCATTAAGAATTTCTCTGCCGTTATTACACCAATCACTGAACTCACACGTAAAGGGACTCCTTTTCAGTGGGCCGATAAGGCTGATACCGCATTTTCCCGATTAAAGACTCTGTTTACATCTGCCCCCATACTACCGTAACCAAGACCACCATCTTGCCAGAGGATATATTTATAGGAGTCACATTTCCTTCTGATCTGATGTATTGCATTAAAAAGGGCTACGCTGAAGACCCAGTTCTTCGTGATCCTCCTCGTGATCTCCATATGACGATGCTTAATGGGTTTTGGATTTTTCAACAACGTCTGTTTGCTCCGGAGTCAGTGCCACTGGACCTTTTACGCCTCTACCATGACTCAAAACCAGCAGGTCATCCAGGAATCCGAAAGACACAAGAGCTACTCGCCCGATCCTTTTGGTGGCCCAAGTATTATGAGGATGTTAAGAAGTATGTGTCCTCTTGTGATGTATGTGCCAGACATAAGACTCCTCGCTCATCCCCTGTTGGCTTGCTTCAGCCTCTTCCGATTCCTCATCGTCCCTGGGGATCTATATCCATGGACTTTATTGTGGAACTACCTCCCTCTAAGGAACACACTACCATTCTTGTTGTTGTGGACAGGTTAACTAAGATGGGTCATTTCATACCAGCTCATGGTCTCCCTTCAGCTAAACAGACGGCTGACCTGGTTATTCAGGAAATATTTTGCTTGCATGGAGTGCCTGATGAAGTAGTTTCTGACAGGGGAGTGCAGTTTACATCTCGTTTTTGGAAACATTTTTGTTCTAACCTAGGTATTAATGTAAATCTGTCGTCAGCTCTTCATCCACAAAGTAATGGACAGACTGAGCGAACCAACCAGACTTTGGAGCAATATTTGCGGTGCTATTTTAGTTACCTGCAGGATGACTGGCTGGATTTTCTACCCACGGCGGAGTTTGCCTATAACAATACCCAACACTGCTCCACTTCTTTGAGCCCATTTTTTTGCCAACTATGGTTACCATCCAACCTTTCTAGTAAGTCTCCCAATTACTACTTCCATTTCTGCAGTCACTGATCGGCTAACCACCTTACAAGATTCCCAAGACCTGTTGAAGGAGACTCTTTCGAAGGCTCAGGAATGTTACAAGAGAGCTGCTGATAGGCATAGAAAGGAGGCCCCAGTTTATCATGTTGGTGACAAGGTTTGGCTGTCAACAAGGAATCTTAAGCTTAAGATTCCTTCTCATAAATTGGGTCAGAGGTTCATGGGACCTTTTGAGATCATCGCTCAGATCAATGCTGTCACTTTTCGTTTGCAACTTCCAGATTCCATGAGAATACATCCGGTGTTGCACTGCTGAAGCCTTTCCATGTCAACACTTTCCCTGGCCGAGCCCTGCCTGCCCCACCTCCAGTCCTCGGGGATGGAGAGGATGAATACGAGGGGGAGAAAATTCTGGACTCCAGGATCTTCCGCAACAAGCTTCAGTATCTGGTCCGCTGGAAAGGCTATGGTGAGGAGGAGAGTTCGTGGGAACCAGTGGACAATATTCACGCTCCTGATCTCCTTCGGTCCTTTCATGTGCAGTACCCTGCTAAACCGAGTAATAGGGCATCCAGAGGCTGCACCTATAGAAACGGAGGTAATGTGAGGAATTGACTCTGCTGGGTTTTGAACCCTGGTCCCCAGGCTGCTGAACCTCTTCCCTACCACTGCGCCAACCTGCCTTTGTGAATTTCATTGAGATCTGATAACCTTGACTCTGCTAGCAATAGTATCAGTGCCTAAGTCTCTTCAGCTGTGCCTGGTCAGGTGTATGGTCCTTGGCCTATATAAGGCACTTCCTGTCAATGTACCTTGCCAGATTATTGTGGTTCCTGTTCCCTTCAATAAAGCTTGTTCCTGTTTCACCAACAACTTGCTGAATTGGATTATTGCTGACTTAGGCTGCTGGTCTCCAAAAACTTGTGATTCCTATATCATTACACACAGATAATAGTGGTTTCATTGGAAGGAAGAAATTAAAGGTCAATTGGCCTCTTTTTAGTGGAACACTATTTCAGGTACAAAAACATGTCAAAAATTTCAGAAAAATACAGTAATAACCAACAAAAAAGGAAGAAAGGAAGAAAAAGAAGAAAAAAAAATGATTTACATTACATATACAGAAATAAAAGGGTGCTGTGCTCTTTGAAAGGAAACCACTTTCAAGGAAAATTAAAAAAATGGAATGTCTTGGAAGTCAGTTTAGACATGATTGGCTCCACAAAACATTAAGTTTGCATTTTAGAAAATGATAAAAATTGAATATGTTTCTTTCTGGTTTGTAAGTTTAACAATATGTTTGAAAAGGTCTGATAAGTTGATGCATTGTTTGTAATCAAGGTTTAATGTTAGTAGCAGCATCATCATTACTTGAAAAATTAAAATGGTGTATGATATATAGATTATTGATCCAGGGACGAATCCGATTGGCAGTTAATGGTGTCAGGAAGGAAATATTTTTGAACAGTTTCAACAAATTTACAAAGTTGAAATTACATTTTTTTAAAGTTGCCTATAGTTTAAAATAAATTAAGGTTAAATGTTATTTTCTCATGTTAATGTTTGCATTGTTAGCATTGTAGGGTAAAAAGTTTGATAAATTCAGTTAGTAAATGTTAAAAAAAATATATGTCATTTGCAGCAGAAACATTTGTTAACAAAATGAAATGTATAATTAAATAGAAAGTATTAATCCAGGGAGTAATCGGATCGCCATTTAATGGGGTCAGGAAGGAATTATTTTTTTCCCCTTTTGAAACAATTGGCTAAGTTGCAATGTTTTTTTTACTGTTTGCCATCCTCTGGATTTAATACCTATGTGTTTTAACAGGAGTTTCAATTCAAGTTTCTATGTTAAAAAGCATTATGTCATGGTTGAAGAGACTAATTTACAAAAAGTTCAACAATTTAATGTTAGTATTGTTATAAAAATAACATTACACACTGTTTACAATATGACTTGAAGATTAGAAAACTTCATGTAATGGTTTAAAATATGTTTTCTGAGAAATTGGATGGATTGTTATATTATTATTCCATACATGACAATTAAAAAGTTTGATATGGTTTAACAGCACATTGTTAAAAAAATAAAAAAAATGAAAGAAACATTGTTGTACTCTGTAGATAAGAAAAAGATTTACAGTGTTAGAGAATAACATTGTGTCACAAACAGTATTTCCAGCTTAAAAATTCTATTGACTGTCATTTTTTGACGGGCAAGTCGCTAGTATCAATATAATAGCATATACTTCTTGCTCGTCACATCTACATGTGGGAACATAAATAGTGGCCATATTTCACTGCCACATCACATAGATCAAGTACACAGGAACATTTAATTATTTATTGTTCAGTCTTTCAGTCGTGTCCTGCTCTCTGTGACCCTATGGACTGCAGCTCATTTAGCTAGGTCTCTGCCTGTGCTAATCTACAAGGCTTGCATGACAAAGATCCTGGAGTAGGTTGCCAGTTCCATCTCTACTGGATTTTGATTTGTCTGACCTCTCAGTTATTCCCCCCCCCCACCTACTCTGGTCCTACATGGTATAGCTCACAGCTTCATTCACGTACAAAGGCCCCTTCACCACCACCATCACTTAGCATATGTTGGAATAGTCATGCATATCCCAATATGAGAAATCATGCTGCAAGATTCTGGAAGCCATTACAGACACTCTACATCATGAAATTGCAGCACATATACATCAAAATGGCTGCAATATTAACCCTTTCTCACTCACAGAGGCTCTAAAATGGACCCTGAAATATCTACCGTATTTATCGGCATATAACACGCACCGACGTATAACACGCACCTCATTTAAAAAAAATTCAAATAAAGAACTTTGAAGCAAAATCCTCAACCTCCCTCCTCATCCTCAACCCCCAACTCAACCTCCCTCCTCATCCTCCCTCCTCAACCCCCTCCTCAAAACCCCCATCCTCAACCCCCTCCTCCACCCCCCCATCCTAATCCTCCTTCCTCAACCCCCCTCCTCAACCTCAACCCCCCTCCTCAACCTCCCTCCTCATCCTCAACCCCCCTCCTCATCCTCAACCCCCCTCCTCATCCTCAACCCCCTCCTCAACCTCCCTCCTCAACACCTCATCATCAACCCCCCCATCCTCAACCCCTCCTCAACCTCCCTCCTCAAACCCCCTCCTACACCCCCATCCTCAAATCCCCTCAACCCCACTCCTCAACCCCCCAATCCTCATCCTCCTTCCTCAACCCCCCTATCCTCATCCCCCCTCCTCAACCTCAACCCCCCTCCTCAACCTCCCTCCTCATCCTCAACCCCCCTCCTCATCCTCAACCCCCCTCCTCATCCTCAACCTCCCTCCTCATCCTTAAACCCCTCCTCTACCTCCCTCCTCATCCTCCCTCCTCAACCCCCCCATCCTCCACCCCCCCATCCTCATCCTCTCTCCTTAACCCCCCTCCTCAACCTCAACCCCCCCTATCCTCAACCCCCCTCCACAATCTCAACCCCCCTCCTCAACCTCCCTCCTCATTCTAAATCCCCCTCCGCATTCTAACTCCCCCTCATTCTAAACCTCCCCCCCCCTCCTCAACCTAAACGTGTCGGCACCCGGTATATGCTAATGACGTGGCGCGCTGGCGCGCATGTGACGTCACCGGGTCAAGGAGCGGAGGCCGGAGCAGAAGCAGGTAAGTGAGGGGGAGGTATTTAGGGGGGTTAGGTTGAGGAGGAGGGGGGTTTAGGTTGAGGAGGAGGGGGTTTAGGTTGAGGAGGGGGGTTAGAATGCGGAGGGGGTTTAGAGTGAGGAGGGAGGTTGAGGATGAGGAGGGGGAGGGAATATCAGCATATAACACGTACCTATCATTTGCCCCCTATTTTCAGGGAGAAAAAGTGCGTGTTATACGCCGATAAATAAGGTATATAATTGTACAGATATGTCTCTCTCATCACATTTCTGAACACAAATAGTGGGTAAATGATACCGCCATTGGCATATATCAAGTACCAGGCGAGCATTTTAATATTTTTTGTTCAGTCATTCAGTCGTTTCTGACTCTCTGTGACCGTATGGACTGCAGAACATGCAGCTAGGCCTCTGCCAGTGCTGTTCTACAAGGTTTGCATGTCAGAGATACTGGAGTGGGTTGTCAGTTCCTTCTATACTAGATTTGGATTTGTCTGACCTCTCTGTTATCACCTGCCCACCTACACTGGCCCTACATGGTATAGCTCACAGCTTCATTCATGTACACAAGCCCCTTCACCACCACTACTTAGCAGTCCACACTAATGTAAATTAATGAATTAAAGAACATGATGGGAGGTAACCAAATGGGAATGAGTAAACATTCCTTCCTTTGAATTTTTTTTAAATGAGTTGCTTCACGGGCCTCTACACAGTCTACTTGTGTGTTTTTTGCCCCTCCTGATGTGTTACGGTAGATTAGTGTGGTGTATGTTCCCCTGGTCCCCTTCAGGATTGCAAAGTGGTGGTGGTGAAGGGGCTTGTGTACTGCAATGAAGCTGTGAACTATCCCACGTAGGGTCAGTGTAGGTGGTCAGAGAGGTCAGAGAGGTCAGAGAATTCCCAATCCAGTAGAAAAGGAACTGACAAGCTACTCCAGTAACTCTGACATGCAAACCTTGTAGAACAGCACTGGCAGAGGCCTAGCTGCATGTGCTGCAGTCCATAGGGTCACAGAGAGTTGGGCATGCCTGAATGACTGAACAACAAATATTATGCTCTCCTGGTACTTGATATATGCCATGTGGAGGTGTAATTTGCCCACTATTTGTGTTGCCAAATGTAGATATCATGAGAGAGATGTACGTGCAATTACATAGATGTTTCAGGGTATAATTTAGAGCCTTTGTGAGGGAGAAAGTGTTAATATTGCAGCCATTTTGACGTATATGTGCTGCAATTTCATGATGTAGAGTGTCTGTAATGGCTTCCAGAATCTTGCAGCATGATTTCTCATATTGGCATATGCATGACCATTCCAACATATGCTAAGTGGTGGTGGTGGTGAAGGGGCTTGTGTACCTCAATAGAGCTTTGAGCTATACCATGTAGGCCCAGTGTACGTGGGCGGGGGATAACTGAGACTTCAGACAAATCACAATCCAGTAGAGAAGGAACTGGCAAACCACTCCAGGATCTTTGGCATGCAAACCTTGTAGATCAGCACAGGCAGAGACCTAGCTAAATGAGCTGCAGTCCATAGCGTCACAGAGAGCCGGACATGATTGAAAGACTGAACAATAAATAATAAAATGTTCCCAGGGTACTTGATCTATGTGATGTGACGGGGAAATATTGAAACTTTTTGTGTTTCCAAATGTAGATGTGATGAGTGAGATGTATATGCAATTATATTTATAAATTAGGAGCCACAATAAAGCCTCTCTGAGTGACAAAGGTTTAATATGGCATGGGTTTCATGTTTTTGTATTGCTATTAAATCAGGTAGTGTGGCTTTAATTATGTTCTGCATGTTGCAGCCTGGTTTTTCATATTGGCATGTGCATGGCCATTGCAACATATGATAGGAAATATATTTTTTAAATGCACATTTATCATTTGGGGATTATTTTGCAAGTAATTGCACTCACACTAGTGATGTCGCGAACATCAAATTTTGGGTTCGCGAACAGCGAACCCGAGCTTTACCAAATGTTCACAAACGGGCGAACATCGGCGAACCGCCATAGACTTTAATAAGCAGGCGAATTTCAAAACCCACAGGGACTCTTTCTGGCCACAATAGTGATGGTAAAGTTGTTTCAAGGGGACTAACACCTGGACTGTGGCATGCCGGAGGGGGATCCATGGCAAAACTCCCACGGAAAATTACATAGTTGATGCAGAGTCTGGTTTTAAGCCATAAAGGGCATAAATTACCTAACATTCCTAAATTGTTTGGAATAACGTGCTTTAAAACCTCAGGTATGATGTTGTATCGATCAGGTAGTGTAAGGGTTACACCCGCTTCACAGTAACAGACCAATCTCCCTGTTTAATGCACCGCAAACAACCGCAAACAGTCCCTTTGCACAACCGCAAACTCCCCATTTGCACAAGGTTGGATACCAAGCTAGCCATGTCCCGTTCCTTGTCCTCACTGATGTCATTGAAGGTCTCTTCCTCCACCCAGCCATCAAGGGTCCCCGAAAGGTGACAACAAGCCCCCTGGGACGCCTGCTGTGTTTGGTCTTCCACCTCCTCAAAGCCACCTTCCTCCTCTGACTCTTCTTCAGACTCCCAGAGTCTCGGGGCTTCCACTGCCCAGCATGGAAGATTATACACAGGTCAAAGTCTAGGGGCTTCCACTGCCCAGCATGGAAGATTATACACATGTCAGAGTCTGGGGGCTTCCACTGCCCAGCATGGAAGATTATACACAGGTCAGAGTCTGGGGGCTTCCACTGCCCAGCATGGAAGATTATACACAGGTCAGAGTCTGGGGGCTTCCACTGCACAGCATGGAAGATTATACGCGTTGCCTCTGTCTGCGTTATTATAAGGTGTGTACTGTTAAGTAGTACTATTCCTATCGGTTTAATCCCTGTTACGTCCACTATCAGGGGACGTGTATATGGCATGGATTTTTGGAAGCGGGAGATGGAAAAAGATGCTTGGTCGGTCCTCCCACTTCAAATTTGGGGCACTGCGTGTGCAATTTAAGGTGCCACCAGATATGAGTGTCACTGTGCACTGGCAAAAGTTGGCTAAGTAGATGCAATAGGCTTCACACACACGCCTGTAGGCAGGCAATTGCTATTTAATCTATTACAGTCAAAAAAGTGTTGGTTTATGTCACTGAGCACAATATAAGCTGTGAGCCTGACACAGGCAGGCAACTGAAATTAGATTACAGGAAAAAAATGGTTGTTTTCAATGTATGTTACACTACCAGGTATGAGTAGTGAAAATAAGCACAATATAAGCTGTTAGGTGTTAGCCTGTCACACACACACGCTGGCAGGCAGGCATAGATTACACAAAAAAATTTATAAAATAAAATAAATGATGTTCAAAGTTTCCTCAATGATAAAGTATAGAGGGCGAACATGCGAATATCGCCACGAATAGTTCTCTGGCGAACTGTTCGGGACATCACTAACTCACACATATGCTAAGTGGTGATGGTCAAGGGCCTTGTGTACCTAAATGAAGCTGTGAGCTATACCATGTAGGGCCAGTGTAGGTGGGTACGTTATAGCAGAGAGGTCAGACTAATCACAGTCCAATAGAGAAGGAACTGGCAACCCACTCCAGTGTCAACTGTCATAATCATGTTAGGCAATGTACTTCACAGTGTCACTAATTGGACCTGGCCTGTGTCGTAACCCTTTATTCTCATTAGATTTCAGATTTATAACATATTATAATTGTCGAACTACAATACGTCGTCACGCTTTGCGTTGTGGGTCCGACTTAGGCGATGAGGGGCAAAGGCGCTCATCACCTGCGAGCCTCGCGTAGCGAGGTGAGCAGTTGAGACATTAAAACAGCAGTTAGGCGATGAGCGTCAAAGGCGATCATTGCCTGCGAGCCTTGCGTAGCGAGCAGTTGATGCATTGAAAGACACAGGACTTAGCCTAAAAACATTTAGGAAATGCTCGAGTGTCTTAGGCTGCAAGTAAAAATACAAAAAAAAAAAAAAAACACACGCAGCCAGGACATCTGAGAGAGAGGTTGCACGCGAATTTAAGCCAAATTTGGACAGTTTCGGCAGTCAAAAATCCGTTAAGAGAGAAAAAAAATGGCCGGCAAAATGTTTTTAAATGAGGCTACATGACCACGAACCGCGCAAAACACAACGTTGTACAAGGTAGAAAAAAACACTAATAGGAAGGACGAACAATGCTGGCGAAACGCATAAGACATAAACTAATGCCGCCATTTTATAACACTAACTTACAAATTTACACATTGCGATTTCGAAATGGCAGCTTTCCTGCCTAAAACGCGCGCACAGCCTATATACAGGGCACACTTGACACAGAGCTGACACCTTTTCTCCTCAGTGATGACAGTCTTAGTGGACATTTTCTGCTGCCGGAAAATCCAAAGATATTGTTAGATCTTCAGGATATTGATTGCTGAATATTAATTACAAATAGGTAAAGTATATTAATTTATATTACTAATCATTAATAAATAATTAATTATTTAATTATTATTAAAAAAATATATATATTATTAGTTAAATAAATTGAGCCACCAACTTATAATTTACACTGCCTTTAGTTTATTAATACATTCATGCTTAGCTCTTTGAAATAAATATATCTTAATTCATTAGTTAATTATTATTGCACATTATTTTATTAATTAGTAATTAGTAATCATTATGAACAACAAATATTCTATATTTTACAATGCCTTTAGTTTATTAATATATTAATGCTTAGCTCTTTATAATACATTCATTAATTGATTAATTGATTATTAATGTAAATTAATATATTAATTATTAATTAGTTATCATTATAAAAAAGTGTATTTTACAATGCAATAAAAAAATATAGATTTCAGATTGCACTTATATATCTGCATTTCTGATAATTAACCTACATTACTTTATTAACTATTAATTAAATAATCAAAAATGAACAAAACAGAAAAAGTATATTTTACAATGCACTGACATATCCGTGTTGCTGCTGATTGCCTGATAGGGATGAATGCAAATATTACAAATGCTTTCTATCTCATTTGAAAGTTTCATCATCTCTGCAGCTGACTGAACACAGAGAGTGACGTTTGCAGCCTTTGAACAGCATAAAGATCACCTTTACAGGTATATCATTTAATTATGTTCTTATGGAGGAAAAAAGGATTAAGTCTTTTTATTTTGGATTGATGGCAGTTATTGATTAATTAACGTATATTAATATATTCATTAGTTAATAATCAGTAATCATTACAAAAAAAAATAACTGTTTACTCTTCAATAAAAATAATAACAATTTTTAAACTGGAACTTATATATCTGCCTTACTGCTCATTCATGTACATTGCTTTCGAACTATTAATTAATAATAATTATTTAAAAAAAAAAACATTTATAATGGATCAAAAAATATGTACGTTTTTCCTAGCACTTACATGTCTGGAGTGCTTATAATTGCCTGACAGGGACCTTCAAAGCACTTTAATATTTTAAGCAGTTTCATAGATTCTGACATGTGTTAAATTTAATACTTTATACTGCTTTTATTTATGAATATATTGATGATTATGCATTTATGTTTTGCATGTATGCCACTTAAACATCATACTTTCAATGAGTCATGAATTCATTGAATACAAACAATCAAAATTATTTTCATGTTATTTTAAAGATTCCTCATCTCTGTACCCGACTGAAGACAGAGACTCAGCTCTGCAGGATTTCATCTGCAATAAGATCAATTTCACAGGTATATGATTTCATAGTGATGATAGTTAATGATTAATTCATTAACTAACCTATATTCATTTAGGGCCCCAATCAATTGTGAATTGCCCAAGTTTTTAGTTACTGAACATCTATCCAAAAGCAAGGTCTTCACCGACTTAAAACGTATGTAAAAAATATATGCTGTGCTTATATAGAGCCTTATTCAATTCGCCAAATTGCAAATGAATGAGGCCCTTAGTATTTAATTATTCATTAATAATTAAAAAAAAAACATTACTTATGCATACATATATGCTTACCTAATTAATTTTAAAAGAAAGCAAATTACACCTCATAAGTTGATTGATTTATTAATGAATTAAATAACAAAATTGCACATTATTTTAAGGCCGATCTATACTTTGCTCATAGCTCTTTGTGTTTGCCCTTCTTTAGGAAAACATAATTACCTCTTTAGGTTTACCATTGATGACAGTTATTGATTAATTAATTAGAGTAAATTAATTTATTAAAAAAAATAATATTTATCAATATACATATGTGTAGCTCTTTCGTTTTTAATATATGCCAATAAAAAGAAACAAAAAACATAATAGATTCATTTATTTCATGTAAAAATTAAAAATGCTTTTCAAATCATTTTTGTTCTAATTACTGCTATTTAGGTTTTGCATTGAGAGCAGGTTAAAAACAATACGATCAATAACGACGATTACTCAGACATTGCAAACAAAGTGATATTAACATCCAAAAATATAGATGACTTGAATCTAAATAATGACATTTTAAAATTCATCCACGCACCCCAAAAAATATTATTACATAGTTACATAGTTACATAGGCCCTCATTCTATTACTGGCCGTAAATCGTCCGTAAGGCTGCGATTCCTTGCGGGGGTTCAGTTAACTTGCGATTCTATTATACGGCCCCGCAAGGATCTCCCCTTACGGCTGGCCGCATATCTTGAAGCCGGCCGTAAGCTCTGAAATCTTTTAACGTAAAAATAAATTCAAGCCTGCACTGTAAAGCTCTGTAAATGCTAGGGATCATATTGGGGGACATGAGGATTAAAAGTAACCCACTCTCAAGCTTGCACATCAGCCCAAACCCTAGTTCAAATTAACTGTTCATTTTCCGGATGCGGCGTGGGCGTGTCTGAGGTTCTCCAAGCACTCTGGACTTTTTACATGGATATTTTACGTATATTAAAAATAAAATATTTTACGGAGTTGAGTATAGGGTAATTATGTGCTATTTTTGCTAACACCGAATATCACTTTATAGTCTTCTCAAAGTGCAGGATGGCTTTATTTGAGCTATTTTATGTGCTTAATTGGTGCTAGCGGGACCTGTTTGCTGCTAGTAAGCTGCGGCTCGTTTTTAGCCTTGCAGACAGGGTTCCCGGAGCAATAGAATCACAACCAGGCTTTTCTTACTACCGATTTCCTTGCGGCCGTTTTAGATCAAAGGCTTTCCTCCGGCACGAGCGGCCGCAAGTGATAGCAAGGCGCCGGCCGCAAGCCTGCTGGAGTCCCCGGCCGGAGGGGAATAGAATAGCCGTAAAGCTTGCGGCCGGTTGTTAATTATTTATTAATCAATTATTTTATGTTTTTTTTTATTATTATTTTTTATTATTATTAATTAGTCCAGAGGAAGGCAAATAGAAAAACAAAAAACAAAAAAACAAGCGAGACTTAGCCAATTGTCTCAAGGGGAAATGTAAAAGATTTGGATCATTACTGTCTCTCTAATTATCCATGATAGCCCTGAATACCCTTTTTAATTAGAAATAAATCTAGTCCCCTTTTAAAGTTATCTATTGAATCCACTGTCACCACCTCCTCTGGTAGAGAATTCCACAGATTAACCACCCTTACTGTGAAGAACCCTTTTCTTTCTTTTTTGGTGGAATCTTTTTACTTCTAACCTAAAGGGATGTCCTCTTGTCAGTTGAAAACCTCTTGGCACAAAAAGCTCCCTTGACAAATCTTTATACTGACCCTGGATGTATTTATATAAGGTAATCATATCTCCTCTTAGATGCCTTTTTTCTAGAGAAAATACGTTTAATTTGGTTAGTCTTTCTTCATAACTTAGCCCCTCCATTGCCCTTATTAGTTTTGTTGCCCTTCTCTGTACCTTTTCCAGCTCTAAAATTTCCTTTTTTTGAAGTGGTGCCCAAAATTGTACTCCATATTCCAAATGAGGGCGTACTAGAGATTTGTATAGTGGCAGAATTATATTTGCTTCCCTGGCTTCTATACCCTTCTTAATACGTGCTAATATTTTATTTGCCTTTGCAGCTGCTGCTTGGCTTTGAGCACTGTTACCTAGGTGGTTGTCCACAAGCACTCGCAAATCCCTTTCAATGTCAGATACCCCTAGATTTGCTCCATTAAGATTATAAATTGCATGGCTATTTTTCCTTCCCAGATGCATAACTTTACATTTATTCGTATTAAATCTCATTTGCCATTTAGATGCCCATTCCTCAATTTAATGCAAATCCCCTTGGAGGGAAAGCACATCATTTTCTGATTTAATTACCCTGCACAACTTTGTGTCATCAGCAAAAATGGAGACCCCACACTCCAATCCTACCTCTAAGTCATTAATAAATATGTTAAAAAGGAGAGGACCTAATACTGAACCCTGAGGAACCCCACTTACCACATTAGTCAAATCGGAGTATGTTCCATTTACAACAACCCTTTCCTTCCTGTCTTTTAGCCAGCTCTCAATCCATGAGCAGATATTTACTGCAATTCCTGTATCCCTTAGTTTTCCCAATAGTCTCCCATGTGGCACTGTATCAAAAGCCTTTGCAAAATCCAAAAAGACTACATCCACTGAGTTGCCTTGATCCAGGTTCCTACTAACCTCCTCATAGAAACTAATTAGATTTGTTTGACATGACCTATCCCTCATAAACCCATGTTGACTCCTACTTATAATCCTGTTCAAATAGACATATTCTTGTATATTATGCCTTATTAACCCTTCTAAAAGCTTCCCCACTACAGAAGTGAGGCTCACTGGTCTATAATTCCCCGGATTTGCTCTTGCTCCCTTTTTAAATATAGGTATCACATCAGCTTTTCTCCAGTCATCTGGTAGAAACCCTGTGTTGAGTGAATCTTGAAAAATTAAATATAATGGTTTGGCTATTACAGAACCCAGTTCCCTTAGTACCCTTGGATGTATTCCATCAGGACCCGGGGCTTTATTAACAATCAATATTATTTGTA
This sequence comes from Discoglossus pictus, assembly GCA_027410445.1. Lineage (NCBI taxonomy): Eukaryota > Metazoa > Chordata > Amphibia > Anura > Alytidae > Discoglossus > Discoglossus pictus. The sequence continues at coordinate 62,532,481 of CM050169.1, forward strand.
ATGAGTAAATCTAAGATAGCTTCATTTCTAGTAGTCTCCTGTATAACCTTGCCAGATAATGATCCCTGAGTGTATTCAAGAACCTGCTCCTCTTAGCTGAACTGCTGGTCTCATTTATCCAGTTAATTTCAGGGTAATTAAAATCTCCCATTATTAGAACTTGCCCGTGCTTAGCTGCATTTCCAATCTGTAACAATAATTGTATTTCCTCCCTTTCAGCTATATTTGGGGGTTTATAGCATACTCCTACTAATATTCTTTTGGAATTTGCTGCTCCGCTATTTAACTCTACCCACAAACATTCAACTGTATAACTAGGTCCACCATAAATATCTTCTCTGACTATAGCCTTAAATTCAGGCTTAACATACGGACAAATCCCTCCTCCTCGTTTACCATTGCCTCTATCTTTCCTAAATAGGTTATAACCATCCAGATTAACAGTCCAGTCATGAGATTCATCCACCACGTTTTGGTAATGCCTATTAAGTCCCATTTTTCATTAATTGCTAATAATTCTAAACTCTCCCATTTTTCCTGGCAAGCTTCTGGCATCAGCAAGCATACCCCTTATGTTATGAGTCTGTAGTTCTGAAGTGCCTGCCACTGAAATTGAATTACTTAATTACGTGCAGATTCAGTTCTGTCTGATGATAAAGACGGTGATTCTAACTTTAGTATAGAATTTATTAATTCTTTAATACCATCTGGAATGTCACCACATGTTTTGCAATTAAAAAAAGGGGCAATTGTCATGCTATTGAGAAATATGTATCCCAAAAAAGGACTTTGTAATGGGACCAGATTAATTGTGCAGGATTTAAAAGATAATTTCATATATGTAGAAATTATGAAGGGTACCCATAAAGGTGAACAAGTTTTTATACCTAGAAATGATTTGGCTCTAAGTGAGAGTGGTTTGCCTTCTGGTCCTTCAAAGGAGACAATTTTCAGTTGTCATGTCATTTGCCATGACCATAAATAAATCCCAAGGACAAACTTTTAAGTCTGTGGGTATATTTTTACATGAACCTGTTTTTGCACATGGACAACTCTATGTTGCTTTTTCAAGGTGCACAAATCCAGATGATATTACAGTTTCAATTAAAGACAGCCGAAATCAGGGTGATCTATTACAGGATGGACGAATTTTTACCCAAAACATTGTGTACTATGAGGTTTTGTAAACATAGAGAACAGTGGTTTTATTTTGAGGACAACATTTTATGTCACTCTGGCTCTTTTTAGAGGGCCACTATTTCACATAGGAAACGCTATATACAATTTTACAAAAGTACAACAATAACAACAAAAACGAAAAAACAAACAAAAAAAACAAGAATAAACAGTGGTTATATCCCATAGACAAAATTAAAAGTCTGCTGGGCTCTTTTTAAGGGAAACACTTGGACATACAGAAACAAAAAATATTCAAATGTCTTGGAAGTGGCCTTTTGCTAGGATTGCCCCACAAAACAGTTATGTTGCTTTTTATTACTTTTACTGTTTACATTGGAATACATTAACTTCGTGTTTGTAATGTTAAAATTGTTTTTTCATTGTATGTAAGTAAGGTTTTATGTTAGTAGGAGAATGATCATTTGATGTAAAAAATGAATCTATAATTAAATATAGAGTATTGATCCAGGGAGTAATCTGATCGCCAGTTAATGGGGTCAGGAAGGAATTAATTTTTCCCTCCTTTGATACAATTGGCTAAGTTTTAATGTTTTGTTTTACTGTTTGCCTTCCTCTGTTTTCAATACTTATGTGGTTTAACAGTATTTTAAATAAAAGTTGCATGTTTCAAAGCATTATGCAATGGTTTAAGATACTCATTGGTATAAAGTTGACCTAATGTTATGTTACTCATCCATACCTCACATTTAATTTTTTTTAGTATTGTTAAAAAACATGGTTCACTAATCTTTCAAATATAAGGTGCATGTTCCAAAGCATTTCTGTAATGGTTTACAACTATTTATTCATACAAACTTCATCCATTGTTACATTATTTCTGCATACATGATGATTAAAAAGGTTAATAGTGTTAAAAGATGATCGTTTACCAGTTGTTGAAATACAAGTTGAATATTAAAATAATAAAAAACAGTTATTTTAACTGTTGTACTTATTTCTACATAACAAAAATGTTAAGAAGGTGGGAGACTCATACTGTGTGTCAAACAGCATTCCAAACTTTAAAATGTTATTGACCGTCATTTTTTGACGGGCAAGTCGCTAGTTATTATATGATTTCTAATGCTATTCTGACAATTATTCCTCTTAATATGTATGGACTAGAGATGTCGCGAATAGTTCGCCGGCGGATTGTTCCCGGCGAACATAGCATGTTCGCGTTCGCGTCGAACAGCAAAAATATGCGAGATTCGACCCGCCCCCAATACTTTATCATTGAGCAAACTTTGACCCTGCATGTCACAGTCAGCAGACACATTCCAGCCAATCAGCAGCATACACTCCCTTCCACACCCTTCTACCTCATGGACAGCAGCCATTTTGGAATCATAACTAACTTGCAGTCTTACAGAGAGGAGGTAGAGTGTAGGTGATGCTGATTAAATAGGAAAATCAATAGCTAGGCAAGTTTATTCAGTGTACAGTGCAGTGCTGAAGGACTCATCAGATCTCTGCTGTAAACACAGCACACCAAAAAGCCCTTTTTAGGGCTATAACATCATATTTTTTTTTTCTGTGTAATCTAATTTCATTTGCCTGTCTCCCTGCTAGCCCCTGCTTGCAAGTGTGTGTGTCAGGCTCACAGCTTATACTGTGTGTTCACAACACATACAATATAATATTGTTTACTAGTTGTCTACTTTTAAAAAAAACATGAACTTTTATTTTCTTAAATCTAAGTGCATTTCCCTGACCATCAATCAAAAGTTCATTTGATTGACCGCTACCCATAAGTGTGTGTCTTTGCTTACAAGTACTATGCCAAGGTCAACAAATCCAATCTATTTGGGGTACCAACAGTCCACATTTAAAAAAACCCAAACTTTTATTTCTAAATCTAAGTGCATTTGCCTGACCGTCAATCAAAGTTCATTTGCTTACCACTACCCATAGTGTGTGTCTTGCTTACAAGTACTGTGCCAAGTTCAACAAATCCAATCTATTTGGAGGGTACCAACAGTCCACATTTAAAAAACCCAAACTTTTATTTTCTTAAATCTAAGTGCATTTGCATAACCGTCAATCAAAGTTCATTTGCTTGACCGCTACCCATAGTGTGTGTCCTGCTTACAAGTACTGTGCCAGAGAAGCATGTTGTGTGCATGCTTGAGCTCCAAACAAAAGGCTTTTTAGGGTCTTAGTCCCTCAAATACAAGTTTTATTTTAACACCTTTCTGTTTATAAGCACTTTTGTGCACGGGTGTTGTTCATTTTTGGGAGTTTTTGTGGTATTTTTTCTTAGTTTAATTTAAGTTTTAGTTTTCTGGGAGTCAGGCTCAAGTCTCTATCCCAGGAGAGTGAGCTGTCTCCTGGATACTTTGCCATACCCCTCCCTTAGCACTACACCTTCACTCCTGGAGCTTTGTTACTTTGACTTTTTTTTTTCTTTTAAAAAGTTTATTAGGTTTTGTTGAAGTTTTGTTTGTTTGGTGTTGGGTTTTATGTTTTGGGGGGAGAGAAGACAAGTAACATCTTTGTAGGCAGTGGGGGGGGAAAACAATTTGAAGTTTTGTTTAAAAGGCTTTTTTAACATCTGACACAGAGACACAGAGGCTTAAAAAGCCTCTGTGTTCTCTGTGTTGTTGCAATTAGTAACACCTTGCAACAGGCCATTAACCCTTCCACTGCCAAACATCATCTCTCTCTCTCCCTTAGTTTTTGTCTCCCTTAGTTTTGTCTTTTTGTTTCTTTTTCACACTTTTATATTTAAAAAAAAAAAAAAGAAAAACAGTAGAAAATCATAAAACAAAAAATAAAAATAAATAAAACAAATAAACTAAAAAAAAAAAAGGGTCTAAACATGAGGGATAAGACCATTAGGAAGCCTCAGGGGTCAAAAGGGGGAATAATGGCCCCTGAAAATCCTAGCTGCAGCACTGCACAGCAATAGGCCCCAGGCAGATAAGGCAGCCCCAGCTCCTGGTGGTTCTGCCAGCAGACCTACCCCTGTGGCTAATACCTGGTCACAGGTGGTTTCTGCTGGCCCCAGTAATACCACAGCTGGGGCTGAGGGGCCCATCACCAGGAAGCCTGGGGTTAAATGTCAGATGTCTGGGGTCTATAGCATTGATATCTATCTGCGTGCTGCAGCTAATGTCATCAGCCCCTCTGATATAGTAGCAGCCAGCAAAATGTACGGGAAAGCAGTTTTTCTTTACCCGTACTCTGGCTGCTGCACACATATCTTATACAGAGAGGCATCACAGTGGGGGGAATATATGTCCCAAATAGAACCCCTGGAAGGGTTGGGCACAAAAGTAACACTCTCTAATGTGCCCCCCTTCCTACCAGACTCCCTCCTGCGCCCCCACCTGGTAACCCTAGGGGAAGTAAAAACACCAATTTATTAAAATTCCCCTGGGGTGCAGAGAGAGAGCACTTCGTCATGTGCTCTCTTTCAAGAGGCAGGTACAAATGTGCCTGCCTCAGGGCGCAGAAACATAGAGGGGTCTTTTGGGGTTCCATTTGAGGGGGTGCTGTACAGGATTTTTTACAGCACTACGGAGGTGCAGTGCTATCATTGCAAGGGGTTGGGGCATACACGTAGGAATTGTCCTAATGTAAAGCATCATGCCCCAGCCCCAGCAAATGGCACCTCCGTCAGTACGGCACCCATCCCCGCTGAGCCCATAACAGCGGGGACCCTCAAGGGTCATAGCCCCCCCACAGAGCTCAGGCAAGGAGGCCGTTCCTCAAGCCACACACCACGGCCTCCAAACCCCCTTCTTCCCCCAAAAAAAGCCATCTGTGTCTGTGGTCTCTAGCAAGACTGCAGACACGGGCAAAAAGGGGAAGAATGTCACCCCGGTCCTCCCAGTGTCACAGCTGCATCTCCCAAGTCCCAATCTGCCCCCACCATAATTACATCAGCTAGTGTGGGGGCACAGTGTAAGCAGAGGATAATAAGCCCTCTGCAGGGGAGGCAGCTAGTGGCAGCTCCTCTTCCAAGAGTGACGTCCCCAGGAAGAGGAAGCATAAAACCAACAGGGAGGTTGCTGATAAGTGGGAAGTGCTCTATAGTGGAGCACCTCCCTCTAAAAGCAAGAAGAGGAACAAAACATCTCCTCCTCATCCGGTGACATTGTCTGGCCCGGTTATTAAGCTCAGCCAGCCGTTGTCCAGACCACACATCTCTCTCTCCAGACCCTATAGGGGTTAATGTGGAAAAGGGTCTGGAGGAAAAGCAGGGGGCAAGAGGGTCTCCCAAGTGAGGCAGGGGTAGACAAGAAAGATCAGGTTCTGCCTCTGGCCTTTGAGGGGGGTCCCAACAAAGCCCCTGCTGAATGGGTAGTCAGTGTCCCTGAGGTGCTGAGCTTCAAGGGCACCAGTCAGTCTCCTCCTCCAGTGTCACTCTCTAGTGACGTACCTCGGGCTTTGTTAGAGCCCCAGGCCGAGTCACTACTGGAGGGGGGGAATATAGGCATGACCCCCATTCAGGACCCCATGGATTTGTCTGTCAGGGGGGATGTGGCACAAGGGGGAATGGAAATGGGGGAGGGTGAGTAAAACAGGTTTTCCTGTTAACATCATGGGAGAGCCTGTCTACCCTTCTCCAGCCGTCCACTGACCCTAACTATCGGTGCCATCACAAGCTGAGCAAGCAGCGGTGGAACTGGCAGATGAGGGCATATAAAGCCTCCAAGGCTTCCATTAAGGAAGCCATGCCAGCCCCCTGCTGTCCAGCCAGCTACCCCTGAATGCACTCCTGAAGCTACAGGGGGTGCAGCAGCAATCCAAGGGTCCATTATTTACCTTGAAGGGTGCTAAAGGGACTCCTTCTGTATCATCTAAGAGGGGGTCCCTGAGAATAAAGCTGAAGGGAAACTAGACTCCAGCCAGGGAGGATGGAGTAAAAGCCCTCAGCCAAGAGGAGCCCAGGGGTGACCCACTAGAAGGAACATCAGATTCTGGGTGGGTTATCCCTGTCAAGGAAATAGATCTATTCCTTGAGAGCACCCTTCATGACAAAAGAGAAAATGGAAGGTGCGGCTGGCCTTGGAGAGGTGGAAGAATACTCCCACTCTCTCCAGCAATATCTAGTGGTCAGCACTAGGGCTAGAATTCTGGGACTTTGGCGAGGCATCTCCGCGTCCGGAAATTCTTAAAAATGTGCGTGTCCTATCAGCAGTCTCAAGGGGCCTGAGGAACGCACAATTCCTGACACGCAGTAATGGCTTTGCACATCAGCACGCTAAATACCAATGGCTGTCAAGACAGTTTCCCGCAGGTTCCAGGTACTCTCCTATTTATATCAGGGAGGGGTACTCTGTGAGCTTCCTGCAGGAAAACTCACACCACTCCAGAGGCTGAGGGCCTCGTGGCAACTGGAGTGGGAGAGGCAGGGGTCTTCTTCAGCCCACTTCACATCGGCGTCATGTGGAGTGGTGACCCTGTTCTCAGAGTCTTTTCTCAGCCAGAGCTGCCTGCTTGTGAAAGCTGTTATCCCCAGGCGTCTAATCCACCTCCGGGTCCGAGAGCAGGGTAGCATCATTAACCTAGTTAATATATATTCCCCTGCAGGAGGCTCGAGAGAGTGAGGGTTCCTCGCCAGACTGTCCCAGTTTTTGGAGACTGTTGACGGCAGATGGAGTGTTTGGTACCTCGGGGGTGATTTCAACTGCAACCCTCGACGCTCTGGACCGGAATAGTCCAGAGCCGTACCCCGCCTTCTGCGTCAGCCCTGCGGGAGATCATCGCCCGCTTCTCCCTGGAGGACATCTGGCGAGAGCAGAACCCAGGGGCCATCAGACGGTTTCACCTACGTCAGGGTGAGAGCCGGTCTGGTGTCCCACTCCCGGATCGACAGACTATATATATCTAGTCACTATATGTCACGAGTCGGTTCTTGTGCCATTAGGCTGGCTCCGTTCACAGACCACAACTGTGTGTCTGTGACAGTGGCGCTAACGCCAACAGCGCCACGAGCCGCCTATTGGCACTTCAACAATGCTTTGTTGAAGGACCAGGGGCTCGTGACATTGATCCGGGAGTTTTGGACGGACTGGAGGGGTTGCAAGGGGGACTTTGCCACGTTAAAACTGTGGTGGGACGTGGGCAAGGTTCATTTGCGACTTCTGTGTCAGGAATATACCAAGGGTGCGAGTGGGCAGCGCGAAGCTGAGTTGGAGTCACTCCGGGGGGAGGTACTCCATCTGGTGCAGAGGCTGTTCACTTGTAGGGACCAATCCCTGCAGAGCGAGTATGTAGAGAGGAAGGGTGTCCTCTGTGACCTGGAACGACACCAGGCCAAGGGGGCATACGTGACGCACGTCCCGCTTAGGTTTTCTCAAAGATCTAGGACCCGCTGGCTCGCGCCTCTTCTACTCACTGGAGAAAAAAGGGGGGTAACAGTAGGCAACATCACCTGTCTTCTAGATTGAAGACGGTGCCCCCCTTACAGATCCGGAGAGTATCCGGGATAGAGCCCGGAACCTTTTATAAAGATCTTTACTCTCCGGATCCCATTTCCTCCAGACGCCTGCAGGGTGCTATGGGAGGGGCTCCCCACAGTCAGTGAGAGGGTGTAAAAGAGCGGCTTGATATACCACTATCTTATTCAAGAGCTCTCTGAAGCCCTCCGTGCCATGTCCTGTCGAGAAGTCTCCAGGACTGGACGGACTGACTGTAGAGTTTTTCCCAATTTTTCTGGGAGGACTCTGGACCTGATTTCCATCTGGTCCTTGGGGGAAGCCCTGGAGGACCGGGGAGATGCCCCTGGTCTATGTCGGCAGGGCAGTACTTGCCCTGCTGCCCAAAAAAGGGGGGATCTCCGGCTTATAAGAACTGGCGACCGGTCTCTCTCTGCTCAGCACGGACTACAAGATTGTAGCTAAAGCCATCTCGCTTAGACTTGGGTCTGTGCTGGCAGAATTGGTTCACCCTGACCAGTCCTATGCGATCCCGGGCCGGACTATCTTTGATAGTATCTTTCTGGTCCGGGATCTATTGCATTATTCTCGCAGGACTGGTCTGTCACTCGCCTTTCTCTCTTTAGATCAAGAGAAGGCGTTTGACAGGGTGGACCATGGTTACCTCATAGCCACTCTGCAAGCGTACGGCTTTGGCCCACAGTTTGTGGGCTTTATAAGAACGCTGTACGCCTCTGCAGAGTGTTTACTTAAAATCAATTGGTCCCTAACAGCACCTTTGGTATTTGGACGAGGGGTGCGTCAAGGATGTCCCTTGTCTGGACAGTTATATGCACTGGCCATTGAGCCTTTCCTCTGCCTACTGAGGAAAAGGCTCACAGGGCTGGTGCTAAAAGATCCAGACATGCGGATTGTCCTTTCAGCTTATGCTGACGATGTGCTCCTCGTGGCCCAGGATCCAGTTGATCTTGAGCTGGCAAAACAGTGCCAGGAGGTATATTCAGCTGCCTCCTCCGCTCAGATCAACTGGTCCAAATGCACAGGCCTTTTAGAGGGTAATTTACAGGTGGACTCTTTGCCTCCCACGTTTCGTGACATCAAGTGGGAGGCAGATGTCATTAAATATCTGGGGGTCTACCTGTCCGCTGCGGACGCTTCCGTCCCAGACAACTGGAGGGAGTTAGAGGGCAGTGTCCTCTCTCGTCTGGGACGATGGAGGGGTCTAGCAAAAATGCTTTCCCTTAGGGGGCGGACTCTAGTGGTGAATCAGCTGGTGGCTTCTCAGATCTGGCACGGCTGATTTGTCTGAGTCCGAACCCCGAGTTTGTCACCAATATCCAGAGGAATTTGTTAGATTTCCTCTGGATGGGAAGGCATTGGGTCTCTGCAGGGGTGGCAAGTCTGCCTTTGGTGGAGGGTGGACAGGGAGTAGTTTGTGTGTGCTCCCAGTTGTCCACCTTCCGCCTTCAGTACCTGCAGAGATACCTATATGCAGATCCCTCTCCGCAGTGGTGCGCACTGGCATCCAGCTTTTATCGCCAGTTGCGCAACCTGGGGTATGACCGGCAATTATTTCTGATCAGGCCGAGGGGTTTGGGAGAGACCTCTCTGTGTTGCCGGCATACTACCAGGAAACCCTCAAGGCCTGGAGCATGGTCTCCGTGACCAGGCAGGGCGTGCCTTTGGGGGATGAAATATTCACAGAGCCCCTGCTATTTAATGCAGCAGTGGGGGCTCCAATGTTACAGTCCCCCAGTATCATCCGCCGCCTTAGTCATGCACGGATGACCCGAGTCGGGGATCTCCTGGAATACGGGCGTTCTGATTGGGTGTCACCCCAGGAGCTTGCGCTCCGTTTGGGATATGTGACGCCCAAAGTCTCAGGGCGCTTGCTCCAGGAGATTAGAGATGCCATCTCCCCCGACTCGCGCACCTTCCTTCGCGGGGCTTTGCAGGCCGGAGTGCCACATGCACCTTTCAACACCCCTTCTCCGGCTGTTTGCATTGGACACAAGCCCCGTGTTTCCCCTCAGGCTCCCCTGTCCCCAACCTCTCGAGGTTGAGGGACATACCCTCGGCATGCCGCGAAAGCATGCCGAGGGGAAGAGCTCTATATTCTCTCGTGCTCCATACAGTGCACTTTCCTTGCCCTCGTGACCCGTCCCGATACCATTCTGGAGGCGGGTCCTACCAGCTGACGAGGGCAAGAGGGCCCCGTGGAGGGAACTTTATTCTGATTTAGTTCCTACGGACCCCACCGGGGACTTGGAGTTGGGAGAGTGTCTCCATGGTGCACTGAGCACGGGAGAGACTTAGCTAAATTCACGGACTCTCCCTCCACTTGTCCATTCTGTGGCAAGGGAGGAGTCCGTGTTGTACATGTTTTATTTTAGTTGCGTCAGACTGCAGCCCCTCTTTGTCACTCTTGAGGGGCCTCTTCCTGCAGTTTCTGGCTGCATTTCTCCCCTCACATTTTTATTTTTGGGCGCCCAGTGTCCCGGGGCAATAAAGGCCAGGGACCTCCCCTCGTCAACCTGCTCCTGGCAGTAGCCAAGTTGGGCTATATATAAGTCCATGAAGCAGTGTTTGATAGGGGGGGGTTCCCTTGTCACCTGAGGCCAATGTTCCGGGTGCTGGTGCGCTCACCGTATCCGGGCAGAGTACCACCTGGCTTTGTCTACTGGGGGGAAATGGATGAGTTTGTCTCCCAGTGGGGCTGTGAGATGTGTGCTCTGCCGGTATCCCCCCCCCATCCGGTTTCTTTTTTCTTTTCAACCTCCTAATATGATTTTTTATTTAGTTTAACAGAAAAAATGTTTCTCATAATTTTAAAATACACTGTGCAAGTTCAACCAATCCAATCTATGTTGGGGTACCAACAGTGCACATTTAAAAAAAAAATGACAGGCAGAGGCAGGGGACACCCCCGCAGAAGGCCGTCGTGGTTGTGGTGCTGCTGATTCCCTTATGGCCCCTACAATAATGCCCAGTGTTCAGAGGCCAGTTACCCTGAACTTGAAAAGTTCACAGGGACGTAGTTGACTGGCGAACACAGGACACCTAATCTTCTAACAGCTTCCGCTTGGAACATTGACGGGCACCATCCTCCTCCAGCTACTTAGTCGGGCACCTGTCAAGTTACCACTCACCCGCCCTGCCGCCACCACAACACTAGTACCTACAGCCAATTTCAATTGATCAGTCAGAAGAGTTATTTACACATCAGTTTGAAGAATGAGTAATGCGCAACCATTATTTGCCAGAGTAATGTAGATAAGCAGGGAATATGTCTCAGTCAGGCAGCATTACACCACATGAACGTATGATGTGATGATGATGATGATTTATGAACCCGCTGCTGCTTCCTTTGTTCATAGTTGTCATTTACAAGTGAGGAGGTGATGATGATGACGATGCTTCCGTGGATGTCACGTGGGTGGCCCTGCTAGAAGAGAAGATGAACAGGGCGGAAAAGTCAGATGGGGAGACAGAGAGGAGGAGGAGACGAGTTGGAAGTAGAGGGAGGTCATCGCAAAGAGCTAGTGGCATAGTCAGACAGCATGCATCAGCACCCGGGGTCAACCAGACAGCACGCCAATCAATGCATACTGTTGCCACCACCAGAATGCCGTCAGCGCCGAGCTCAGCAGTGTGGCATTTTTTTTGTGTGTCTAGCTCTGACAACAGCGATGCCATTTGAAACCTGTGCCAAAAGAAACTGAGTCGTGGGAAGTCCAACACCTACCTAGGTACAACTGCTTTGCGAAGGCACATGATGTCAAATCACAAACGCCAATGGGATCAACATATGATTACAAGCAGCACACAAACTCTAAGCCGCCATCCTCCTCCTAGTCCAGCATCTTCATCCACATCAACCACTGCTGTCCTCCTTGCCCCCTCTCAACTCTCCACCACTCCATCTCTTGCCTCTTGCTGTTCCTGCTCATCTCCCCACAGTCAGGTGTCTGTCAAGGGCATGTTTGAGCGTAAGAAGCCGATGCCACAAAGTCACCCCCTTGCCCGGCGTCTGACAGCTGGCTTGTCTGAACTCTTGGCCCGCCAGCTTTTACCATACAAGCTGGTGGAGTCTGAGACGTTCAAAAAGTTTTTAGCGATTGGGATACCGCAGTGGAAGGTACCCGGCCGAAATTTATTTGCCCAAAAGGCAATCCCCAACCTGTACTCAATTGTGCAAAAGGAAGTAATGGCATCTCTGGCACACAGTGTTGGGGCAAGGGTCCATCTGACCACTGATACCTGGTCTGCAAAGCATGGTCAGGGCAGGTATATCACCTAAACTGCGCATTGGGCATACCTGCTGACGCCTGCCAAGCATGGAATGCGTGGCTCTGCAGAGGAGTTGGTGACACCGCCACGACTTGCAGGCAGGCCTGCTGCCACCTCCTCTACTCCTCCTACTCCATCCTCTTCCATCACCTCCTCAGCTGAGTCCTCTTCTGCTGCTGCGTCTTGCTCCACATCAACGGCACCCCCCCAGCTCCCCAGATATTATTCCACATCCCGGATACAGCAGTGTCATGCCGTCTTGGGGTAGACTTGCCTCAAAGGAGAGAGTCACACCGGGCCAGCACTCCTGTCCGCCCTGAACTCACAGGTGGATCAATGGCTGACTCCGCACCAACTAGAGATTGGCAAAGTGGTTTGTGACAACGGAAGAAATTTGTTGGCGGCATTGAATTTGGGCAAGTTGACGCATGTGCCGTGCATGGCACATGTGTGTAATCTGATCGTACAACGCTTTGTCCATAAGTATCCAGGCTTACAGGACGTCCTGAAGCAGGCCAGAAAGGTGTGTGGCCATTTCAGCATTCCTACAGTAAAACCTGTTACAGCACTAATCAGGGGGCGTGTATAAGGCCTGGATTTTAGAACCGGGAGATGGAAAAAGATGCTTTGTTGGTCGTATCACTTCAATTTTGGGGCACTTTGTGACATTAGCTTCTTACAATCAAGGTGCCACACGATGATAGGAGTGGCAGTGTTCTGTAAGTACTACTCTTATAGTTTAATACCTGTTACAGCACCCTATCAGGGGGCGTGGTATAAGGCCTGGATTTTTAGAACCGGAGAGATGGAAAAGATGCTTGGATGGTCGTTATCACTTACATTTTGGGCACGGCAAGTGCAATCAAAGGTGCCACCAGATAGGAGTGGCGTGTTTGTAAGTACTACTCTTATCAGTTTAATACCTGTTACAGCACCTATCAGGGGGCGTGTATAAGGCCTGGATTTTTAGAACCGGGAGATGGAAAAAGATGCTTGGTTGGTCGTATCACTTCAATTTTGGGGCACGGCACGTGCAATCAAAGGTGCCACCAGATAGGAGTGGCGTGTTTGTAAGTACTACTCTTATCAGTTTAATACTTGTTACAGCACCTATCAGGGGGCGTGTATAAGGCCTGGATTTTTAGAACCGGGAGATGGAAAAAGATGCTTGGTTGGTCGTATCACTTCAATTTTGGGGCACGGCACGTGCAATCAAAGGTGCCACCAGATAGGAGTGGCGTGTTTGTAAGTACTACTCTTATCAGTTTAATACCTGTTACAGCACCTATCAGGGGGCGTGTATAAGGCCTGGATTTTTAGAACCGGGAGATGGAAAAAGATGCTTGGTTGGTCGTATCACTTCAATTTTGGGGCACGTCACGTGCAATCAAAGGTGCCACCAGATAGGAGTGGCGTGTTTGTAAGTACTACTCTTATCAGTTTAATACCTGTTACAGCACCTATCAGGGGGCGTGTATAAGGCCTGGATTTTTAGAACCGGGAGATGGAAAAAGATGCTTGGTTGGTCGTATCACTTCAATTTTGGGGCACAGCACGTGCAATCAAAGGTGCCACCAGATAGGAGTGGCGTGTTTGTAAGTACTACTCTTATCAGTTTAATACCTGTTACAGCACCTATCAGGGGGCGTGTATAAGGCCTGGATTTTTAGAACCGGGAGATGGAAAAAGATGCTTGGTTGGTCGTATCACTTCAATTTTGGGGCACAGCACGTGCAATCAAAGGTGCCACCAGATAGGAGTGGCGTGTTTGTAAGTACTACTCTTATCAGTTTAATACCTGTTACAGCACCTATCAGGGGGCGTGTATAAGGCTTGCATTTTTAGAACCGGCG
>CM050169.1:62575042-62705042 GCA_027410445.1 Discoglossus pictus
GTCTGACGCAACTAAAATAAATATGATACACAGACTCTCCCTTGCCACAGAATGGACAAGTGGAGGGAGAGTCTGTGAATTTAGCTAAGTACTCTCCCGTGCTCAGTGCACCATGGAGCACTCTCCAACTCAAGTCCCGGGTCGTGGAACTAAATCAGAATAAAGTTCCCTCCACCGGGGCCTCTTGCCCTCGTCAGCTGGTAGGACCCGCCTCCAGATGTTATCGGGACGGGTCACGAGGGCAAGGAAGTGCACTGTATGGAGCACGAGAGAATATAAGCTCTTCCTCGGCATGCCGCGAAAGCATGCCGAGGGTATGTCCCTCAACTTTGAGAGGTTGGGGACAGGAGGAGCCTGAGGGGAAACACGGGGCTTGTGTCCAATGCAAACAGCCGGAGCAGGGGTGTTGAAAGGTGCATGTGGCACTCCGGCCTGCAAAGCCCCGCGAAGGAAGGTGCGCGAGTCGGGGGAGATGGCATCCCTAATCTCCTGGAGCAAGCGCCCTGAGACTTTGGGCGTCACATATCCCAAACGAAGCGCAAGCTCCTGGGGTGACACCCAATCAGAACGCCCGTATTTCAGGAGATCCCCGACTCGGGTCATGACTAAGGCGCATGACTAAGGTGCATGACTAAGGCGGCGGATGATACAGGGGGACTGTATCATTGGAGCCCCCACTGCTGGATTAAATAGCAGGGGCTCCGTGAATATTTCATCCCCCAAAGGCACGCCCTGCCTGGTCATGGAGACCATGCTCCAGGCCTTGAGGGTTTCCTGGTAGTATGCCGGCAACACAGAGAGGTCTCTCCCAAACCCCTCGGGCCTGATCAGAAATAATTGCCGGTCATACCCCAGGTTGCGCAACTGGCGATAAAAGCTGCATGCCAGTGCGCACCACTGCGGAGAGGGATCTGCATATAGGTATCTCTGCAGGTACTGAAGGCGGAAGGTGGACAACTGGGAGCACACACAAACTACTCCCTGTCCACCCTCCACCAAAGGCAGACTTGCCACCCCTGCAGAGACCCAATGCCTTCCCATCCAGAGGAAATCTAACAAATTCCTCTGGATATTGGTGACAAACTCGGGGGTCGGACTCAGACAAATCAGCCGGTGCCAGATCTGAGAAGCCACCAGCTGATTCACCACTAGAGTCCGCCCCCTAAGGGAAAGCATTTTTGCTAGACCCCTCCATCGTCCCACACGAGAGAGGACACTGCCCTCTAACTCCCTCCAGTTGTCTGGGACGGAAGCGTCCGCAGCGGACAGGTAGACCCCCAGATATTTAATGACATCTGCCTCCCACGTGATGTCACGAAACGTGGGAGGCAAAGAGTCTACCTGTAAATTACCCTCTAAAAGGCCTGTGCATTTGGACCAGTTGATCTGAGCGGAGGAGGCAGCTGAATATACCTCCTGGCACTGTTTTGCCAGCTCAAGATCAACTGGATCCTGGGCCACGAGGAGCACATCGTCAGCATAAGCTGAAAGGACAATCCGCATGTCTGGATCTTTTAGCACCAGCCCTGTGAGCCTTTTCCTCAGTAGGCAGAGGAAAGGCTCGATGGCCAGTGCATATAACTGTCCAGACAAGGGACATCCTTGACGCACCCCTCGTCCAAATACCAAAGGTGCTGTTAGGGACCAATTGATTTTAAGTAAACACTCTGCAGAGGCGTACAGCGTTCTTATAAAGCCCACAAACTGTGGGCCAAAGCCGTACGCTTGCAGAGTGGCTATGAGGTAACCATGGTCCACCCTGTCAAACGCCTTCTCTTGATCTAAAGAGAGAAAGGCGAGTGACAGACCAGTCCTGCGAGAATAATGCAATAGATCCCGGACCAGAAAGATACTATCAAAGATAGTCCGGCCCGGATCGCATAGGACTGGTCAGGGTGAACCAATTCTGCCAGCACAGACCCAAGTCTAAGCGAGATGGCTTTAGCTACAATCTTGTAGTCTGTGCTGAGCAGAGAGACCGGTCGCCAGTTCTTAATAAGCCAGAGATCCCCCTTTTTGGGCAGCAGGGCAAGTACTGCCCTGCGACAAGACAGGGGCATCTCCCCGGTGTCCAGGGCTTCCCCAAGGACCAGATGGAAATCAGGTCCCAGAGTCTCCCAGAAAAATTGGAAAAACTCTACAGTCAGTCCGTCCAGTCCTGGAGACTTCTCACAGGACACGGCACGGAGGGCTTCAGAGAGCTCTTGAAAAGATAGTGGTGTATCAAGCCGCTCTCTTACACCCGCACTGACTGTGGGGAGCCCCTCCCATAGCACCCTGCAGGCGTCTGGAGAAATGGGATCCGGAGAGTAAAGATCTTTATAAAAGTTCCGGGCTCTATCCTGGATACTCTCCGGATCTGTAAGGGGGGCACTGTCTTCATCTAGAAGATAGGTGATGTGCCTACTGTTACCCCCCTTTTTCTCCAGTGAGTAGAAGAGGCGCGAGCCGCGGTCTAGATCTTTGAGAAAACCTAAGCGGCTGCGCACGTATGCCCCCTTGGCCTGGTGTCGTTCCAGGTCACAGAGGACACCCTTCCTCTCTACATACTCGCTCTGCAGGGATTGGTCCCTACAAGTGAACAGCCTCTGCTCCAGATGGAGTACCTCCCCCCGGAGTGACTCCAACTCAGCTTCGCGCTGCCCACTCGCACCCTTGGTATATTCCTGACACAGAAGTCGCAAATGAACCTTGCCCACGTCCCACCACAGTTTTAACGTGGCAAAGTCCCCCTTGCAACCCCTCCAGTCCGTCCAAAACTCCCGGATCAATGTCACGAGCCCCTGGTCCTTCAACAAAGCATTGTTGAAGTGCCAATAGGCGGCTTGTGGCGCTGTTGGCGTTAGCGCCACCGTTACAGACACACAGTTGTGGTCTGTGAACGGAGCCAGCCTAATGGCACAAGAACCGACTCGTGACATATAGTGACTAGATATATATAGTCTGTCGATCCATGAGTGGGACACCAGACCGGCTCTCACCCTGACGTAGGTGAAACCGTCTTATGCCCCTGGGTTCTGCTCTCGCCAGATGTCCTCCAGGGAGAAGCGGGCGATGATCTCCCGCAGGGCTGACGCAGAGGGCGGGTACGGCTCTGGACTATTCCGGTCCAGAGCGTCGAGGGTGCAGTTGAAATCACCCCCGAGTACCAAACACTCATCTGCGTCAACCGTCTCCAAAAACTGGGACAGTCTGGCGAGGAACCTCACTCTCTCGGGCCCTCCAGCAGGGACAAATATATTAACTAGGTTAATGATGCTACCCTGCTCTCGGACCCGGAGGTGGATTAGACGGCCTGGGATAACAGCTTTCACAAGCAGCAGCTCTGGCTGAAAAGACTCTGAGAACAGGGTCACCACTCCACATGACGCCGATGTGAAGTGGCTTAAGAAGACCCTGCCTCTCCACTCCAGTTGCCACGAGGCCTCAGCCTCTGGAGTGGTGTGAGTTTCCTGCAGGAAGCTCACAGAGTACCCTCCCTGATATAAATAGGAGAGTACCTGGAACCTGCGGAAACTGTCTTGACAGCCATTGGTATTTAGCGTGCTGATGTGCAAAGCCATTACTGCGTGTCAGGAATTGTGCGTTCCTCAGACCCTTGAGACTGCTGATAGGACACGCACATTTTATAGAATTTCCGGACGCGGAGATGCTCCGCAGTCCCAGAATTCTTGGCCCTAGTGCTGACCACTAGATATTACTGGAGAGAGTGGAGAATAAACGACATATTCTTCCACCTCTCCAAGGCCAGCCGCACCTTCCTTTTCTTTTGTCCATGAAGGGTGCTCTCAAGGAATAGATCTATTTCCTTGACAGGGATAACCCACCCAGAATCTGATGTTCCTTCTAGTGGGTCAGCCCTGGGCTCCTCTTGGCTGAGGGCTTTTACTCCATCCTCCCCGGCTGGAGTCAGTTTCCTCAGCTTTATTCTCAGGGACCCCTTCTTAGATGATACAGAAGGAGTCCCTTTAGAACCCTTCAAGGTAAATAATGGACCCTTGGATTGCTGCTGCACCCCTGTAGCTTCAGGAGTGCATTCAGGGGTAGCTGGCTGGACAGCAGTGGCTGGCATGGCTTCCTTAATGGAAGCCTTGGAGGCTTTATATGCCTCCTCTGCCAGTTCCACCGCTGCTTGCTCAGCTTGGATGGCACCGATGTTAGGGTCAGTGGACGGCTGAGGAGGGTAGACAGGCTCTCCCATGATGTTAACAGGAAAACCTGTTTTATCACCCTCGCCAATTTCCACTTCCCCTTGTGCCACATCCCCCCTGACAGACAAATCCATGGGGTCCTGAATGGGGGTCATGCCTATATTCCCCCCCTCCAGTAGTGACTCGGCCTGGGGCTCTAACAAAGCCCGAGGTATGTCACTAGAGAGTGACACTGGAGGAGGAGACTGACTGGTGCCCTTGAAGCTCAGCACCTCAGGGACACTGACTACCCATTCAGCAGGGGCTTTGTTGGGACCCCCCTCAAAGGCCAGAGGCAGAACCTGATCTTTCTTGTCTACCCCTGCCTCACTTGGGAGACCCTCTTGCCCCTGCTTTTCCTCCAGACCCTTTTCCACATTAACCCCTATAGGGTCTGGAGAGAGAGATGTGTGGTCTGGCACCGGCTGGCTGAGCTTAATAACCGGGCCAGACAATGTCACCGGATGAGGAGGAGATGTTTTGTTCCTCTTCTTGCTTTTAGAGGGAGGTGCTCCACTATAGAGCACTTCCCACTTATCAGCAACCTCCCTGTTGGTTTTATGCTTCCTCTTCCTGGGGACGTCACTCCTGGAAGAGGAGCTGCCACTAGCTGCCTCCCCTGCAGAGGGCTTATTATCCCTCTGCTTACACTGTGCCCCCACACTAACTGATGTAATTATGGTGGGGGCAGATTGGAACTTGGGAGATGCAGCTGTGACACTGGGAGGACCGGTGACATTCTTCCCCTTTTCCCCCCGTGTCTGCAGTCTTGCTAGAGACCACAGACACAGATGGCTTTTTTGGGGAAGAAGGGGGTTTGGAGGCCGTGGTGGTGGCTTGAGGAACGGCCTCCTTGCCTGAGCTCTGTGGGGGGGCTATGACCCTTGAGGTCCCCGCTGTTATGGGCTCAGCGGGGATGGGTGCTGTACTGACGGAGGTGCCATTTGCTGGGGCTGGGGCATGATGCTTTACATTAGGACAATTCCTACGTGTATGCCCCAACCCCTTGCAATGATAGCACTGCACCTCCGTAGTGCTGTAAAAAATCCTGTAGAGCACCCCCTCAAATGGAACCCCAAAATACCCCTCTATGTTTTCTGCGCCCTGAGGCAGGCACATTTGTACCTGCCTCTTGAAAGAGAGCACATGACGAAGTGCTCTCTCTCTGCACCCCAGGGGAATTTTAATAAATGGTGTTTTTACTTCCCCTAGGGTTAGCAGGTGGGGGCGCAGGAGGGAGTCTGGTAGGAAGGGGGGCACATTAGAGAGTGTTACTTTTGTGCCCAATCCTTCCAGGGGTTCTATTGGGACATATAATCCCCCCACTGTGATGCCTCTCTGTATAAGTATGTGAGAAGCAGCCAGCGTACGGGTAAACGAAACTGCTTTCCCGTACATTTTGCTGGCTGCTACTATAACAGAGGGGCTGATGACATTAGCTGCAGCACGCAGATAGATATCAATGCTGTAGACCCCAGACATCTGACATTTAACCCCATGCTTCCTGGTGATCTGCCCCTCAGCCGCAGCGGTGGTATTACTGGGGCCAGCAGAAACCACCTGTGACCAGGTATTAGCCACAGGGGTAGGTCTGCTGGCAGAACCACCAGGAGCTGGGGCTTCCTTATCTACCTGGGGCCTATGCTGTGCAGTGCTGCAGCTAGGATTTTCAGGGGCCATTATTCCCCCTTTTGACCCCTGAGGCTTCTTAGTGGTCTTATCCCTCATGTTTAGACCCTTTTTTTTTTTAGTTTATTTGTTTTATTTATTTTTATTTTTTGTTTTATGATTTTTTACTGTTTTATTTTTTTTTAAATATAAAAGTGGGAAAAAGAAACAAAAAGACAAAACTAAGGGAGACAAAACTAAGGGAGAGAGAGAGGTGATGCTTGGCAGTGGAAGGGTTAATGGTCTGTTGCAAAGTGTCTAATTGCAACAACACAGAGAACATAGAGGCTTTTTAACCCCTCTGTGTCTCTGTGTCAGATGTTAAAAAAAGCTTTTTCAACTAAAATTCTAATTGTTTTCCCCCCCACTGCCTACAAAGATGTTACTTGTCTTCTCTCCCCCAAAACATAAAACCCAACACCAAACAAACAAAACTTTAACAAAACCTGAAAAACTTTTAAAAAAAGTCAAAGTAAAAAAAGCTCCAGGAGTGAAGGTGTAGTGTTAAGGGAGGGTTGTGGCAAAGTATCCAGGAGACAGCTCACTCTCCTGGGATAGAGAGCTGAGCCTGACTCCTAGAAAACTAAAACTTAAATTAAACTAAGAAAAATACCACAAAAACTCCCAAAAATGAACAACACCGTGCACAAAGTGCTTATAAACAGAGAGGTGTTAAAATAAAACTTGTATTTGAGGGACTAAGACCCTAAAAAGCCTTTTGTTTAGAGCTCAAGCATGCACACAACCTCTTGGCACAGTACTTGTAAGCAGGACACACACTATGGGTAGCGGTCAAGCAAATGAACTTTGATTGACGGTCAGGCAAATGCACTTAGATTTAAGAAAATAAAAGTTTGGGTTTTTTAAATTTGGACTGTTGGTACCCCAACTAGACTGGATTGGTTGAACTTGGCACAGTACTTGTAAGCAGGACACACACTATGGGTAGCGGTCAAGCAAATGAACTTTGATTGACGGTTATGCAAATGCACTTAGATTTAAGAAAATAAAAGTTTGGGTTTTTTAAATGTGGACTGTTGGTACCCCAACTAGACTGGATTGGTTGAACTTGGCACAGTACTTGTAAGCAGGACACACACTATGGGTAGCTGTCAAGCAAATGAACTTTGATTGACGGTTATGCAAATGCACTTAGATTTAAGAAAATAAAAGTTTGGGTTTTTTAAATGTGGACTGTTGGTACCCCAACTACACTGGATTAGTTGAACTTGGCACAGTATTTGTAAGCAAGACACACACTATGGGTAGCGGTCAAGCAAATGAACTTTGATTGACGGTTATGCAAATGCACTTAGATTTAAGAAAATAAAAGTTTGCGTTTTTTAAAAGTAGACAACTAGTTAACAATATAAGCTGTGAGCCTGACACACACACTTGCAAGCAGGGGCTAGCAGGGAGACAGGCAAATGAAGTTAGATTACACAGAAAAAAAACGAAGAAAAAAAAATGATGTTATAGACCTAAAAAGGGCTTTTTGGGGTGCTGTGTTTACAGCAGAGATCTGATGAGTCCTTCAGCACTGCACTGGACACTGAATAAACTTGCCTAGCTATTGATTTCAGCAGCACCTACACTCAGCCTCCTCTCAGTAAGACTGCAAGTTAGTTATGATTCCAAAATGGCTGCTGTCCATGAGGTAGAAGGGTGTGGAAGGGAGTGTATGCTGCTGATTGGCTGGAATGTGTCTGCTGACTGTGACATGCAGGGTCAAAGTTTGCTCAATTATAAAGTATTGGGGGCGGGTCGAATCTCGCATATGTTCGCTGTTCGCCGGGAACAATCCGCCTGCGAACTATTCGCGACATCTCTATTGGACTGGAATATTTTAAATGTTGTCATGGTGGGAAAAGATGTGCGTTGAGAATTTCACCACGAATGATCCTGTTCTGACTGTGCAATGTGCTAAAGGTTACTACCTTCAAATAAATACACAACTTAACTGCAGTTAGTTGTAAATGAAAAATAAAAGTGAAAAAAAATATGAATGCAGGTTTGCGTCTACAGGTTTAAAAGGAACATCACTGAGATAGCAGCAAAGGACCAGACAACCGAACCCAGATTCGATTAGTAGTTCTGTGTGCAACAATTTAGCCAGTCTAACCACATATTACTATAGGTTATTGATTCAGTAGTCCTAAAACAGATACATAGTGTCATAAACTTTTACAAGGGTTTATCTGTTTTACAAACAGGAACCAGAAAAACTAAATAAAAAATACATGGTGCATGCAAATAAGATGTATGCAGACATATATGTTGTGTGTGAATGTATTTGGTCTTGAACAAAAGATTATTTAAAGGAAGCCAGAATGTGCTTTCTTGAAGATTATTACTTGACAAATGTAGATACATATCTACTATTCTTCAGCATGCTAAACCAACATGATACAGTGACTCAATGAAGAATTCAAAATGCATCAATTTCAAAATGATTTAAAATGCTCATAAAATTATCTGATTTTTTTTCTTGAAAGAATCAACAGCATAATTGCAATTAACCCACATCATATGCTTTAGTTTATTTTTTTGGTCCTTCGTATGAATGCCTTTTCAAAAGGGCATTAGCAAATAGAAAGACTGAACATAATCAAATAGGAAACGCATTAAAAATGTTTGCAACTTTGGTTGATGTATAAACTTTGGATGGGGTGTATGGGATGTGGCATATTATTATTATTATTATTATTATTATTATTATTATTATTATCTTTATTTATATCGCGCCAACATATTCCATAGCGCTGTACAGGGGTTGAGTACATATCAGAAACAAATTAAACACCTTGTAAAGAATGGAGGGCCCTGTTTTTGAGCATAAAATCAAATGTACATAGAGCTTGTTTCCAAGGCACTGACACAAGATTGAAAACTCACAAACTTACAATCTAAGGGTTTATGTGTGATACAAGAGGGTGACAAATGCAATTGAAAGCAATTGGTTCAGTAAAGTGGAGGGGTCTGTGTGTTGTACTGTAGATTGTGGGTGGGAGTTTTATTAAGCTGTGGAATGTTCAGTTGTACATGTTAAGGCTGAAGGTGATAGGATTTTTTAAACAGGTGTGTTGATGAGAGAGGAAGAAAGAAGAAGGTCGTTAGCAGAACGAAGGGGCCGATTGGGAGAGTATTTTGAAACAAGAGCAGAGATATAAGGGGGTGCACTGTTGTTGAGGGCTTTATATGTTAGGGTCATGATTTTAAATTTGATTTGGGAAGCTATGGGAAGCCAGTGGAGTGATTGAAAGAGAGGAGCTGCAGACACTGATCGTTTGGTATTGAAGATGAGTCTAGCAGAGGCGATTATTATGGATTGGAGGGGAGACAGACGAGAGATGGGGAGGCCAGCAAGGAGGGAATTGCAGTAGTCGAGTCGAGAGATGATGAGAGAGTGAATTAGAATTTTAGCTGTGTCTTCTGTAAGATAATGACAAATTTTGGAGATGTTTTTTAGGTGAAACTGACATGATTTTGTTATTGCTTGGATGTGAGGAATAAGGATCCAGTAGAACCCCAAGACAACGGGACTGGGAGGTAGGGGTGATGATGGTGTTGTCAACAGTGAGAGATATTTGAGGTGTGGAAGCATTAGTAGAGGGTGGAAAGATTAGAAGTTCAGTCTTAGACATGTTGAGTTTGAGTTGACGGGTGGACATCCAGGAGAATATGCTAGAGAGGCAGTTGGAAACTTGAGCTAAAAGAGAGGGGGATAGATCGGGTGCAGAGAGGTAGATTTGAGTATCATCTGCATAGAGATGATACTGAAATCCAAAGGATTTTATAAGGGTGCCAAGGGAGGAGGTGTAGATGGAGAAGAGGAGGGGGCCTAGGACAGAACCTTGGGGAACGCAAACAGACAGAGGGAGAGGTGAAGAAGAGGTGCCAGAGAAGGAGACACTAAATGTACGATCTTTAAGATAGGATGTGAACCATGAAAGAGCTGTGTCCTGGATGCCAAAAGAGCGGAGAGTTTGGATTAGAAGAGGGTGGTCAACTGTATCGAAGGCAGCAGAGAGATCCAGGAGAATTAGAATAGAGTAGTGACCCTTTGATTTGGCGGTTAGCAAGTCATTAGTGACTTTTGTAAGGGCTGTTTCTGTAGAGTGTTGGGCCCGGAAACCAGGTTGGAAGGGGTCAAGTAGGGAATTGGATGAAATAAATTGAGTGAGGCGATTGAAGAACTGTAGTACCATTCCTAAAGTGCAATACCCGTCCTCCACTAGAAGTGATGTTTCTACTACCAGCACTGGATGATTTGCACAATCAGCTGTCTTTGTGCTCCAATATGAAAACCTTCCAGTGGGGGGGACATAACAGGGAAGATACAAACAGAATTGATGCACATGGAATTAGTAAAGACACCACAGTTATACACAGAGCAATCATTTCTTCCGCTCCTGGGTACAGCGAGGACAAAACCTATTCCCTTTAGGTTTTGTGGTGAGATCCACACAAGCAAAATGAAACCATTCAATTGGGCAATCTGGGTTGTCACAGCCAATCATTTCTCCATAGGACACTTGGTGACACAGGCAGTATGTAGGCTCATTAGGATCCACTGGCATATCCAGGACGTCTGACGGATGGACAGACAGAACTGCCTCGGAAAAGACCGGCCCTCCTTTTAGTTTCTTTTTCTTCACAGTGTCTTCTTCAGATACCTGCGGCCCCGAGATCCTCACTTTTCTTTCTGACCACGATTCTTTTTTATTCCACGTCCTGTTGGACTGTCAAACTCTGTTCCCTCAAGCTTATCCTGCAGGTCAGCTTCAAAACGAGCAAGATCTGCATCCAGCCTCCGGATGTGCTTATCCACCATCTCATAGGTCTGCATGGCCAGCTGCACCTTATCATCACTGTATTCTTTGCACTTGCTGTAGGCATTCTGTATTCGCTGAAGTTGCTGCACTCTCTGCTCAGGTGAGAGGTCACGTACAGTGGCAATGTACTCAGCAGCTAACTTATCTATTTCTTTCTTTTTATCTTCTGTTCTTTGATCCAAGTCACTCATAAGCTGAAAGTTTCTTTGAAGCTCACACGGCAGGTTTTCTATACTTTCCAGATAATGCTCCAGATACATCGCGGTGGCCATGTTTGCATGGTGCTAACGTTTCCTCACTAGCTGCGCTCTGTCGATTGCCGGAGTCAACAATACCTATTTTTTTTATTTTTTATAATTAACTTTTTTATTGAAAGAATAAACAAATATAACATCGTAAGTTCAGCAAATCATATAACAAATCTCTTAAGTATCAACAAGATATATCAAAAAGTTTCTTTCAAAGTTTTTCTTTTTTGGTTAGACTAACACATGACCATGTAAAACATATATATTAAGTCACACAAGGTCTTGAACATATATACATTCCTCAAAGCAGACATGTGTCCAGGAGGTACAGTAAGGTGAAACCATAGATCAAACATCAGGTCAACCCATAAAAGTAGTTAACACGAATCCTATTGTGGACCTCGTAGAGTCCATAAGTCCCAGCAGGAGGCCCATCGACGGTATCTTTCCTCAATTTCAGCTGAAAGTGAGCTCATAGCCCGAATGAACCTGATTTTGTGAAGTACTTCAGTGTGAGTAGGGGAGGTAAGTTTCCAGTGTTTAGCATCGCGTGGCCAAAAATATCTGTGTTGTTAAACATTGTTCTGATTTAAATAGCCCTTTAATTGGAAGGCCTAGCAAAGCTTCCTCAGGCTTTTGTGTTACTGTTGTCCCCAAAAGTGTTACTAATAGTTCGTATTGCTGTCCATATGGGTCTTATTTTCGGACACTCCCACAGCATGTGAATCAGTGTACCAGTGTCTGTGCAGCCCCTAAAACATGTGTCAGGGTGTGTTTTGTTCAGAAGATGGAGTTTTTCTGGTGTAAGGTACCACCTCATTATTGTCTTAAAAGAGTTTTCTTTTAGTGTCACGTTTAGTGAAGAGGAAACAATACCTAATTTTTGATAAGTGCACGCATCCTGGGGAGTCAGCGCTCGTCGGCATGTATCAGCTCTCTAATTCCGACAGTTAGCAAAGTAACAGATGGAGCGATCAAAGGAACCAGTCTATAACTGATTAAATGAGCAATTCGCAGTTTCACTGTACCGGCTGTGTGTATTTAAATGTGCATGGCTTAATCTTTGAGGCAGGATCAACCAGGGCGCCCCCCGGCCCTGTGACAGTAGGAGGACCGACCCAGCATCTTTTTCCATCTCCTGGTTCTAAAAATCCAGGCCTTATACACGCCCCTGATAGTTGCTGTAACAGGTATTAAACTGATAAGAGTAGTACTTACAAACACGCCACTCCTATCTGGTGGCACCTTTGATTGCACGTGCGGTGCCCCAAAATTGAAGTGATACGACCAAGGCCTGGTTCTAAAAATCCAGGCCTTATACACGCCCCCTGATAGGTGACGTAACAATTATTAAACTGATAAGAGTAGTACTTACAAACACGCCACTCCTATCTGGTGGCACCTTTGACTGCACGTGCCGTGCCCCAAAATTGAAGTGATACGACCAACAAAGCATCTTTTTCCATCTCCTGGTTCTAAAAATCCAGGCCTTATACACGCCCCCTGATAGGTGACGTAACAAGTATTAAACTGATAAGAGTAGTACTTACAAACACGCCACTCCTATCTGGTGGCACCTTTGACTGCACGTGCCGTGCCCCAAAATTGAAGTGATACGACCAACAAAGCATCTTTTTCCATCTCCCGGTTCTAAAAATCCAGGCCTTATACATGCCCCCTGATATGTGCTGTAACAGGTTTTAAACTGATAAGAGTAGTACTACTTAACACACCTTATAATAATGCAGAGAGAGGCAATGCAGTGAGAGGAGTCTGAAGAAGAGGAGTCAGAGGAGGAAGGTGGCTTTGAGGAGGTGGAAGACCAAACACAGCAGGCTTCCCAGGGGGCTTGTTGTCACCTTTCGGGGACCCTTGGTGTTGTACGTGGCTGGGTGGAGGAAGAGACCTTCAATGACATCAATGAGGACAAGGAATGGGACATGGCTAGCTTGGTATCCAACCTTGTGCAAATGGGGAGTTTTATGTTCGCGACATCACTAGTATGGACCTGTTGCATGCTCACTAGGGATCATTAGTTTATATCTATAGGAATGTGACTCCAATGTGATGCATGTGGATGTCCCACAACCCCAAATATTGAAAACACACTGACACAGTTACAATGGTATAACAACGTGTTGTTCTTTACACAGACCGCAATCAGCAGTGGTCAAGACTATGCAACAATATCATGGGTTTGGTGTGGGTGGGTCACGAGAGAGAAGGAGGATATTATTGAAAAAAAGGGAATACCTACAGGGGCCAATATAAAAGTCCAGAATAAGCATGATGCATAGCATCTACCAGGGTCACATGCGGTCACTCCACTGATGCAACCGGAATCTGATGAAAAAAAAGGATCATCACAAATTACTCCATTTAATTGAAGAAACCTTTAATGTGCATCACACTTACAACTTGTCTGGATCTGCTCTATGAAACAGATGATTCAACCTGTGGACTGTGTAATCCAATCCACTTTCATACATAAAGTGTGGTGACAGAAAAATGTAAAAAAAAATTAAAAAGTGGTCAGCTAAAAATAGGCGGAGGAGGATAAAAAAAATGAATTACAATGTATGTACAGTACAGTGCTAAATACTGTACCAATATACTAACTCACCTGATTACCATCTGCAAGCATTACTAACTATTAGCTAGGTCTCTGGATAATCAGCAATATGGGAAAATACCCATTAATACAGTCAGGACACAAAGGTCAGCAGACAGATTCACTGTTAATTACATCAGACCCAAAGATCTATTCTCAGACTGATATTGAGATCACATGTTTCACTAGTGCATTTGTCAATGCTGGTGGTCATTAACATGCCATTGTGAGACTTTGCAAGTCCACCGCCATAGCGATATTAGTCTACAGTGAATCTAACAACAATCAAGTCTGAGATATCTGGCTATATGATAGCTTGAGAGGCACTGGGGAAAACTCATACCTCATACATGTCATCCCCAAAGCTTGCAGATGCAGAAGATGCCTTCATGGTCCTTCATGGCCTTAAGCAGCTCCATGGGTGATTGGGGGCGGACGCATGGTGGAAGGTGAGGAGATGCCGGGCTGCAGTTGCCTTGGATATTCCTCTGATGTTGATGAGGTGGGCTGGGGACCAGCCCCATTCTTAACAGCCTGGCCATGTAGGTCTGTTGCATCATATGATTCCTCCTAACCTCCCTAGAGAGCCTGTCCATGGTGCGCCTCATGGCAGAGATGTCGGCCTCAATGATCCGTATACTGTTCATCTGCTCCTTCATGATGGCCAGCATTTCTGCCAGTGTAGCCTGGATCATTGGTGGTGGTGGGGACGGAGGTCCTGGTTTCAGGGCTGGGTAAGGAGGTGATGGGGATTGAGTGTGGAGGGTCTGGAGCCTGACTCGAGCCAGCGGTGGTTATAGTGGTGTCCCCAGAGACCTTGGCGGCCCGGACAGCTCACTGCTGTTTGGGAAAAGGATGTGCTGTGCCGTATACCAGTGAGTGTGAATGCACTGGTGAAATGGAAAGTCTTTCGAAGAGGGGGCGGTCGTGTCAAAATTGCTGCGGTGAATCATCCACCTCCACAACCTCCCCGTCCTCAGAGCCAGAGCCCTCCAACAATCCACTTTCCTCCTCCCCCTGAGATGTTTCCTGCTGGGTGTGGGTCAAGGGCACCGCCTGTGGCTGACCACTGGACCCAGACCTCCTCCTGAAGAAAGATAGAAAAGAAAGGTACATACCATTTGTATGATAAATAACACATTAATATGTTTTCATTGCTAACTATATGACATCTAGGCTTGAACCTGGATGATTCTCATAATTGCAACTCAGATTAGCTATTATTTGATAGATTTAATCTATTCTGTGGTTCATGGTCTTGATCTTTCTTGTCTCCTAACGCTGTCTTGATTCTGGCTGGGGTCTATAACTGTATAGGCTGCAGTGGGAACACCAATACATGAACTCTCCATCGCTTGATTACTGTTGTGGTGCCCAGGAATGACAGTGATTTGTCTGCTTCATGGTTTTAATGACACATCCATCTATCCACTGTTAATTCCATGGAGCTGACATGTCAGTGTCCACTCTGGACATGTGTAGCGTGTGTGATGCACATGTGGTGGCACGTTGGTGTATGTCTTATTCACCTGACATTGAGGCTGGACCCTGTTTGGCCATGTTGATGAAAAGATTGTCCCAGAGTTTCTCACCACACAGTTCAGGGACTCAAGGAAGACCATGAAATCTCAGTGATTCAATCAGATTTCTTTTTATTATCAAGTTTGAGAGATGCACATAGTATAGTAGCACACATGTGGATCTGACATAGTGATCCAGCACAGACCTTAAATAGCAGTCTTATTACATCAATACCATTCTATCTGGTACAATACATTTTCTACAGTTTGCATATTTCTAAGGTTATCGGGTACTTTTCGGGGTGCCCTATGACTTAATTATTTTAGGCAAGCGTATTCCTAGGGTTATCAGCTACTTTTTTGGGCGTACCTTAGAATCCAGCAACTTTTTTCAAGTCACTAAATTTTCTGTCTGCTTATCTATTGTAGCATTGGCCTTTAGTTCTGAGAACGGGGCCTCAGCTTGTTTTTCTGTTTTGTCCATTAATAATGTATTAACACCTGCAGTGTTGTCTGTATTAATAGCAATGCATTCAGTGCTCTTTGTATAAAAGCAATGTAATATATTACATAATAGCATTATATCAACTACTTCAATCACCAGGCCTGAGGCTCCAGCGGCGGGCGGTGGTCTTAGGAGGTTCCTTGCAACCCTCTCCCACTTATTATAGGTCTCTCTGTGTCCAAAGCCCTCTTTGAACATCTTCTTCCTCACCTTGGCCCTGATGTCATCCAAACAGTACCTCACAGACCTCCTATCCCTAGGCACTATGCCTACTGCTTTCACCTCATCCACTACCTCCTTCCAAGCCTGAGCCTTAGGCCCAGGCTTCACTTCCCTCCCCCTGCCTGGATGATGGGGTGGGCACGGATTACACCCAGGAGGACCACACTCTCCTGGGGCGTATAGTTTTGTGCCCTGGTCTTGTCCCTGTCACTAGCCCCTTGCCCTCTCGACTGTGTTCAGAGACCCCAGCCTCCCTGACCTGTCCCTGAGGCCTGTCCCTTCCCCAATTAATCCCCCCCTTCCCTCCCCACGGGAACAGGCCCTTTCCCCTCTGTCCCTCTTCTAAGTGTGCCTGACGCTTGGGACCCTTACCAACCCCCTGCACTCTCACCCTTCTCCTCTCCCTCCTCCACCTCCTCTCTCTCCTCTTTGCCCTCCTCCTCCTTGCCCTCCTCTCCTCTCCCCCTACCCTCCTCTCCTCCTTCCTCTCCTACCACCTCTCCTCCCTTCTCCTTTCCACTCCAGGTCAAACTAAGGTTAACTCTTATATGGTGTGGGGAAAAAGTGTATGTTCTATGTGTTAATAATAAGTGTTGGGGTATGCGGTGTGGAGGATGGGGTGTGTGGTGTGTGTCCTAATGTATCCTTTATTTCTTCTTGTATTGGAATATTGAAAATGCCACATAGATTTGTTCATGGGCAAAAACAGGTTCTTCTAAAGTGAGGCTAACAGACTTAAATGTTTGTCCTTGGGATTTATTAATGGTCATTGCAAATGCCATGATAATGGGATAATGTCTCATTTGAAGTACAAAAGGCAAGCTAGTCTCACTTGGAGCCAAATCTATTCTTGGTATCTAAACTGGTTCACCTTTATGGGTACCATTCAGAATTTCTGCATGTATGAAATGGTTTCTTAAATTCTGAACAATTAATCTGGTCCCCTTAACAAAGTCCTTTTTTGGGGTTCATATTTCTCAGTAACATGACAATTGAACCTTGTTTGAGCTTCAAAACATGTAGTGGCATTCCAGAGGGAGTTAATGAATTTATAAATTCAGTTTAGAATTTATAAATTCAGTTTAATTCAAATTAGATTCACTCTGTTTGTCATCAGCTAGAACCGAATCAGCACTGTGATAATTTTTTTGTGTGACATCAATTAATTTCAAAATTTTGTTATTGAGATTCAAAGCATCTTTATTTTTGGATATCAATATTACTTTCTGTGCAAGCTCTGATGCATGTTCTGTGGTTATACCATTTGGGAATATTGCTGATATGAGTGAATCTTTGCAAATCATTTCTGCTGGTATTTTGACAGTATCCTCAGGTAATTTGGATATTACATTTGTTTTTCCTTCCCAATATTAATTAGCCAATCATTTAATGCGTTTTGGCCTTCAGATCTCATATTTTTTTCTAATTTAAGGTGTGTAAATTCTTTCCATAGTGGACTTGACTTTATACATGTTTCCACAATATCTGCGCGAATTCCACGTACAACAGGTAATGTTTGTCTGAAATTTCCTCCTAATAACATTACTTTGCCACCTAAAGGCAAATCATTACTCATGACTTCATGTAATAAATGATCAATACATTGCAGAGCACGGCACAACATCATAGTGGCCTCATCTATGATAATTAATTTTGAGATTTAAAACTTACTGGCTTGAGATGATTTTATTCTAATATCAGACACTGATGTTTTTCTGCCACCTTCTAACAGTAGTGCAGCAATTTCTGTTGTTACAAAGGGAAGTGCTATTTCCCCTTTACCTCAACTTGAACTCATCAACAAATTATATAGATACGTTTTTTCCAGATCCACAGTTCCATCTAGATAAAAATAGAGCAAGTCATCATCTATTGCTTGTTGTATGGCATTAAAAATGTGCAATTGCAAATAATTTAAAGTGGCAATTTTTTCTTCTGTTTTTCAACATCGGCGTCATAGTCATCAAAGTTGATATCATCTATAATTCCAGGATCTGGCAGATTAAAGTTGCACAACTTAATCCATGACATAGAAAGACTTGTTGAATTACCATTAAAGCAATGGACTCGTTGTACCGTTTCAAAAAGTCTTTATACATATTTATTGTAAATGTTTCCCACAAAGCTAATGCATTGGGAACATTACAAAATATGCAGATGAATGCAAACTGTTCCCTCATCTGCCGTGTCATTTTACATAGAGCTGCATCTTCTCGACATCTCACCCATTCTGTCTCATCAGCAAGGAAGTTTCTATGTTGCTCAGCCAATTGAAATGTGTCATAAAGTCTATCATTGACATTTAAAAGTAGTAAACATAAGCAGAAACTTTTAATGTCTCTTGGACTTACTGTATACATTTTGGGAATTATTATATTCCCACCCTTTTGTCTCTGTTTTCATAACCCATTTATGAAAACATAATGATAGGGAATCTCATTGTATAAGTATTTCCTTGCCTCCATATCCTGGAATTTAGGATAAACCAAGCAGTATGTGTGGTTTTTCGAAGGTCATTTTGTGCCAGAGCATTTTCTTCATTGCCACTATGAAACTATGAAAGTAAACTAATTGTCTTTGTGGCAAATGTACAGCTAACCAATATACTGCATGTGAGCGATCATGCCTTTCAAATTTTAGAAGCTTCCCCATTGCTTCTGGCGCACTGACATAGCGAGCATCTACATGTGATGCCAGTTCATCAACTCATTGTCTTCTTCATTTGGCCCACTTTTCACAACCACAGTTGATGCCTCATATCCTTTATAGATATACTTGTAGACATATTTAATTTATTTAATAGACGTGCAAGCTTCCACATTTATGTGTGAATTATACTTCATTAAGAGATGTGGGTTATATGGCACCACATAAGTGTTCTCTACAATTTTACCACAAATAATTTCCTTTGTATCTATTCTTCTTCTATACAATGTATATCCATCACAATTATCAAAAGTTTGATCTCTAAAATCTTTGGGAAAATCTTTGGTGCATTTTTTATTTTCCATACACAGTGATTGTGGAGTTAGCTCTCCACATGGGCCATGAATCATACGATGTGTTACAATGTCATATACTGTAGCATGTTTCTGTGGATCTGGTAGTTCAGCAGTAATTACTGAATCCACAGTATTTAATTTGTAATTTTCGTCAAGTATTATAAGAATACCAGCGACTTGCCCGTCAAAAATGATGGGTCAATAACATTCTAAGCCATGGCAATGGTGTTTGCCACACAATGCAAAGCTTTTTGTACCGTGATAACCTTCGGCGCTCATTGCGAGCCTTGCACTTAGCGCCTTCGGTGCTCATCGCATGGCTCGCAATGAGCGCATTCGGAATATTTTGTTAACTCATAATTAATGAATTAGTTACTTAATAAAATAATACACTTTACCTATTTGTAATTATTATATACAGCCTGAAGAGCTATTTTACTGCAGCATACAATGAGTGTTGCTGTCCTGAGGAGAAAGTGCCATCAATGTGCCAATTGAGCAGTAGAAATAGGCAGTGTGTGCGAGGGCAAACCATTGGTTTAGTTGTGTAAAGTGCCATTTTAGATTCTTAATGTTATTAGTTGCAAGTTAGTATTGTAAACTGGCGTCGTTTGTCTATGTGTTATTCGGCTCGCTAGCATTTTCCGTCATTTGTAATAATGTATTTTGTACCTCGTACGTTCATGTGTTAAAGTGCTAGGTAGTTGGCGGTGTTTTGCGCGGTCCTGGGTCGTGTAGCCCTATTTCATTTTATTGGATTGCTATTATGCAGTTAATTTCTTATTTTTCATATTTCGTATTTATTTCCACCTTTGTGCTGCTAGTCTTGGTGCTTTAACGGTAAGAAGGTTAGGGGCTTAGGGTTAGTGACTTAGGGTTATATAGTGAGCATTAGGTGGTTAGGGTAAGAGGGTTAGGGTCTTATGGTTAGGGACTTAGGGTAAATCCTAGGCAGTGAGATTTAGGGTGTTAAGTTTAGGGTAAGAGGGTTATGGGCTTACTGTTAAGGTTAGTAAGTGAGGTTCAGAGGTTTAGGGTTATGAAGTGAGGTTTCCAGGGTTAGGGTAAGTGGGTTAGAGGCTTAGAGTTATGAAGTGATGTTTAGGGGGTTAGGATAAGAGGGTTAGGGGCTTAGGGTTAGTGATTTAAGGTTTATGAAGTGAGGTTTAGGGAGTTAGGATAAGAGGGATAGGCTTAGGGTTAGGTTTAGAAAGTGAGCTTTAGCTGCTTAGGGTAAGCAGGTTAGGGGCTTGGACTTAGGGTTAGTGTTAGAAAGTGAGGTTTAGGAGGTTAAGGTTAGGGTTAGAGGGATATGGTTAGGGGCTTAAGGTTCGGTTTAAGAAGTGAGGTATTGGGGTTTTAGCGTTAGGGTAAAAGGGTTATGGGCTTAGTTAAAGGGTTAGGAAGTGAGGTTCAGAGGGTTAAGGTTATGCAGTGATGTTCAGGGGTTAGGGTAAGAGGTTTAGGGGATTAGGGTTAGTGATTTAGGGTTAAGAACTGAGGTTTAGGGGGTTAGGGTAAAAGGGTTAGGATTAGGGGATTAGGGTTAGGTAGTGAGCTTAATGTGGTTAGGGTAAGAGGGTTAGTGGCTTTTGGTTAGCAACTTAGGTTTAGTCTTAGGATTTGAAGTTTAGGGGGTTAAGATAGGGTAAGAGGGTTATGGCTAGGGGCTTAGGGTTAGGTTTAGAAAGTGAGGTTTAGGGTTAGGGTAAGAGGGTTAGGGGCTTAGTGTTAGGGTTATGAAGTGAGGTTCAGAGGGTTAGGGTTATGAAGTGAGATTTTGGGGGTTAGGGTAAGTGGGTTAGAGGCTTAGGGTTGTGAAGTGATGTTTAGGGGGTTAGGTTAAGAGGGTTAGGGGCTTAGGGTTAGTGACTTAATGTTACGGTTAGGAATTGAGGTTTAGGGGGTTAGGGTTAGGGTAAGAAGGTTAGGGTTAGGGGCTTAGGGTTGGGTTGAGGAAGTGAGGATTATGGGGTTAGTGTCAGGGTAAGATGGTTAGGGGCTTAGGGTTAGGAAGTCAGGCTTAGAGGGTTAGGGTTAGGCTTAGGAGGTGAGGTTTATGTTTTTAGGGTTAGAGAGTTAGGGTTAAATGGTTTGTGGGATCGGCAAAATTATAATTGACTATAAGGTAGGGGCAATTAGTTATGAATGGAAAATGATTAATACGTTAGAAAATGTAATATCATATAGTGTACCTGGTCCTTGTAAGGTGATGGCTTTCAATTGATGCAGATGTGGCAATCTGTTAATAAACGTGCACTGTGGGCAATGTGTGTGTCACTGTGAATTTGACAGACACCTGCAAAATGTATAAATGTTTGTGAAGATTTACAATAGTTTGTCCATTTTTTTTTCATTTACATGTAGATTTACTATTACTAAGAACAATATCCAACCTACAATGTTTTATATGATGTTAGCATAAAATATAAATGTAATTTTTTTTAATTAAATCAATTAATATATTCATAACTTATAATAGTTTAAGTATTATCTCTCCATGTATTTGCTTACAATCATATATATTTAACTTAGAATGTTAAAATTTACGTGCCCAAGAAATGTAAAATTATTTTGGCTTTTTTCTAAATACAATTTATGAATTATACATTAATAAATAATATGACTTTACCTATTATCTGTACATGTATTTGGTAAAAATCATAAAGAGATAACAGTCTATTAATACATTTTGTCCACAGAAAACTTCTAGTCACTCCGTTCATTATCTGAGGAGAAAGAGAGAATATTCTGGAAAGTGTCCAGTAGTCATAAAGTGTTAGCGTTAGGACAAACTTGCCATTGTGCAGTTTACCCGCCATTTTGCTTTTCAAATAGTGTTGTTTTGCTTTTTATGGATCGTTCCTATGTTCTGCATGCCTGGTGTGGTCAGTTTAAGTTGTACTGCCTTTGTGTAACACTTACTGGCTTTGGAGTGTTTTTTACGGGTTTCGGCCTCGTTTTAATGCATTTGCGTTTTTTCGCCATTTTTTTTCTCTGCGGTTTTCAATTCTTAAAAAAACAGAAAATATGTATCAAATGAATTTGCAACCTTACTCACAGGTTCCCTGGCTCTGCCACTGTACTGTGTGTGAGTGTGTAAGTTCATTTAAGGCATATTTCTTGTTTTTTTCAGGTTTTTACAGTCAAGTGCTTCGGCCGTTATAGTAGCAATTTTGCGAGGCCGCAGTCCATATACGTGCCTTATGGTCCTAAGGCCCACGGATCGTACTTTTGTGGGCCTCGCTTATTGTATCACTCATTGTAGCCTGTGGCATAACTCCCACGGCCCTATCCATAGCTTTTGCTCTTATTTTAAATAAACAAAAACACTAATGTCTGTAGTCACAGTGGTCTGAGCTACTTGGTCATATTTTGCTTGAATTTTATTGGACGCTCACATGGAAGGTTATAGGTATATTAGTGACAATCATTGTTAAGGTTGTTTAAGCATATTTATTTTGGCATTAGAACATTAAAGCCTTTAATAAGGATACAAACCTGAGTGTTTAACTTAACATATGTAACAAAAAATAACAGCATTGTATTTATTTTATATTTAATCATTTAATTATTTGATATATTTATTGTTCATTATTTTCCTTGTCTGTCTTTCTTTAAGTTTACCCTGACATTTAGTTCAGGTCTTATTAAAATAATATAACATTTAGGAATGAAGATGCAGCCCAGAAGTCCAATACTGGAAGCCAGGATGGCGAATATCTCAACAGCCACCATGTATTTCCCTTTGCTACTGAGATAGGCTGGGATGAAGGAGATCCAAACACTGCAGAACACCAGCATGCTAAAGGTGATGTACTGAGCTTCATTGAAAGTGTCTGGAAGTTTCCTTGCTAGAAAAGCAACAACAAAACAGAAGAAAGACAGAAATCCCATATATCCAATTACAAGGTAGAACACAGTGACAGATCCTTCATTACATTGTAATATTATTTTTCCAACCTCTACTAGGGTGTTATTCTCTGGGAATGGTGGGGAGTATATCATCCACACAACACATATCAAAACCTGCACTAATGAGCATATAATGACTAGAGAGCTGGACACATGTTTACCAAACCACTTTCTGATATTTCCATCAGGTTTTACAGCAGTAAAGGCCAAAACAACTATGACTGTTTTAGCTAAGATACAAGAAACTGCAACTGTAAAAATATTCCCAAATGTAACTTGTCGAAGAAGACAGGAAATCTCAGTAGGGCGTCCAATGAGTAATAAAGGACTTAGAAAGGACAATGAGAGGAAGATGAGAATGGTGTAACTGAGATTCTGGTTGTTGGCTTTTACAATTGGTGTATGTCTGTTTTTAATAAATATCACTAAAACAGAAGTAGCAACAGCAGAGAGTGAAATAGAAGAGATAGCAAGAGATAAACCCAAAGGCTCATTGTATGAAAGGAATTCTATGCTTCTTGGGATACATTGATCTCTTCTGTCATTAGACCACTTGTCCTCTGAACACTTCAAGCAACTGTGCATATCTGTAGAAACAAAGAAACAATAAAAATATAAAACCTTGCATCAAACATTCTAGGGATACAACACAGATAATAACTACACTAGTAGATACATGAAAAGTGAGAATGGGACCAAAGGTAATCTATAATAATCTCATGGAAATAGTTTTGTTCAGGTTGTTAATTGATGAATATACAGTATCTAATACAAATATATTGTCATTGCTTTATATTTGCAGTAATCAATAGTTGTCCTAATTGAGAAATATACTAATGAAGAAAAGTGATACCGATATTAACTAATTAGTAGAATGATAGGGTAAAATTTAAAGACTACTAGGTCACTTCATCAACATTAATTGTTGACACTAATCACTATTACTCCATACAAGTTTTTTTTTTCAAGAATTAGAACATTACATGGGTGGGCCCACATTTGTTTATTCTATGGCTCTAATTTGATTTACTAATCACTATTTATTTATACACCAAACATAAGGCCTAGAGATGCCAAACTCCCCCAAAATGTTGCACACTGAAAGAGAAAACCGAAAAGTTATTTATCAACAATCTTGACTATGCTATAAATTTGTCATTCAATAGGTTAAAATCTTTGTATTCTCATTG
Organism: Discoglossus pictus; assembly: GCA_027410445.1. Lineage (NCBI taxonomy): Eukaryota > Metazoa > Chordata > Amphibia > Anura > Alytidae > Discoglossus > Discoglossus pictus. Next base: position 62,598,949 of record CM050169.1, read on the forward strand.
ATGACTGAAATGTGAATGGACAGGGAGAGTTATTATTAGCTGGACTGTTTGAAATCACCCTTCTCTTTTAAGATCTTGCCTTACAATATGGGGTTGCTAAATAAAGATCTATATGAACAATGTTTCAAAATGACCTGGGTACTGTTGATTTGTAGAAATGAAACTAATACACATGTTGATTAATACTGAAAATTGCAGACCAAGTGGAGGTGACATTCTTGTTAGTTTGTCTCGCGAATAAGGAAAATACCTTATTCTAATTTAACAAAACAAGTCTCTCAGTATGTAGTATTTACCTAGGTCAGTAAAAAACTACATGCTAATAGGGGTGTGTCAATTGTTGTCATGTTGTGATTTGCTATGCCTGAATAAATAAAATCCACTGAATTAAGTTCTTGAGTTCTGTGTTTCTTCAAGTAACAATTAAGAAAAGGGTCTAAATCTAACTGCATGAATTGAGTTAACAGTTGAGCTTTTAGTTCTTAAAAAAAACCTGTATCTTGCCCATTGAGTAGATAACCAACAGTAAGCATTCATATTTATTTTACCAGATGTTCTTAAGAAATGCCAAGGAGCGAATCCATTTTTAGTAAGTGATAAATAATAAATATATTACTCTTCCTAAATTTATAATTTTCTTGGAATACTATGTAGCTTACGTACTTGTCTTGTTGGTGATCTCTCCCTCTTGGCATGGTACACAGTCATAGCAGCACTTGAGCCGTCTTCCTTGAAAAACTCTTTTGTATCCTGGGATGCAGGTCCCAGAACAGAAAGACTGAGGAGTCTATAATATATTAAGAAAGTCAGTAAATATGGTTTGATTAATTTAGGTCTATAGACTGCACCATTTCCCTTTACTGATATCCTACTTTTATCCAGTTAATGAAAATGACAAAGAAACAGTCCCAGTCATCATAGATATAAAAGTGAACATATAAATAAATATTGATGTAATTGTTTTTTATTCAATATTTTGAGTGTTAATCAAGTTTGAAAACTAAGTATTTTAATATTGCTAGAACATCTCCTTCCCTTTGCTACTATTTTTTTTAATGAAATGATACAATTATTTAATTCTTGTCATATAGGGTGATAAGCAAAAAGTAAATTCCCATTGATATCATCATTCCATTTTTCTTATCTTAGCCTTTATATGGAGATTTTGCATACTGTGGTTTTGGTCTAAAAATGCCCAAACCATATTTTTGGGGAAAAACATATGTAAAAAGGCTTAGATTAAAAATGTTTGAAAAATATAATTAAATAACACTATGAGAGTGAAAGGAAACAAATTTGAAATAAATTATATACATGGTAGCAAAATCACATAAAATAGTAGCGAGGGGCCGCATTTGCGGAAGGTGGAGGCTTTATAGCACATTACTTTGGAACAACACCACCCCACACAACTCTAAATTCGCAGCACTTAGTCCTACGGTGCCCCAAACCACCACACACAACAGTTAACTCGCAGGACTTAGTCCTTTCCTTCCCCTCCTCCTCTCCCTCCCCTGTGTCTTGCAAAACACTGCACTAACCACCTGAACCGCGCAAACACAAAAACACTAAAAACACACTAATAAACCCAATAATTATAAAAAACACTCCCCCACAGCACGTGGGGCCATCCAGGACATCTGGAAGTGAGGCTATACGCGAATTTAACCCCAAATTCCACCATTTCGACACTCGAAAAACGGCTAAGCGAGGAAAAAAATTGTAGCCGGAAAAAAATGAAAGCGAGGCTCCACGACCCTGGACCGCCCAGTCAAGTACAATTTACCCAAGAAGGGATCCGAGATAAGCTCGGAAACCCACATTATCCCCACATTAAACCTCGCAGTGGGGGTCCCCGATCGCACGTAATCGGGAACCCCCGCTGTAATAAAAATTCTAAATACCCGCCTTACGGGTCCTTACAGGACTGTAAAGGTCCTTAAAGGACCCGTAATAAAAAAAAAAGTACCCTATCACTGTACAGAGCCCCATCAACCCCTAAATAACCCTGTCACGCATGGGGGTCAATCCAGACCCTCATAAAACCCTTATTTAACCCTGTCACTCATAAGGGTCAATAAAGACCCGCATAAGCCCTTCAGTAACCCTGTCACTCATAGGGGTCAATACAGACACCCATAAACCCCTAATTAACCCTGTCATTCATGGGGGTCAATACAGACCCCCATAAGCCCCTAATTAACCCTGTCACTCATGGGAGTCAATACAGACCCTCATAGGCACTTAATAAACCTGGACACTCATGGGGGTCAATACAGACCCCCATAAACCCATAATTAACCCTGTCACTCATGGGGGTAAAGACAGACCCCCATAAGCCAATAAATAACCCTGTCACTCGTGGTGGGCAATAGAGACCCCCCTAAACACTTAATTAACTCTGTCACTCATGGAGGTAAATACAGACCCCATAAGCCCGTAATTAACCCTGTCACTCATGGGGGTCAATACAGACGCCCATAAGCACTGAATTAACCCGGTCACTCATGGGGGTCAATACAGACCCCCATAAACCCCATATTAACCCTGTCATTCATGGGGGTCAATACAGACCCCCATAAGCACTTAATTAACCTCGTCACTCATGAGGGTCAATACATACCCCATAAGCCCCTAATTAACCCTGTCAATCATGGGAGTCAATACAGACCCTCATAGGCACTTAATAAACCTGGACACTCATGGGGGTCAATACAGACCCCCATAAACCCATAATTAACCCTGTCACTCATGGGGGTAAATACAGACCCCCATAAGCCAATAAATAACCCTGTCACTCATGGTGGGCAATAGAGACCCCAATAAGCACTTAATTAAGTCTGTCACTCAAAGGGGGTAAATACAGACCCCATAAGCCCGTAATTAACCCTGTCACTCATGGGGGTCAATACAGACCCCCATAAGCACTGAATTAACCCGGTCACTCATGGGGGTCAATACAGACCCCCATAAACCCAAAATTAACCCTGTCATTGAAGGGGGATCAATACAGAGGCCCAAAGGCACTTAAATAACCCTGTCACTCATGGGGGACAATACAGACCTCCATAAGCCAATAAATAACCCTGTCACTCATGGGGGTCAATACAGACCTCCATAAGCACTAAATTAACCCTGTCACTCATGGGGGTCAGTATAGACACCCATAAACCCATAATTAATCCTGTCACTCATGGGGGTCAGTACAGACCCCCATAAGCTAATAAATAACCCTGTCACTCATGGGGGTCAATTCAAACCCCCATAGGCACTTAATTAACCCCGTCACTCATGGGGGGTCAATACAGACCCCAAAAGCCCCTAATTAACCCTGTCACTCAGGGGGATCAATACAGACCCCCATAAACCCATAATTAACACGGTCACTCATGGGGGTCAATACAGACCCCCATAAACCCATTATTAACCCTGTCATGCATGGGGGTCAATACAGACCCCCATAAACCCATAATTAACCCTGTCACTCATGGGTGTCAATACAAACCCCCGTAAGCACTTAATTAACCCTGTCCCTCATGGGGGTCAATACAGACCCCCATAAGCACTTAATTAACCTGGTCACTCATGAGGATCAATACAGACACCCATAAACCCCTATTTAACCCTGTCACTCATGGGGGTCAATACAGACCCCCATAAATCCATAATTAACCCTGTCACTCATGGGGGTCAATACAGACCCCCATAAGCACTTAATTAACCCCGTCACTCATGGGGGTCGATACAGACCCCCATAAACCCATAATTAATCCTGTCACTCATGGGGCTCAATACAGACCCCCATAAGCACGTAATTGACCCTGTCACGCATGGGGGTCGACCCCCATGAGTGACAGGGTTAATTTAGTGCTTATGGGGGTCTGTATTGACCCCCATGAGTGACAAGGTTTTTTAAGTGCTTATGGGGGTCTGTACTTACCCCCATGAATGACAGGGTTAAATAGGGGTTTATGGGTGTCTGTATTGATCCCCATGAGTGACCAGGTTAATTAAGTGCTTATGGGGGTCTGTATTGACATTTACATAAAATAAATAAACATTCTAAATATTCTAAAGATTCTACTCACCTTTGCAGCATGTCCTCGTCCTTCTTCTTTTCTTCTCTGGCGCGGCCCCTGTTATAAAAAAACATTACATTAGTACAACATACATATCAAAATAAAACTAAATAAAATAAACATAATATACAATGTACTTACCACCTCGCGATGTCCCCGGCCTCCTACTCTTCTGACCCGCCCTGGAACAATCCGCGCTCCAAAAAATAATAATAATTTTAAAAAAATAACGGAGATCTGCATTCGCAGAACTCCCCAACGCTAATGAGCCTCCTACAGAGTTTTAGTTTACAAAATTGTCATTGGCGGCTTCTTATTGGCTGGAAACACTGTGTATCAAATTCAGCCAATCAGAAGGCACCAATGTGTGAGCCAATCAGAATGGGATACACCCCAAAATCCCACTCTGATTTGCTAATGCACCTGTCACTCTTTATTTAAACAATCACAAGGCGCAGATGCCTTTAGCCAATCACAATGGGATACACCCCCACAGTGTGATTGGCTGGAGGCATCTGCACATTATGATTGGTTGCAGTGACAACAGCCAATCACAATGGGATACACCTCTAAGGAGTGATTCGCTGAAGGCATTCAGATTGGCTGTTGTCTTCTGATTGGCTGTTGTCAATGTCAATCAGTATTACAGCTAATGAGAAGGCGCAGATGTCTTCAACCAATCACCCCATGGGGGTGTATCCCATTGTGATTGGCTGATGGCAATAAAGCCTTCTGATTGGTTTAAATAAAGATTGATAGGTGCATTATCCAATCAGAGTGGGCTTTTGGGGTGTATCCCATTCTGATTGGATCACACATTGGAACCTTCAGATTGGCTGAAATTGATAGACAGCGTTTTCAGCCAATATTCAGAATATTACATTTTCTTCTGGAAAACTCTGTAGGAGGCTCATTAGCGTCGGGGGGGGGGGTCCGCAAGTTTTTTTTAGAGCGCAGATTGTTCCAGGGCCCAGCCGGGGCAGAATAGGAGGAGGCTAAGGACATCAGGGGAGGTAAGTACAATGTATATTATGTTTATTTTTATTTTTTTTATGTTGATATGTATGTTGTACTAATGTAATGTTTTTTTTTTAACAGGGAGAAGAAGGCTCCGGAGAAGAAGAATAGAAGGATGGTGAGATGCTGGAAAGGTGAGTAAAATATTTAGAATGTTTATAATGTTTATTTATTGTATGTAAATGTGTTGTACTATTCCCCTTCCCCTAGGTTGGTGATCTGAAAGGACATCTGCAAAGGTAAGTGGTCTTAATTATTTTATTTTAGGTTAGAATTAAGGTTTCTGTATGTAGATAGCATTTATTGTATGTTAGATAGGGGTATGTATTTTAGATAGGATTTATTGTATATTATATAGTATTTATTGTATGTTAGATAGGGGTATGTACTTTAGATTGATAGAATTTATTGTATGTTAGATAGGGGTATGTATTTTAAATATATAGGATTTATTGTATATTAGATAGATTGGGGGATGTATTGTAGATAGATAGGATTGATTGTATGTTAGATAGATAGTGGGGTAATGTATTTTTTTCTGTAGTGGGGGGAGGTTGTAATGTATTTTTTTATTTTCTGTAATAAGAGTGGTGGGGGGTTTATTAGGGTTAGGTAGTGTAGGTAGGTAGTGTAGGTGTTAATATGTTAGTGTAGTGTGGTGTTAGTTTAGATTTAACGGTTTATTAGTGTGGGTTTTGTGCAGTGCAGGACCCTAATAGCACTTACGGGGTAATGTTAGGCTTCTAACTGTCCCATGAGTGTCTTTAAATACCCTTATGGGACTAATGGGGTTAAATAGAGGCTTATGAGGGTCTGTATAGGCCCCCATAAGAGACTGGGTTAAAATGGTGTGCTTACACTTTGTGTCATGAGGGTCCTGCATGACCCTCATGGCACTTATAGTGTTGTTACATGCGTTAATTAGTGTGTTATAGGGGTCTATATAGTTGAAGCACACAGTAGACTTACATTGTGTGACAAACAGCATTTCAACACTTTTTTATTGCCATGTCATTTTTGACGGGCAAGTCGCTAGTATAAAATAATGCATACGTAATTCAAAACCTTCTTATAAAAACAAAATGAAAGAAATTCCACAATAATTTAAAAAAATAATAATATTGTGTTTGACATTGTGACAATTAACATGATAACAAACACAATCCCTATGATTTTCCCCTTTCTTGCACCCCGGGTTGGAGATGTCCTTACGTCCAGTCTACAAGTCCTGGGGAAGGTTAAGATAAGGGATGAGACTTGCTGGCTTCACTGCCTCACCTGGGAAGAGACTCAAGGGGGAGGGAGGAATAAGTTGGATATGTGGACATTTTGTTTCCTGTTTAATGTCGGACTGGCCTTTTCCTCAGTCTCCTATAAAACTGCTTGCCCATCCCCAATTAAGCCACTTCTGAGTATGATGAGCTTACAATGTCTGAATCAGGAGCTATTCCAGACTCATGGAATCAAGATGACTGGGTTAAGGAATCATCTATCTATGGTCCAAGCCCACAGAGAATTAGATAAGGGTGGATAATAGCTGGACTTACTTGAGGCTTATTAAGTTGTGAAAACTCTCACTTCCCAAGCAGCACCTACTTCTCTGGATGAACCAGACTTGGTCGATGAGGTATCTTAGAGATATCAGGCCCATAAAGACATGTTGTGGTGGATTGGTGTCTCCTGAGGTTGGGGGACCCATCTTGAATGTGTAGTAGGGTAGTGCAAGTGACAGTGAATCAAGTGGCCTGAAAATCTCTTATCACAGCTTTAAGATGTTTCAGGGGGATAGCAATGGGTTTTTACAGGACTTTCAGAGGCAATACAGATTCCATCACATTGATCTAGAGGAATGGGTTTGAATCTTCATTAGGTTATTGAGTGGACAAGCCTACAATGTCATCCCGGCAGAGTATTATGAGGATTATGAGTAGGCGAAGTGAGTGCTGATAATCTGATATGCCATTACACCTGAGACCTATTGTAGATCATTGTAGGAGCTTACAAAGGCAGAAGGAGATATCTTCTTGAAGGTAATCTGGAGGCTTAGGCATGTTTTATTTTGATAGGGGATGGAAAGGACAAGAAGTAAGGTCTGTAGAAGTGGTGGTCATGTGGTGATGCTGCTCAAGTGGTGGTCATAGAGCAATTATTTCAGCTAGGCCCCTCAACTATGTGTGCCTGTAAATTGAATCACTATCCTGACTAAGCAGAAGATTCCTAGCTTACTAATATCAGGAGACTAGAGGAGAGCCCTGTGCTCCTCCTCTTGGGGATAATCTTCAATGAGGTCCACCCAGGCCATGGACAACTTAACCCAGCTACCCATTTGGTCACTTCCCTCTTTTGCAGACTACCAAGCAGCAGCGTGTGGAGCAAGACAGAGGGCATATTATGGCCCAGTAGACCTAGCTGTACCCTGGCAACTATCAAGCATGGAGCTTCACTGATATGGCTGTCAATGCCCTGGTCACATACATAGGGATTTTTTCTCTTGCTAGCAGAATCCCTACATCTTCCTGACTTGTCTATTATCTTAGAGACTGATTAGAGAAGAACCAAAAGGATGAAAAAGGTGATAATTTCCAAAAACGCCAAGATGTCGCGGACTTGACAGGGGAAACTTCTTTTGTCGAAACAGTACAGTTGCCAACGGAAATAATCACAGATGGCATATTAAACTCATCATTGTGTATGGAAAATCTGAAGGGTTTTGAGATTGTGAATTCTATCTAACTCTTAATCACTCCTCTCTACTCAGTTCCGCTGCCTTATCAGATAAGAAAGTGGATGTAGTTGTCACTGTAGGTCAGAAGCATTCGTCCCTTGTAGTCAAAGTACATATAGACTGCGGCACAGCTAGGGCTTGAGAGATGTAGGTGTGGGGACAGAGATTACTAAATTTCAGACCAATGCAAATATGTGACTCTTATTACCCACAGTGAGGACCACTAGCCTAGAGCAGGATCATCAATTGGATCCCTTTTGTAATGTTCAACCTGCCACCCTTTTGAGTAGCCTGCTTTCCAAACTGAGTAGAGCCCTGGGCTGATCTCAACGAGCTTCAGAGAGACTTATATGAGTATGCTTCATTAGTTGGGGTCTGAGCTAGAATAGTTTCCCGGAAAAAGCTAGCAGAGGCCAACAGATATTTATGGGAAGAGGGGCTGCTATATCTTGTTTCTGATACCCTCTGGGAAGAAAATTGTGGAAGGCTTAAGACAGCTGGTTGTCCTTGAAAAGGTTAGGTCTAGGTCACTGGCTATTGCCCATGATGGGCACTTGGGTACTCACTTAACCCTCTGGTGCCTCATCTTCTACTGGTCAGGAGTGTTTAAAGATGTTACCAACTACTAAAACTACTGCGATACTTGCCAGCACCTGTAGTGGTGAAGAAGGACCCAGACCCCCCAAACATCCCTGTAAATTAGAGAAACTTATTTTCAATGTGTGGCCAAAGATATTGTGGGTGCATAGGCTAAACCCAGTCACTTTGGCAAGAGATATATACTTACCATGGTAGACTATGCTACTCGCTACCTGGAAGCTGTAGATTTGTCCAAGATTTTTGAGGAGGCCATGGCCAATGCCTTAGTCACAATCTGTACCTGGGTTGGCTTCTAGAATTATATCCTATCCAATCAGGGCAACCGCTTCAGGCCCGTGACAGATACTCACAAGATGTCTCTGGTCAGTGTCTGGGCGCAGCAGGGGTCTATCAGGGTATTGTAACACCAAAGACAGAGTGTCTGGGGGAGACTCTCTCTAATCAGGGGACCTAGTGTATTGGCTAGTACATCTATGGTGTCCTGACAGAAGGGATAAAATATCTTTTGTGTCCCATAGTGGTGTGGACAACTGGGTATAGTTGTACCCATTCCCTAACTCACCTCCTCTTGGGTAGAGATATATTTATTAAGGAGGAGAGGGTTGTCTGGGAAGTGGCTGTGGGGTGCATCCACTTTTAGGTTAAAACCAAAACCGGTTAACCGTGAGAAAAAGATACATCCCTTGCAAAGCAATTGACATTATTTTACTTTTGTCAATTGAGGTCTGACAGCCTAGTTAACTATATTTGATGACTTAATCATATCCATGGATCTGCCATAGCAGTTTATGGAGTCTGGTCTAACACTTACCGCGTGTTTGCAAAATTGGATGTTGCTATTGAAAGTGTCTTTTTATTGGCTCTGCTCAATATATACACAGTGAAGCACATTATATACGAACAGTAACTGTCCTAAAAATGTAAAATTGATCGTAACGGGTTAACAATTACATTTTGGTCATATTCCCTTAACAAAGTGAGAAAGTCCCTACTATAATTGTCTTTATGGCTATTGTAATAGCTTTTGATTCATCTGGTCACCATGGCTAGTACATGCAGGGGCCCAGTCGCCAGGCCCAAGAAGTCCAACATTTCCTGTGGCTGTGACACTGGGTTTGTTTTCACTCTAGGCTTGGGTGATCTGGTGAAAGTGTTTTTTGGTGGGGGATCCAGGGCATGTAACCCAGGAGAAACATCAGAAAAAGTAACAGGTTAACAATTACATTTTGGTCATATTCCCTAAACAAAGAGAGATAGACCCTACTAGAATTGCATTTATGGCAATTGTAATAGCTTTTGATTCATCTGGTCCCCATGGCTAGTACATGCAGGGGCCCAGTCGCCAGGCCCAAAAAGTCCAACAGTTCCTGTGGCTGTGACACTGGGTTTGTAATTTGCTGTAATATAATCAGAACTGGAGTGAATGAGAGGGTGGTGTGAATTTTTTTTGGTTTTATTCGATGATTCAGGTCAGTTTTTCATATGTGAGACCTTGCACATGTATATATATATATATATATATATATATATATATATATATATATATATATATATATTGACAAATTAATTGGGGTACTATTTCTCTTTTGACAATTGGAAGAAATATACTACTCATCTAGTGATACAAGCATGATCTTGTTACCTGGGAGAAGTGTGGAATCCACTGAATGGCGCTGTCATTCAAGACTATATCAATGTCACCAGCAGTTTGATGAACATGCCCAACTGTGATTTGCTTCAATCTCATCTTTGGTGTCCAGACAATATTTATAATATCTAGTTTTGCTGGAGAACTTCTCTGGTCATCAAAATATACTTCCTCTCCACCAGGAGTATTAAAGTGAAGTTTCTTCAAGTGATGATTGACCTGAGAGCAAAACAAATAAGTTTTACATTGATCTCCTTAGGTGCATCCTTGTAATTGTATCATTTGTTTTCTACAAATTCACAAACTCCACCTAGATCCCAAGTTATAATATTGTATAGCATTGTATCCGAATCTAGTATCTAGCATATTGACTCAACTCAGTTTCAGCATATGAGCCCAACATTAAAATCACTAGTACAATTTGTCACCCAGATCCAATTTCTATGTATCAATGTCAGTTAGACGGTGGAGGATGGAGCATTGTAAAACATATTTTATGGCTCTTGGAAATACACTTAAAGGACCACTGTAGTGCATTTACAAGTCAATTTCATATGTCAGTTTGTGGGTAGAGGCTATTAAAACCACTGCCAACCACTGCCCCATGGTCTGTGGTTGGCTCCTGCACAATGGTCATCCAAGGAACCTCCCCACTATTTTAATAGTCCATTGGTAGAGCCCAGTGCTCATTTGGTTCTTCTCTGATTCTTGGAGCAGGGTAGCTTTTCCCCAGGTCTCCCACTGGGCCCGGCCCTGCTGTGGTTTGGCCCTTTTACCATGCTTCTAACTGGGTGAGGCTAAGCACCTAAAGCAATGCATGAAGATACTCTTGTTACTTTTAGAATCCCTGAGATCAGAATTCTCCAAACAGTCCATACCTTTCTCTTCTAGCTCAGCCTTGTCAAAATGTAGCTGAGTCCCTGTAATCTCTGCTATGTGGTTCTCCTCTGTGACTGACTGGCAGGACCCATCTCAACTTGGTGGCCAAAACCCTTCTAGAAAAGCTTAATCCAGTAGGGGCATACTTCCATTTGTAATTCCTGCTAGATCAATGGCATCAGTGAAAATGCCTCATCTGACCATTGGGCACCCGCAGAGAGTTACAAAGTCTCTTGAGAACATCCATTGTACTCTGTAAAGTGTCCACCCCATAATCCAGAGGGCCATATGTCAGCTTCTAGAGTGCCACCTTCAGCCTCAATGACAAATAGGGCTCCATATCAGGGATTCTAATAGCTCCCAATCAGGCTGCATACTGATCCTCTAAGTCCCTTTCCTGCACCACTAGGTCCTCTAGCAACTCCGTCAGCTCATGACTCGACCGTAGTCCCAGAAATGCCATCTATTGGTTTAGAAGTGCCATTTCTTGACAGTCCAAGGACAGCAATATTTTCTGTCTCTACTAGGGATAAGCATTTCCCCTCCACAGGAGCTGTAACAGGGTTGTTGCTTACTGCTCTCCACTCCCTCTGAACCTACTGCATGATTAGCGTCAGGACAGTCTTCTGCTGGTCCATGGTGAAATCTGAAGGCATTTACTCTCTTCTCAGTTCCATCATGTCCTAGTAAGTTGCCACCCTCACCACTGCCAGCCAAATGTCACAATCTGCTTCTTCAAGGGGGCTTGATATGAACCTAGTTCAAATCTACCCCAGCAGAATTGTGTGGTTCTTGTTCTCTGTGGTACAAAAGATGGCTTCTGAAGAGGACAATGCCCAAAGGTACAGGCAGAGAAAACTGGATACAGGTTACTAGTGTCCTCCAGCAGGACCACTCCCCAATTCAGGATACAAACACAAAAACAGCCTCACACTGTGGATATGTGAAACTAGAACTGAACATTTGTTGAATCATAGAACCAACATATTTATACTCTATCTCCCATACCACAGCACTAAGTTACATCTGCCTTGCAGCCTTGTTTGCTATAGAAGCTCTTGAGATAAAACTCACCAGATATCTAAACTACATGACAAGTGTCTCTAGCCGGCTTGTGCAAAAACCTCGATGTAAATATCTAGTGTTTGCTTTGGATTCCTTAAGTGCATGCATCTGTCTTGGCTTCTGTTTATCAAGCCCTGTATATGTGAGGATGCAATGTTCTGCAGTTAAGCTTATGTGCAGGTTCCCCGGGACTACCTTGAAGGGTCCTCCAGGCAGTGATCTTATAAGTCTCCTCAGTGGCTTGGGAAGGTCACTACACCACTGGGAAGGAGGGAGTATTCACCCTGGACAGGAGGAGGCTGGGTGCCCAGAGAGCCACTGAGACTATCACTTGGATGGACCAGTAACCACCTGTATAGATAAACCTTATCTGACAGGATAAACTCCCCCTGCTATACTAGAAAGGAAAGGGGAAGAAATCGTCATGGCTACATTGTTTAGTGACTGTAATATTACTAGTAATTATGGATATGGCCAAGGGTGTATGACATTGTTGCATTGTAATTAGGTATTATGTTTGTGTGGTTATATGTTACCTGTACATTGTTATCATGTATACTAGTTATAATATGTTATAGAGGGAAGCTGTGATATAGAACAGAAGAATACATAAGGAACATTTAAAAATTCTCTGCACATAAGCCTAACTGCAGAACATTGCATCCTTACACATACCGGCCTTGATAAACAGCAGACAAGACAGATGCATGCACTTAAGGAGTCCTAAGCAAACACAGGAGATTAACATCAAGGTTTTTTGCCCTAGCTAGCTATAGACACCTGTAGTTTAGACATCTGGTTAGTTTTATCTCAAGAGTTTCTATAGCAAATAAGGCTTCAAGGAAGATGTAACTTAGTGCTGACATCAGTTCTAGTTTAACATATTCACAGTATGGGGTTGTTCTAGTGTATGTATCCTGAATTGGGGAGTGGTCTTGCCTCTGGCTTTTTTTGCTTGGGACCACCTTTTTTTTTAAACACACTGGGCCTCATTCAATTGCAACTTATGGTCTGCGGGCTTGGTGCTGGCTTGAACTACAATTACAGAGCTATTCAATTAAACAAGACTGCAAGTCACAGGCTTAAACCTCAGGCTAAACCCTTTGTAAATCTGTTAGTGGGCTGGAATAAAAGAGGTCTGCAGTTACAATCCAATCCCTTAATGATGGAGAGCTATGCACCTACTTTCTGTTCCCACCTCCCCTGTGTCTGTATGCCCCCCAGCCCCCATCCCGCTGTGTCTGTTCCCCCCTTCCTTGCGCCTCTCCCTCCCCTGTGTCTCTTCCCTCTCCTCTCACTCTCCTGTGTCTCTTCCCCACCTCCTCTCCCTCCCCTTTGTCTCTTCCCCCCTCCTCTACCCCGTGTCTCTTTCCTCTCTGTGTCTCTTTCCTCCTTCCCCCGTGTCTCCTTCCCCTCCTCTCCCCCCTGTGTCTCTCCCTCCCTCTCCCCCATGTCTCTTTCCCCCCTCTCCCCCCATGTCTTAACCCTTCTCTCCCTCCCATACGTCTCTTTCCCTCTCCCCTGTGTGTCTTTCCAACTCGCCTGTATATCTTTCACCCCTTCTCCCTCTGTGTCTCTTGCCCCTCCCCTTACATGCTGGGCAGATGCGGCTAACTCTGTGCATTGCGCATTGGCGGCTTTCGTCGCACCCTGCTCATGCGTGGCTAATGCCGCGCTCTGCGCACGCATAGCTTTTGCTGCTCTTTGTGCATGCGCAGCTGATGCCACGCAATGCGCCTGCACGCGATCCGATCGACTTTGCGATTGGATCGTTGTCAAACTGCAATTCATCGCAAAGCGTGATGACGAATCGCAGTTTGACAATTATAATATGTGATATATATATATATATACTAGCGAATTGCCCGACAAAAAATGACGGCAATGAAATTGTAAGTGAGCTAATGCTATTTGGTGTATAATAATAAAATAACTAATAGATTAATAAATTAATATACTTTACCTATTTTGAAGCATTGTGTTGAAGAGCTGCAATCTGTTTTGATGTTGCTGCAGCATTAGTGGTGTGGAGCTGCTGTGTAAGCGTGGTGAATTTGTGCAGTGTAATAGTGTGCGTGCGCGAGACGAAACCGTTTGCGTAGTTGTATAGTTCTGCATTGTTCTAAAATGGCGGCTAATGTGTGGTATGCGTCTGTACCGGAATATCCGTAGGTGTTTTGTTGTGTTTTGCGTGTTTCTTGTGGGGTTTTGCGTGTTTAGAGTGCTGTAGCCTCGTTTTCGTTTTGTTCGGCGGCCATTTTTTCTCTCGCTTAGAGAATTTTTTAGTGTCTAAACTCTTTTATTATGAGTTAAATGAAGGTTTAACATCATTTTTTGAGGTCCTGGATGCTCCCTCTTGCTGTAGGTAAGCTTTTTATGTATGTGTTGTGTGTATTTATTGTGTTTTTCATTTTTTCATGTCCGCGGGTTGCGGACGATTTTTGCGAGTCCGTAATGTGTGTTAAAGTGTCTCGTATGTTATTTGCGTTGCGACGTAAAGTTTGCGAGGGTTGCAGTTGCTTCGCGAGGGCCGCAGTTGATACACACACAATATACACACACATTATATATACACACACACACACACAATATACACACACATTATATATACACACACACACATTATACATACACACACACACAATATACACACACACACACAATATATACACACACACACACACAATACAATACACACACACAATATACACACACACATTATATACATACACATGGTGTTAATGATCAGTGTATAAGTAAGACAATTAGTTTATATGGCAGCTCTCAGTGATTGCACATCTTCCTCAGACCACATTATCTCCCTGTCACTCACAGTTAGCTACCCAGGCCCGGCTCCTCCAGCTCTGAGGCCTGCTCCAGTCCGCAGATCCCCGGTGTTTCCTGTTCCCCAGGCCGGCCTAGCCCCGTCTCCCCAAGGTAGCCGCACTGATCAGAGCTCGGAGCTCCGTGCGCGGCCTGAACCTCCGCCACTACCCGCGCTCTCACCACATTCCCGCGGGATTGCCGGGCTCCGGGATGGTTTGGCTAGTGGCAGTGGCAGCGTCTGGCTCCCCCTGCGGAACCCGAACCGGGGACTGGGTGGCCCTGCGCAGGGCATTGTGGGGAGGAGGTGGCTGCTTCATCCCAACAACTGAGGCCCTTGCACGCAGCCCTCGCTACGCGAGGGCTGCGGGCAAGGGCAGCGAGGGCTGCGGGCAAGGGCCTCAGTTGCTGGGATGGAGCGGCTACGCGAGGGCTAGCTACGCGAGCCCGCAAGCGTGAGCAACGGCCCGTACGCTCACAACTATATATGTGATATATATATATATGAAGAGTGAGGTAGCCGTGAATGTCCAGTAATCCAGTTGAATAATCAGAGTATTGCAGTGAATAGTGATACCTTTTTTATTGCACAAACGTATTCATAATAAAGCGATGAGCTTTTGAGAGATAATGACTCTCTTTATCAAGTCAAAGAGCGATGCTGATACAAATGTGAACTAAAAACAGTAAACAGAAAGGGATGGAAAAAAAATTGGAAAAGCAAGTAAATCAAAATTCATTGGCCAGAGTCTATTTCTCACTTAACTCTGGCCAATACATTTTGTTTTTCTTGTTTTTCCAAATTTTTTTCCATCTCTTTCTGTTTACTGTTTTTTGTTCACATTTGTATCAGTATTGCCTTTTGACTTGATAAAGAGAGGCATTATCTCTCGAAAGCTTATCGCTTTATTATGAATACGTTTATCCAATAAAAAAGGTTTCACTAGTCACTGCAATATTCTGATTATTCAACTATATATATATATCTATATATATATATATATATATATATATATATATATATATATATATATATATATATAGTAAATAAATAGTACATCTGTGTTCATATTTGAATGTCTAAAAGAAGTTAAAAATTCTGCTTCCAGCTCAGAATTTCGAGAAAAACAGTTATTACACTGCATTCTGGGAAGCTGAGCTAAGAACATGCAAATGTGCCACCAAATGCCTCGCTCTTCAATCCATAGCTATTATCAAATATGGCTTCCTTTAAGCTTATGCTTGCTGTATTATATAGTTTAATGCAAAGGCAAGTCTGGATTTTACCCAAGCTGAGAATCCTATCCATGTACAGCTGTTTCAGTCTTACTGGCTATCATCAGTGTGGAGCAGGATCTCAGTTTGGGTTATGGACCATATGAGTAGGTAGTTCACCACAACAATCATTTAATATATGGTGGGCAAAAGAGCGACAGAAGCCCTCCACCGTATAGTAGTAGAGTAAATAAATAGTACAACTGTGTTCACATTTGAATGTCTAAAACAAGTTAAAAAACCTGCTTCCAGCTTAGAATTCAAAGAAAAACTGTTATTACACAGGCAAAGTACTGTGGAGTATCAACATTCCCCTGAAGGGCTGATAAAAATATGACAGGTGATAATGTGAATTGATTGATAGCAAAACACGTAATGGGATTTCACCAAATGACAATGGGTATACATATTGGCACATGGCCACCATCAATGGCGTTAAACTTTCCATGATTGATGTAGCGGGGATTAACCCTGGTAGAGGTGAGTTGGCTGTTGCTCTATGTGCCTCTGCACAGCCTCCATGTGTGTTTTCAGCCCTTCCTGATGGGTTAGAGTAGATTGGTGGTGTATGTTCCCCTGGTCCCCTTCTGGATCGCTAACTTGTGGTGGTGAAGGGGCTTATGTACCTCAATGAAGCTGTGAGCTATACCATGTAGTGTCACTGTAGGTGGGGAGGTCATAATAGAGAAGTCAGACAAATCACAGTCAACTGGAGAAGGAACTGGCAACCCACTCCAGTAGTTTGCCATGCAAACCTTGTGGATAAGCAAGACAGAGACACAAATAAGTGTGCTGCAGTCCATAGAGTCACAGAGAGTCAGACACAATTGGGGGACTGAACAAACATAAATAAAATGTTTCCCTGATATATGCCATGTGGTGGTGTAATTTGGCCACTACTTGTGTTTCCAATGTAAATGTGATGAGTGAGATGTATATAAGATGATCTTTGTATTTTTAGGGTTCACATTAGAGCCTCTGTGAGTGAGAAAGGGATAATATGGCAGACAGTTTCCTGTCTTTGTGTTGCAATTTAATCAGGTAGTGTCTCATTAATTGTTTTCAGCATCTTGTAGCATGATTTTTCATATTAATATATGCATTCCCATTCCAACATATAAAAAACATTATTTTTTTTAAAGGGCTATTTTTTTTCTAATACCTTCCATTGCTTTCCACATATTTTAAAGGCCATTGGTGTGTTTTTATGGTCTTTTGCAGTGATACAAATCAGCCTGTTAACACTTTGCCGGTCCCATTTGGAACCCGTAAGATTTTGGCCGACATTTGCCATTTGAAAACAATTGCGGCCTTGGGTAATTGTAACTCTTGCGGACTTGAAAAATCAAATGCTTAGATGAGCTGTTAGTTTTGATTGTAACAATCACAGGGATTTCAAGCCTGTAACCCGTAGCCGTTTTTTAGCTCCAAAAAGATGACAATTGAATAGCAAATTAGTTTACGGCCTACATTGCGGGCTCCCATAAGCTACAATTTCTTAATTGAATGAGGTCCACTGTATGTGTGTTTTTTTATTGGATTTTATAATGCTTGGTTTATAGCATCTGTGTAATGTAGCAGATAAATACATGATGTATATGCTATGCACATTACTTGTTACTCCTATTATATGGAGATTTCAAAGATGAATGTTTTTTTTTATTTATCTGATTGTAGTTACAGTGGTGTAATGACCACATTTTACCCTAGTAGAATCTATGTATCATTATTATTATAATACAGTATTACAAAGACCCGTTTAGGTTTAGTCATTTTTCCAAGCCTCTTATATTTTCGGATCCATCTACACCACACCCATGATATTAATGCACAGTTGTATATATTTATGACTGTGCTCTGTGTATCCAACAAAGGATGTTATTATTATAAGGTTATCCATGTTTCCATATTTTTCTCAAACTAATAGATTAGTGAAATATATAATTATTTAACTATTTTGTTTTGTATATTGGTCATTATCCCAACATTGATGTCCCTCCACCAGGCATCCCTTCATGCAGTTTATGAATCCATAACATTCCAGTGAAACAATTATGAGTTACAAGCGATCACATGTGTTAAAACCTTTAATATTTGTTCCCACGCTTATTTAATTTTTTCAACCTTATTTAGTAAACCATGGGTGAAATAGATAATTATTGAGTATTTTGAGTTAATTATTATTCATATTATTATTATTATTATTATAGTTCATTTATAAGGCACCGACATATTCCGTAGCGCTGTACATAAGTTAAGTTCAGACAAAGATAAATACAATTTAACATATAGCAAAGCAAGGAGGGCCCTGTCTTTGAGCTAGGAATCGAATGTCCATGGTGCATTCCCAAAGTACTTTGGATAGAAACTTGCAGACTTACAATCTAGGTATAGTGAGTGGTAAAAGAGGAAAGAGAGGTGATAAGGTGTTATAAGTGTTAGGGTGGAAGGTGATAGCCTTCTTTAAGAGATGATTTTTAAGTGAGGTTTTAAATGTTTTGAGGTAAGAAGATAATCTGATGGAGTGAGTTCCAGAGACATGGGGCAGCACAAAAAAAGTCCTGGAGGTGGTAGTGAGAGGAGGTGACAAGAGTTGTAGAAAGAAGAAGGTCATTAGCAGAACGAAGAGAGCAGGTGGGGGAGTATTTGGAGATGGGAGCAGAGATGTATGGAAGAGCGTTATTGTTGACTGCAGTTCATACTTTGATACATATACATTATGATGCTGATGGGCCTCATCATAACAGGGAAGGGTTGTTAATCATCTAACATGTTTTATTAATGATCATTTGATACATTAAGATTATTAGTAATTGTCACATGATCATTATTGTTTTTAATGTTTCCACTTGCACAGCAGCAATGGTGTTGGATTTCCAAGGGCAGGTATAGTCAAACATGTTGATGTGAAACATAATGATGCATTTATATGATTTTAGTTTTAAATATTTGTGTATCTGTGACTGAAATATATTATTTGTAAGGATTTCTGAGGATATTTATTAATGTGCTGTCTCTTTAAGAGATGTATCCATCTGTGATCAGATATTTATGGTTTTCCTATGTCTGTTATGTCACAGATGATAAAATGTGTTTGGATATTATTTATTTGGCAATGCCAATTCTCATTTTTTGATAATTTAACATGATTTTCTGTTGATTTCGATTGTTGACCTGTCTCATTAAGAGGTGCTACGGCAGACCACCATGCTTTGAAATGAGTGAGTGATGCTTGGTACTAATTTCCTCTTTTTTGACTGTTACAGCAGTGCCCTTATTTGCAAGCGATCCGTAATATCTTATTAGCATATGGTTTGGGGTTTAACTCATAATTCATAGTAAGCGTGAAAATTCAAGAGAACGTTATCCATAATTTTCCACTCTGGCTTGCCGCAGTGACTTGTAGCAGTTCTCTCCCAATGTTTTAGAGCTGAGTGATTAACATAGCTAGTTAGATTGTTTGTGCCGCTACGGCACTCATAATTGATTTTGGATTAGAATAAGGGCTTATATCTTTAGTACTCCCTTTGGCGCTTATTGCAAGCCCTGCAATGAGCGGCTTTGCCGCTCATTCCAGGTATCAGCCAACCTTCAACTTTTGGGCAAACGTTCGGCACTCATTGCAAGCCTCTCCCCACTCTCTCCCTCCTGTGTCTCTTTGCACCCTCCCCTGGGGTATTATTTCCACTTATCTCCCTCCACTGTGTCTCTTTCCCCACTGTGTCACCCCTGTGTTTCTCCACCCCCTCCCTCCCCTGTGTCTATTTCCAATACCCACCTACTTGTTAAAAGACTCCCTCATCCTTTCTACCATCCTTTTCCCTAGCATACCAGCTCCAAATCCATTTCTGCTGTAGAGAATGTACGCAAGTGAGAAGTCAGTCCAGTGCTCTAAAACAAAAAATCCCCTTTAATGCACTGATTTTTTTATTAAATGAAGTGTTCCTAATTTACTGCAAGTAACAAGAGTGTTGTTGTTGTCCTGGGTGTTTTGCACCCACTGCACCAGCAGTAGCTCCACTGCTGCTGTAAGTATAACAAAGGTATTTAAAGTAATATTTATAAGAAAATAAGATAAAGAATATAATAGGCAAGTTAAACAGTTGTTTCAGTGAACTGTACTTAATTATAGCAAAACATTGTATATTTATCCAAATAAAGTGTCATATGTAATTTGAGAAAATTATTTCAACTCAGTTACTAAGGAATGCTAGTTTCCCAAGGTATTTTCTACCAAAATGTACTTCATAAATATATAACATATTGGGATAAGATAATCATATATTAACAACATTTTCTTAATCTATGGTCACAACGGCGAATTTAAAAACGATAAAAAATCCCGGATTGGAAAAAAAAATGGTTAAAAATGGTCTGATTTTGTGAGATCTATTACCACCTTATGTTTCTTTAAGTCTCTTAGTAGAGGGGTAATTTACCTCTCACACCACAGTACTCCTGTGAGTCAATTAAATATGGCTATCCAGCTCTTTAAATGATGTCCTTATTCACCCTGTCTTATAATATCATGCAAGATACATTAATCTTGAATTGCTTCATTCCTAAACTTTAAATGGCATAAAATTATCTGCATGAGGATTCAAACTCACATATTATAATTGTCAAACTGCGAGACGTCGTCACGCTTTGCGTTGTTGCGTACGACTTAGGCGTTGAACGCCTTTGGCGTTCATTGCCTGTGAGCCTCGCATAGCGAGCAGTTGAGGCATTAAAACTTGCAGGACTTAGGCGATGAGTGCCAAAGGCGCTCGTTGCGTGCAAACCTCGCTTAGCGAGGTGAGCAATTGAAGCATTGAAAGACGCGGGACTTAGCATCCAAGCATTTAGGAAATGCAGGATTGCCTTCGGCTGCAAGCAGTTGAGGAATGCGGGAGTTCGAAAAAAAAAAGCGAGTTCACAAGTTAATGGCCGAATTGTGCAAATCCCAAAACACAAAAAATAAAAAAAATAAAAATACACACACGCAGCACAGGCGGACAGCAAGGACGTCTGGGACTGAGGTTGCAAGCAAATTTAAGCCGAATTTGCTGAATTTCTGCAGTCAAAAATCCTCTATGCAAGAAAAAAATGGTTGCCAAAAAAATGTAAATGAGGCTACACGATCCCGAAGCACGCAAACCAATTCCAACCAAGTACAACTTTTACCCTGGGACATTCAAGGTAATAAATACACTATTACAAAGCATGAAAAATGCTTGCAAACCGCGTAGCACATAGACAATACACACCATTTTACAACACTAACTTGCAACTAATAACATTACGAATCTAAAATGGAGCTTTACGCAACTAAACCAATGGTTTGCACTCGCACACGCAGCCTATTTCTACTGCACAATTGGCACATTGATGACACTCTCTTCTCATGGCAGCAACCGTCCAACTATAAATTGTATGCTGCTGGAAAATAAAAAGAGATTGTTAGCTCTTCAGGCTATTGATTGCTAGATATATTAATTAAAAATAGGTAAATTATATTAATTTATTAAGTAACTAATTCATTCATTATTATTTTTAAAAATATAGATATACTAGCGACTTGCCCGTCAAAAAATTACGGCAATTAAATGTGTATGTTTTGAATTCTGTTTTGCATGTAATATGCATAGTTGACCCTTTTAACATTTTCTTATCTATAAAGAAGTACAATTATTATATGAAACATGTTTATTTTTTTAACATGCAACTTGTAGGTGACCAACTGGTAAATCATGTTTTTTTAAGAGTAGTAAAATTTTAATGTAAGAACAGGTCAACATTGTATTAATGATTTTTGTAAACATGACATAATGTTTTGTAACATGCAACTTGTACATTAGAATGCAACATACAGCTGGCCATGTGCAAATACTGGTTCTTCTAAAAAGATACCCACAGATTTGAAAGTTTGTCCTTGTGATTTATTAATGGTCATGGCAAATGCCATGATGATGGGAAATTGTCTCATTTGAAGTACAAAAGGGAGGCTATTTTCACTTGGTGCCAATTCTATTCTTGGTATGAAAACTCTCTCTCCTTTATGGGTACCAGTTAGAATTTCAGCATGTATGAAATAGTCCTTTAATTCTTGAACAATGAATCTGGTCCCATTACATAGGCCTTTTTTGGGGTTAATATTTCGCAGTAACATGGCAATTGCACCGTTCTTTAGCTGCAAAATATGTGGTGGCATTCCAAAGGTAGTTAATGAATTCAGTGGAAAAGTTTGTCTGACTTTCTTTTTATCACCAAGTACAGAATCAGCACTGTGATCATTTTTTTGTCATGCATTTATTTTTATTTTTTTATATTTCATTATTGAGGAGTAATGCATCCTTATTTTTGCATGTTAGCATTACTTTGATGACAAGCTCTGCATAGTCCTCATTATTTATTGTATTTTGGAATAAACCTGATATGAGATCCTGTTTGCTAGGATGTGCACGGTATTATCGGGTAAATGTTGTATTCGCTCTGTTTTTCCTGCTCCAATTTTAATGAGCCATTCATTGAACTCATTTTCTCCTTCTGATCTCATGTTTTGTTGTAATTGAAGATGGGTAAATATTTTCCATAGTGTACTTGACTTTATACATGTTTCGACAATGTCGGTTCGATTTCCATGTACAACGACAGGTAATGTTTGACTAAACTCTCCACCTAACCACATTACCTTTCTACCAAATGGCAAATTATTATCCATGACATCACGTAGCAAATGGTCAATACATTGTAGGGCATGGAAAGACATCATTGTAGCTTCATCTATTATAATTAATTTACTTTTTATTTATTTTTTTGCTTGTAATGATGTCATTTGAATATCCGACACTGATGTTTCCAAAATAGGAACTGGCAGTTTAAATCCACTATGCACAGTTCTTCCACCTTCTAACAAAAGTGTGGCAATTCCAGTGGTTGCAAATGTCAGTGCTATTTGACCTTTTACTCAAACAAAACTCATCAATAAATTATATAGATATTTTTTTCATGATCCGCCATGTCCATCTAGATAGAAATGAAGCAATTTGACCATGTCATTATCTAGGGCATTTTTGATTGCATTAAATGCTTGCAATTGTAATGTATTTAAAGTTGCAAGACTTTCTTCTGTTGTTTATCTTTGAAGCTGAGTGACATAGTCTTCAAAGTTTATGTCATCTATGAGACCTGGATCAGGGAGATTAAAACTTGCACGAGTTAATCCATGAGTTAAAAAGACCTCTTGCATTTTAATTAATGCTTTTAATTGTGCAATAGGCTCATTGTATCATTGCAAAATTGCATTTGGAGCATTTGAGAAGATACAAATTAATGCAAATTGTTCCCTCATCTGTCGTGGCATTTGACATAGTGCTGCTTCTTCTAGACATCTTTCCCATTCTGTGTCATCAGCTAGGAAGTTTCTGTGTCGCTCAGCTTAATGAAATGATTCATAAACTATGTCATTAACAGTTCTTAACTCTTCAAAAAGTTGTGCCCCAGGAACATTTAGAAGCAGAAACATTCAAGGTCCCTTGGATTTACAGTGTAAATTCTTGGGATTATTTTATTTCTACGACTTTTTCGTTTTCGCCATAATCCATTAACGAAAACATAATGGTAGGGAATGTCAATATATAACAATTCCCTTGCCTCCAAGTCAGTACATATTAATTGAAACCATGCAGTTAGTGTAGTTTGGCGATGCTCACTTTGTGCCAAAGCATTTGTTTCATTTCCAACATGGAAATACACTAAATGTCTTTGTGGCAAATGTACCGCTAATCGATATACTGCATGTGAGCAATCATGCATTTTCAAATTTTAGAAGAAGCCACATAGCTTCTGGTGCACTTACATAGCGAGCATCTTCATGAGATGCAAGTTCATTAGGTAATAACTCAGTTTGTTCTAGATTTTCTTTACTTTTGACCACTGCAGTAGCTGCATCATAGCCTTTGTAAATATAATTGTAAACATATTTCATGGATTTTATAGAAGTGCAAGCTTCCACATTAATGTGTACATTATACTTCATGAGTAAATGTGGATTGTATGGTACCAGATATCTGTTATATACCTTTTTTCCAAGAATAACAGCATTTTGGCCTTCTCTTTTTCTATATAATGGACATCCATCATAATTAGCATAAGTTTTGTCTGTATAATCTTTTGGAAATTCTTTAGTACATTTCTTATTTTCCATACATGGTGACTATCGATTAATATCTCCACACGGTCCATGAATCATACGATGAGATACAATCTCATATAGTCTACCATGTATTTCTGGAATCCACTTTGTCACCAGTATTCAATGCATTTTTCTCTTGAAGGATTATAAGCATATGTGTATGTGGATGGCCTCTTTTTTTTTAAATTCGATGGTATAAACATAAGCCATACATTTGCCAAATAACTGAGTTATGGTTATGTCACGTATTAATTCAGTTAATTTGATTTTAAAGACTCTTGCCACTAAATCTGGTCTATCAGAAGCAGTTTGTCCAATTAGCAGATTGTGTGTAATCTCTGGCCATTGTGGATTAAATGTAAATGTAATAAATAAATCTGGTTTTCCAAATTTAGTTACAATAGTCATGGCATCATTGTATCTTTTTTGCATATTGCGAGGAGATCCTTGGAAAGAAGATGGTACAACGATGGCTTTGCCAGCTGGCAGCTCTCTGGTTGTAGCAACCTCAGCGACATAATCCATCAATTCACAATACTGTTCTACACGTAGTTTATCTTGCTGAAATGTGATGAAGTTTAAATTATTTGCCTTAACTTGCAAATATGAATCAATGATCCATTGTTGTCAGTTTTCCACCACATGAGATGGGATTGAATCCATCTTGAATGGCAATTTGAGCCACTTTAAATTTAAGCATGGAAATATTATTTCTCTCAAGTACTTTTGAATTTGGGTAACTCTGAAGGGTTAATTTGGGTTGCCAACCTGCTTCCCCATGTGGAAAAAATATGGGATCCAAATTGGTACTTAAGATACTTATATTAATGAAAGGTTGCTCCTCATTTCTGGGATATATTCTAATATCTCTCTGAAATGGTGATTCTCCTTCGTAGTTTTGAAAAAACATTGCAACCTCATTTGATGTTGGCACATTATAACAGCGTTTATCAGTATGGTGATCTCTTTTAAGCACCATATTGACCTTTGGGATTGGCAATTGATGTATTTCTGCATGCAGTTGTTGTTTCTTTTCTACTTCTGCCAATTTTTTATAGGCTTGAGTGTATGGGTTTTGATTCATAATTTTATCAAGCTCTATAAAAACACTGGGTAAGCATTTTTTATTTTCTTGAAGCTACATACGTTGTTCAACAGCTTCCATTGTATCTAGGACATATAGTTGAGCAAATCTTCTTTGCTCTCATTCATGTGGATGTAAATGAGAAGTATGATGGTAAATTTGTCCTTGTTCTTTAAAGCAGTACAGGTCATGTCCTGGCACATTAGCAGCTAATGTTGCACCCATAGATGCAAATGATATGGCACTATTATAGGATCTTATGTTTGTTTTGAAATGTTAGTAGTTGGGGAAAGTAGGCTCAGTCATAATGCTTTGTAAATATGTTTGGAAGTGTTGTCTTTGTGAAAGTCTTACCTTGCCTTTTTGACAGCAACTAACGAACTCACCATCTCTGGGTCTTTCCTGTTTGAAATGATAAGCCCCACAAAACTGACAGACAATATTCATATCACCACAATTATGAACCTCTATTGTTAAAAATGGAAGTAAAGGACAATTGTGAGAAGATATATCAATGTGACTGTGTAAATCCTCATTCAAATTCATATCTGATTGTTCAGGAACATTTTCTAAATGCTTTTGTTTTTTAGTTGCCTTCTTGGGGTTGGATTTTAGTTTGTCAGTTGATAGTCTTTTGCTTGCAAGTCTCTTGCGTTCTTTTTGTCGTTGAATTTCCTTCTGCTCCGGAGTCTGAAGCTCTGCCCATGTTTTTTGATGTTCTCTAGTTTGACGTCTTTTCTTTTCCTGTTTCTTGTCAGTATCTGCAATATTAATGTGTAAATAAAAAAATATATATTTTTTTTGAACTGCATATTATTTTTTTTCTACTATCCTGTTTTGTGTGCAGCACTGTTTCCATTATGAGGTTAACCTTATGAGGTTGGAGTTATCATCGTAGGGCCTCAATCATTTACAATTTTTGCCTTTTGAATAAGAATCTATATAACCAGCGAGTATATATTTTTTACTGAAGTTTTTAGCTAGTGAAGACCTTACTTTTGGATAGAAGTTCAGTAACTACAAATTTCTGTAAAATACATATGTTATGTGCTTATATAAATCTCTATTCAATTGTTGGAATTGCAATTGAATGAGACCCTTAGTTAGGTTGCAGTGTATTTTGTGAAAGTGGCACATGAAAGATGATAGTTCCTTCTATTTTGTATGTGTTTTATATAACTTTTTGTGCACTACTGTTGTCATTACGTGTTTAGGGTATGGAGTTGGGCTTAAATGGTTGTGCTGGAGACAGCATATATATCTTTAAATTGTGTATATGTTAACATAATTTGTTTTTGTATTTTGGGTGCAACACTGTTGGCATTAGGGTTTAGGGTAGTTTTTTTTGTTTTGTTTTTTGTTGCTATCCTGTTTTGCATGTGGCAATGTTGTTATTAGGGGTTTCCGGTTATGGGGTTACACTTATATTGTTAGTTAGGTTGCACTACCTTCCCAGAAAGTCAGACAAAAAACATGATAGGTCCTTCTATTTTATACGTGTAAATAACAGAATTTTATTTGTAGTTTAACTTGTAATACTGTACCTTTTTTCTTGAAATCTGTTGTGAAAATTGCTGTAGCGATGCAGAGAGTCTTCAGGCAGTGTCTGTGGAGACTGAAAGAGAGAGATGCAAATGTTGCAGTAAAATGTAACTCATTTTTCTTTGTACTAAGAGCATGTAAAACAGGATATATAGTTTGATTTTGTATGTATTCAGCGAGGTTTAGGTTATGTGTTGCATGTGTTATGTTTTAAGAAAATTTGTTGTAGTATCCTGTTTTGTGTGCAGCACTGTTGGCATTAGAGGTTTAGGTTATGTGTTTAGACTTATAGGTTAGGGCACAGAAAACATGATTTATTCTTCTATGTTGTATGTGTTAACAATATTTGTTGTACTATCCTGTTTTATGTACACCACTGTTGACATGATATGTTTAGGTTCTGGTGTTGGGCATATAGGTTAGGGCACATAAACATAATTTGTAAATGCATTTTGTATCTTGCAACAAATTTGTTGTACTATTCTGTTTTGTGTACACCACTGTTGTCAATAGAGGTTTAGGTTCTGGGTTTAGGCTTATAGGATAGGGCACACAAAAAAGATTTATTCTTCAATTTTGTATGTGTAAACAATATTTATTGTACTATCTTGTTTTGTGTGCAGCACTGTTGGCATTAGAGGTTTAGGTTATGTGTTTAGACTTATACGTTAGGGATTCATTCTTCCGTTTTATATGTGTTAACAACATTTGTTGGAGTATCCTGTTTTGTGTGCACCATTATTGGCATTAGGGGCTTATGATTTATTTTAGTTTTTCATTTTGACATTGGCGCACAGCAAACAGGATAGGTGTTTCTTTTTTTTTTACTTGTCATACTATACCTTTGTTGAATTTTTAGTTGTGTATAAATGACAGAGGGTCCCCTGCTGCCAATCTTCCTGCGACACACTTCAGGCAATGTCTGTTGAAAAAGAGAATGAGAAATGTTTTTTTTGGTGTATTTTATATGTTTTTTGTTTTTAATAACAGCATAATATTTTTGTGAAGCAAATGTATTTTTGTATATTACCTGTTGTTCTTTCTTTGTCTTGTGTAATATTCTGCAGATTTGACAGTCCGTGCAAAACTGTGCAGCGCTGAAAATTATTCAGTGACACTGTTGTGGCAGAGTCTGTTGAAAATGACAAAAAAAGTGAAATATTGAAATGCAGTATAAATATATATGTGTCTATATTTTTTTGGTAAAAGCATAAATTATGTTTTAAAATAGATATGAATAAAAGCTATGCTATTTTTTAAATGTGTCCTTTTTTATTTTTTAAATTGAGATTAATTTAGGGCACGTTCACATATATCTGTGTTTAAAATATTACTATACATGAATACGGTTGTTGTTGGCAATATTTGAAAACATTTTTTTTTTATTATGGATTTATTAATTAATGTATTATAGCTTACCTATTTGTTGTAATTTGCAGATTTTAAACTTCTAAAGTGAAAATGAAGTTGCTTCAGAAGTTACGCCACCAGTGAAATGTCCAGTCACACTGTTCATCACCTGAGGAGAAATGTAGACATTTCTGGAAAGTGTGGAGTATTTATAGACTTTGAGCTGAAGTAGAAACCGTTAGAATGCAATACGCATGCGCTATTTGCATTCCAGGCCGTCAATTTGCGTTCCAGACGCCATTTTGCGGAAAGTAGGTACTTGTTGCATGTGAAATGGTGTCGATTTTGTGTGTGGTACGTCCCGCATAATGTGTGTTACATGCCGCATGAAGTGTTCTTGAGTGTTGGTTCAGTTTTGCGAGTACGTGTTGTATTTTGACGTCCTTAGCCTCATTTTTGTATTTTTCAGCAACCATTTTTTCTCTCGTTATGGGGATTCTCGAGTGTGTAAACTTTGTAAATTGTAGTGAAATTGAGGTATAACCTGACTTACAGACGTCCTGGGTGTAAGTCCGTAGTTGGTCATTGCTTGTTTGCTGTTTTTTTTCCAAAGTCCCGCTACTGTGGGTGTTTGTAAGCGGTTGTGAGGCACCGTAGAGCCTCCACCTCCGCAAATGCGGCCCCTCGCTTCGCGAGGGCCCTCATTTGTGGGCCGAAAGTCGTAGAGGGTTGTAGGGATTGGCACTACTTGCCAGCAACTGCGGCGGGCTTGCTATGCGAGCCTGCAAGCGTTAGCAACAACCCGTTTTGCTTAGAAGTATATATGTGATATATCTGTCTTTGTGATGAGAGACGAACATGAACGTTGCAAAGCACAAAACTGGAAGGACACAAGGGGAGAGGGTCACAATGAGCGCCGAAGGTGCTCAGAGGTGCAAAAATACACGAGAGGAGAGCCTCGCAATGAGCGCCAAAGACCCTCAGAGTAGAAAAAACGTAACATTTTGCTGCAAACAGCATTGCCATGGCTTCACATTTTATTGCCCCGTCATTTTTTATGGGCAAGTCACTAGTATCACATATAATAGTTGTCAAACAACGAAACGTCGTCATGCTTTGCGAGCTCGCAAAAACTGCATCCCTCACAAATCGAGGGATGCAGTGTGGTCCGCAAATGCGGACCCTCGCGAAGTGAGGGGCCGCATTAGCGGAAGGTGGAGGCTTTATGGCGCATGACTTTGAAACAACACCACCCCTACGGCGCCCCAAACCACCCCACACAACCGTTAACTCGCAGCACTTAGTCCTCTCCTTCCCCTCCTCCTCTCCCTCCCATGTGTCTAGCAAAACACTGCCCTAACCCACCGAACAGCGCAAACACACAAACACTAAAAACACACTAATAAAACCAATAATGACAAATAATACACTCACCCATAGCACAGGGGGATAGCCAGGACATCTGGAAGTGAGGTTACACAAGAATTTAACCCCAAATTTCACGGTTTCGGCACTCGAAAAACAGCTAAGCGAGAGAAAAAAATGGCCACCGAAAAAAATGAAAAGGAGGCTCCACGACCCGGACCATCCAGCCACGTACAACTTACCCTTGAAGGGATCTGAAATAAGCTCAAAAACCCGCATTAACCCCACATTAACCCTCGTAGTGGGGGTCCCTGATTAACCATACATTAACCCTTGCAGTGGGTTAGGTCCTTAAAGGACCTGTAATAATTAAAAAAAATTAACCCTACCACTCATGGGGCTCTATACAAAGCCCCATCAACCACTTAATAACCCTTTCACTCATGGGGGTCAATCCAGACCCCCATAAACTCTTAATTAACCCTGTCACTCATGGGGGTCCATACAGACCCCCATAAGCACTTCATTAACCCCCTCACTCATGGCAGTCAATACAGACACCCATATACCCCTAATTAACCCTGTCACTCATTGGGGTCAATACAGACCCCCATAATACATTAATTAACCCTGTCACTCATGTCGGAATGGATGTGATATGTGCACAACCTCTTTCTTGTGTTTTATCCTTAGGTAAACATTGGAGGGTGCCCATGTCCCTGACAAATTTGGTGCATTATATATTACCTGATTAAAGAACCTTATCATAACATTTCTGGCTGTTTTTTTGTTGTTGATGATAGTGGGTCTTAAGTTTTATGGACTATGCTTTTGTTTTCCATGCTGGGTAAATATTGTGTGAATGTGAAGGTAAGGGTGGAGTTTAGGATAGGTGTGTATGATGAGAGAATGGCTGGTTGAAACATGTGTGATTTCTTGTATTACAGCTCATGATTCTTTGAATTTTTTTTTATTTTTTTTTGTCACATTTTTCTACCCCCACAAAATATGACCACAAGTGCCTACAAATGGTAAGAAAATACAAAGAGAGTAACAAAGATGCCACAAGCTTGCCATGATATGTGATGAGAGAAAGTCTCTACCAAATACCTATCCTGATGACAACAGATGAAGAAACAGATACACAGTTTGCTGACTAAAAGACAAAGCCCAGTCTTGCTGTAATTCTGCACCCAAGAAAAAGGGGACAGGCCAAACTCTTGTTCATTGACATGGAAATATGCACAAACATGTCTCTGCTGGCAAGAAAAAGATGCAAAGATCTGTGAGAAAGTCCCATACTCCTAGTTCTGTGCCTTGAAATTTGCATATGATGATCTATTGCTTTAACCAGAGGATCGCATTATCCAGAAGCAATCTGTCTGTTTTTTTTTTTTTTGCATCATATGACCATGAAGGGGTCTGGGACAGTGTCATGAGTAAGACTGCATTTGTCTGAAGATTGTCTGAGCCTATTTTTTCATTGTTTTGTCATTTTTTACTTTTCCTACTCTTTCCTAGGACTGTCTTCCTTTTGTCCTGTCCTTTGGCTTTTAACACTTATTCATCTTGTTCTAGCAACCTAGCAACCTGCTAGTATATAGAACATATGAACATCTGATCAGGGAGAGTAACTAGGGAAAGAAGAAATTATTTTACAGAAACTCTAGGTTGTTACTACTATTAGTGTAAAATTATATTTTAAGAAGCGTTTCTGAAATTGTTTATGATAATTGTATCTATGTTCCAGCTGAAAATAATATCACGATAAGCTTATTATTGACTATTGATGATATCTATCATCTCAATGCCTAATATGAATGAGACAATGAGTATCAAGGGAAATTTATGTTATGGTCTTGGTATTGGTAATTGGTTGGATAGTGTTTGGTGAACATTACATGAACATCACTATTGGTTTTTACATTCCTGGACTTTTTTTTACTATTGCACTGGGCTAATCGTGATCTTATGGTAACATTTTACCAGTATATGTGTATGTTTTCATCCACCTCCATTGAACATTTTTTTTGGTTGTTTGGACTTGGTCAAACAGATACTCAATTGCTTTTTTTATTTGGACTTTTTCTCATCCAACATGCTTTTAACATCTGCACTGTGAACTTTATGCTAAGGACTTAATTATTGAGAGACTTTTCAATTTTTTACAAGATCATTTTGGAACATTATAATTGCCTTTCAATATGTAATGGATATATATATTTTTTTTTACTATGTTTTATGCTTTTGTAATGGTCTTAAGGTAGAAGTTATTATAAGCAGGAGAAGGGGCGAACTTGTGAGCTAGCAAACATTTCTAGTATAAGTGCAATTCTAGTAAAAGTGTACGGGCCTCATTCTATTATCGGCCGTAAAATGGCCGCAAGGCTGCGATTACTTGCGGGGGTTCCGTTATCTTGGAATTCAATTATACGGCCCCGCAAGGATCTCCCCTTACGGCCGGCCGTATATCTTGCAACCGGTCGTAAGCTCAGAAAACTTTAAACTCAAAAATTTAAATTCAAGACGTCACTGTAAATCTCTGTAAATCCAGGGATCATATTGGGGGGCATGAGGATTAATATCAACCCCCTCTCAAGCTTGCACATCAGCCCAAATCCGAGTTTACATTAACTGTTTATTTTTCCGGCCGCAGAGAGGGGGCGGGTCTGAGGTGCTCCAAGCCCTATGGACTTTTACATGGATATTTGACATATATTAAAAAACACATTATTTACGGATTTGAGTGTAGGGGAATGTTGTGCTATTTTTGCTAACACCTACAATCACTTTATAGTCTCTTCAGAGTGCAGGATGTTTTTATTTTGGCTTTATAATGTGCTTAATTGGTGCTAGCGGGACCTTTTTGCTGCAAGTAAGCTGCGGCTCGGTTTTAGCCTTGCAGAGAGGTTTCCCGGAGCAATTGAATAGCAAACAGGATTTTCTTGCGGCCGAAACACTTGCGGCCGTCTTAGATTAAAGGCTTTCCTCCGGCGCGAGCGGCCGCAAGGGATAGCAAGGTGCCGGCCGCAAGCCTGCCGGAATCCCCGGCCGGAGGGGAATAAAATAGCCGAATAGCTTGCGGCCGGTCCTTGCGGCCCCGCATCTCCTACGGACGTTAAAAGAATGAGGCCCTAGGAGTTTAAACAAGAGGAGGGAGTTCAAAGAGAAGGGGGGTAGATTTATAGTGCAAAGGGGGAAGAATAAAAAAGGGATACATATATATATATATATATATATATATATAAATAAATATATATATACATATATAAATAAATATATATATACATATATAAATATATATATAAATATATATATATATATATATATGTTTGCCTTTTTTTTTTTTTTTACAAAACTTTATACAAATATATTATTGTATATTCTTTATTTTCCCCACTGAAATTTTGTAGACAATAATAATAATTATGAGTCAGTCCAGTGGAAACCCACTCAGTGTACATCCTGTTATATGTATGCAATACTAGAACAGCTGATCCATGGTTCATACCTCTCTGGCAGGTGTGAGCATGTTGCCCCTCTGGAAGCTCAAATTGGAGAAATGGAGAGGAGAATTGCAGCACTTACTGATATTGCTCCACTGGAAAGGGAGTTTAATGTGTGGCTAAAGATGGGGTGCACTAAGGAGGGGTTTGGGTTTTTAGAGCACTGGGCTGACTTCTCAATTTGGTACAATCTCTACAACAGGGATGGATTGCACCTTAATGATGAGGGAGCTTTTGTGCTAGGGGATAGTTATGGGGTAGAAAGTGTATAGGGTATAAGGGATGAATTAACAACTCATAGGGGAGGAGATTGGGGAGGGGTAGTATGTTCAATAGGGAGGTAGTACTAAGTAACTCAAGTACAGTGGCAGGCACTTCAGAACTACAGACTGATAACATAAGGTGTATGCTTGCTAATGCCAGAAGGTTGCCAGGAAAAAAGGAAAAGTTAGAATTATTAGCAATTAATGAAAAATGTAATAGTCATTACCTAAAAGTGGTGGGATGAATCTCATGACTGGACTGTTGATCTGGATGGTTATAGCCTATTTAGGAAAGATAGGGGCAATGGTAAAAGAAGAGGAGGGATTTGTCTGTATGTTAAGTCTGAATTGGTACCTTTAGTCAGAGAAATATGTATGCCGGAACTAGGGATAAAGTTGAATGTTTGTGGGTAGAGTTAAATAGAGGAGCAGCAAATTCCAAAAGAATATTAGTAGGAGTATACTATAATCCCCCAAATATAGCTGAAAGTGAGGAAATACAATTATTGTTACAGATTGGAAATGCAGCTAAGCATGGGCAAGTTCTAATAATGGGAGATTTTAATTACCCAGAAAAAAACTGGATAAATGAGACCAGCAGTTTAGCTAAAAGGGGCAGGTTCTTGAGTACACTCAGGGATCATTATCTGGCCCAAGGGCCTACTAGAAATGAAGCTATCTTAGATTTAGTCATCACAAATGATATTGATATAGAATCAAATGATGGAATAGGGCAACCTTTGGGAAACAGTGATCACAACACAGTCTCATTTCAGATTGAATTAAAAAAACAAAATTTTAAGGGGCCAACAAAAACTCTTAATTTTAAAAGGGCAGATTTTAACGGTCTAAGGGCAGCAATACAAAGTATAGAGCAGGACAGAGAACTGATAGGTAGAGATGTCGCGAATAGTTCGCCGGCGGATTGTTCCCGGCGAACATAGCATGTTCGCGTTCGCAGCGAACAGCGAACTTATGCGAGATTCGACCCGCCCCAATACTTTATCATTGAGCAAACTTTGACCCTGCATGTCACAGTCAGCAGACACATTCCAGCCAATCAGCAGCATACACTCCCTTCCAGAGCCATCTACCACATGGACAGCAGCCATTTTGGAATCATAACTTGCAGTCTTACAGAGAGGAGGTAGAGTGTAGGTGATGCTGATTGAATAGGAAAATCAATAGCTAGGCAAGTTTATTCAGTGTCCAGTGCAGTGCTGAAGGACTCATCAGATCTCTGCTGTAAACACAGCACCCCAAAAAGCCATTTTTAGGGCTACAACATCATTTTTTTTTCTTTGTTTTTTTCCTGTGTAATCTAATTTCATTTGCCTGTCTCCCTGCAAGCCCCTGCTTGCAAGTGTGTGTGTCAGGCTCACAGCTTATACTGTGTGTGCACAACGCATACAATATAATATTGTTTACTAGTTGTCTACTTTTAAAAAACCCAAACTTTTATTTTCTTAAATCTAAGTGCATTTGCCTGACCGTCAATCAAAGTTCATTTGCTTGACCGCTACCCATAGTGTGTGTCTTGCTTACAAGTACTGTGCAAAGTTCAACCAATCCAATCTATTTGGGGTACCAACAGTCCACATTTAAAATACCCAATCTTTTATTTTCTTAAATCTAAGTGCATTTGTCTGACCATCAATCAAAGTTCATTTGCTTGACCGCTACCCATAGTGTGTGTCTTGCTTACAAGTACTGTGCCAAGTTCAACCAATCTAATCTATTTGGGGTACCAACAGTCCACTTTAAAAAACCCAAACTTTTATTTTCTTAAATCTAAGTGCATTTGCCTGACCGTCAATCAAAGTTCATTTGCTTGACCGCTACCCATAGTGTGTGTCTTAAAAAACCCAAACTTTTTTTTTATTAAATGTAAGTGCATTTGCCTGCCTGACCGTCAATCAAAGTTCATTTGCTTGACCGCTACCCATAGTGTGTGTCCTGCTTACAAGTACTGTGCCAAGTTCAACCAATCCAGTCTAGTTGGGGTACCAACAGTCCACATTTAAAAAACCCAAACTTTTTTTTTCTTAAATGTAAGTGCATTTGCCTGACTGACCATCAATCAAAGTTCATTTGCTTGACCGCTACCCATAGTGTGTGTCCTGCTTACAAGTACTGTGCCAAGTTCAACCAATCCAATCTAGTTGGGGTACCAACAGTCACAATTTAAAAAACCCAAACTTTTATTTTCTTAAATCTAAGTGCATTTGCCTGACCATCAATCAAAGTTCATTTGCTTGACCGCTACCCATAGTGTGTGTCTTGCTTAAAAGTACTGTGCCAAGTTCAACCAATCCAATCTATTTGGGGTACCAACAGTCAATATTTAAAAAACCCAAACTTTTATTTTCTTAAATCTAAGTGCATTTGTCTGACCGTCAATCAAAGGTCATTTGCTTGACCGCTATCCATAGTGTGTGTCTTGCTTACAAGTACTGTGCCAAGTTCAACCAATCCAATCTAGTTGGGGTACCAACAGTCCACATTTAATAAACCCAAACTTTTATTTTCTTAAATCTAAGTGCATTTGCCTGACCGTCAACCAAAGTTCATTTGCTTGACCGCTACCCATAGTGTGTGTCTTGCTTACAAGTACTGTGCCAAGTTCAACCAATCCAATCTATTTGGGGTACCAACAGTCCACATTTAAAAAAAAAAACTTTTATTTTCTTAAATCTAAGTGCATTTGCCTGATTGTCAATCAAAGTTCATTTGCTTGACCTCTACCCATAGTGTGTGTCTTGCTTACAAGTACTGTGCCAAGTTCAACCAATCCAATCTATTTGGGGTACCAACAGTCCACATATAAAAAACCCAAACTTTTATTTTCTTAAATCTAAGTGCATTTGCCTGACCATCAATCAAAGTTCATTTGCTTGACCGCTACCCATAGTGTGTGTCTTGCTTACAAGTACTATGCCAAGTTCAACCAATCCAATCTATTTGGGGTACCAACAGTCCACATATAAAAAACCCAAACTTTTATTTTCTTAAATCTAAGTGCATTTGTCTGACCATCAATCAAAGTTCATTTGCTTGACCGCTACCCATAGTGTGTGTCTTGCTTACAAGTACTGTGCCAAGTTCAACCAATCTAATCTATTTGGGGTACCAACAGTCCACTTTAAAAAACCCAAACTTTTATTTTCTTAAATCTAAGTGCATTTGCCTGACCGTCAATCAAAGTTCATTTGCTTGACCGCTACCCATAGTGTGTGTCTTAAAAAACCCAAACTTTTTTTTTATTAAATGTAAGTGCATTTGCCTGCCTGACCGTCAATCAAAGTTCATTTGCTTGACCGCTACCCATAGTGTGTGTCCTGCTTACAAGTACTGTGCTAAGTTCAACCAATCCAGTCTAGTTGGGGTACCAACAGTCCACATTTAAAAAACCCAAACTTTTTTTTTCTTAAATGTAAGTGCATTTGCCTGACTGACCATCAATCAAAGTTCATTTGCTTGACCGCTACCCATAGTGTGTGTCCTGCTTACAAGTACTGTGCCAAGTTCAACCAATCCAATCTAGTTGGGGTACCAACAGTCCACATTTAAAAAACCCAAACTTTTATTTTCTTAAATCTAAGTGCATTTGCCTGACCATCAATCAAAGTTCATTTGCTTGACCGCTACCCATAGTGTGTGTCTTGCTTAAAAGTACTGTGCCAAGTTCAACCAATCCAATCTATTTGGGGTACCAACAGTCCACATTTAAAAAACCCAAACTTTTATTTTCTTAAATCTAAGTGCATTTGCCTGACCGTCAATCAAAGGTCATTTGCTTGACCGCTATCCATAGTGTGTGTCTTGCTTACAAGTACTGTGCCAAGTTCAACCAATCCAATCTAGTTGGGGTACCAACAGTCCACATTTAATAAACCCAAACTTTTATTTTCTTAAATCTAAGTGCATTTGCCTGACCGTCAACCAAAGTTCATTTGCTTGACCGCTACCCATAGTGTGTGTCTTGCTTACAAGTACTGTGCCAAGTTCAACCAATCCAATCTATTTGGGGTACCAACAGTCCACATTTAAAAAAAAAAACTTTTATTTTCTTAAATCTAAGTGCATTTGCCTGATTGTCAATCAAAGTTCATTTGCTTGACCTCTACCCATAGTGTGTGTCTTGCTTACAAGTACTGTGCCAAGTTCAACCAATCCAATCTATTTGGGGTACCAACAGTCCACATATAAAAAACCCAAACTTTTATTTTCTTAAATCTAAGTGCATTTGCCTGACCATCAATCAAAGTTCATTTGCTTGACCGCTACCCATAGTGTGTGTCTTGCTTACAAGTACTGTGCCAAGTTCAACCAATCTAATCTATTTGGGGTACCAACAGTCCACTTTAAAAAACCCAAACTTTTATTTTCTTAAATCTAAGTGCATTTGCCTGACCGTCAATCAAAGTTCATTTGCTTGACCGCTACCCATAGTGTGTGTCTTAAAAAACCCAAACTTTTTTTTTATTAAATGTAAGTGCATTTGCCTGCCTGACCGTCAATCAAAGTTCATTTGCTTGACCGCTACCCATAGTGTGTGTCCTGCTTACAAGTACTGTGCCAAGTTCAACCAATCCAGTCTAGTTGGGGTACCAACAGTCCACATTTAAAAAACCCAAACTTTTTTTTTCTTAAATGTAAGTGCATTTGCCTGACTGACCATCAATCAAAGTTCATTTGCTTGACCGCTACCCATAGTGTGTGTCCTGCTTACAAGTACTGTGCCAAGTTCAACCAATCCAATCTAGTTGGGGTACCAACAGTCCACATTTAAAAAACCCAAACTTTTATTTTCTTAAATCTAAGTGCATTTGCCTGACCATCAATCAAAGTTCATTTGCTTGACCGCTACCCATAGTGTGTGTCTTGCTTAAAAGTACTGTGCCAAGTTCAAAAAATCCAATCTATTTGGGGTACCAACAGTCCACATTTAAAAAACCCAAACTTTTATTTTCTTAAATCTAAGTGCATTTGCCTGACCGTCAATCAAAGGTCATTTGCTTGACCGCTATCCATAGTGTGTGTCTTGCTTACAAGTACTGTGCCAAGTTCAACCAATCCAATCTAGTTGGGGTACCAACAGTCCACATTTAATAAACCCAAACTTTTATTTTCTTAAATCTAAGTGCATTTGCCTGACCGTCAACCAAAGTTCATTTGCTTGACCGCTACCCATAGTGTGTGTCTTGCTTACAAGTACTGTGCCAAGTTCAACCAATCCAATCTATTTGGGGTACCAACAGTCCACATTTAAAAAAAAAAACTTTTATTTTCTTAAATCTAAGTGCATTTGCCTGATTGTCAATCAAAGTTCATTTGCTTGACCTCTACCCATAGTGTGTGTCTTGCTTACAAGTACTGTGCCAAGTTCAACCAATCCAATCTATTTGGGGTACCAACAGTCCACATATAAAAAACCCAAACTTTTATTTTCTTAAATCTAAGTGCATTTGCCTGACCATCAATCAAAGTTCATTTGCTTGACCGCTACCCATAGTGTGTGTCTTGCTTACAAGTACTGTGCCAAGTTCAACCAATCCAATCTATTTGGGGTACCAACAGTCCACATATAAAAAACCCAAACTTTTATTTTCTTAAATCTAAGTGCATTTGTCTGACCATCAATCAAAGTTCATTTGCTTGACCGCTACCCATAGTGTGTGTCTTGCTTACAAGTACTGTGCCAAGTTCAACCAATCTAATCTATTTGGGGTACCAACAGTCCACTTTAAAAAACCCAAACTTTTATTTTCTTAAATCTAAGTGCATTTGACTGACCGTCAATCAAAGTTCATTTGCTTGACCGCTACCCATAGTGTGTGTCCTGCTAAATGTAAGTGCATTTGCCTGCCTGACCGTCAATCAAAGTTCATTTGCTTGACCGCTACCCATAGTGTGTGTCCTGCTTACAAGTACTGTGCCAAGTTCAACCAATCCAGTCTAGTTGGGGTACCAACAGTCCACATTTAAAAAACCCAAACTTTTTTTTTCTTAAATGTAAGTGCATTTGCCTGACTGACCATCAATCAAAGTTCATTTGCTTGACCGCTACCCATAGTGTGTGTCCTGCTTACAAGTACTGTGCCAAGTTCAACCAATCCAATCTAGTTGGGGTACCAACAGTCCACATTTAAAAAACCCAAACTTTTATTTTCTTAAATCTAAGTGCATTTGCCTGACCATCAATCAAAGTTCATTTGCTTGACCGCTACCCATAGTGTGTGTCTTGCTTAAAAGTACTGTGCCAAGTTCAACCAATCCAATCTATTTGGGGTACCAACAGTCCACATTTAAAAAAAAACTTTTATTTTCTTAAATCTAAGTGCATTTGCCTGATTGTCAATCAAAGTTAATTTGCTTGACCTCTACCCATAGTGTGTGTCTTGCTTACAAGTACTGTGCCAAGTTCAACCAATCCAATCTATTTGGGGTACCAACAGTCCACATATAAAAAACCCAAACTTTTATTTTCTTAAATCTAAGTGCATTTGCCTGACCATCAATCAAAGTTCATTTGCTTGACCGCTACCCATAGTGTGTGTCTTGCTTACAAGTACTGTGCCAAGTTCAACCAATCCAATCTATTTGGGGTACCAACAGTCCACATATAAAAAACCCAAACTTTTATTTTCTTAAATCTAAGTGCATTTGTCTGACCATCAATCAAAGTTCATTTGCTTGACCGCTACCCATAGTGTGTGTCTTGCTTACAAGTACTGTGCCAAGTTCAACCAATCTAATCTATTTGGGGTACCAACAGTCCACTTTAAAAAACCCAAACTTTTATTTTCTTAAATCTAAGTGCATTTGCCTGACCGTCAATCAAAGTTCATTTGCTTGACCGCTACCCATAGTGTGTGTCTTAAAAAACCCAAACTTTTTTTTTATTAAATGTAAGTGCATTTGCCTGCCTGACCGTCAATCAAAGTTCATTTGCTTGACCGCTACCCATAGTGTGTGTCCTGCTTACAAGTACTGTGCCAAGTTCAACCAATCCAGTCTAGTTGGGGTACCAACAGTCCACATTTAAAAAACCCAAACTTTTTTTTTCTTAAATGTAAGTGCATTTGCCTGACTGACCATCAATCAAAGTTCATTTGCTTGACCGCTACCCATAGTGTGTGTCCTGCTTACAAGTACTGTGCCAAGTTCAACCAATCCAATCTAGTTGGGGTACCAACAGTCCACATTTAAAAAACCCAAACTTTTATTTTCTTAAATCTAAGTGCATTTGCCTGACCATCAATCAAAGTTCATTTGCTTGACCGCTACCCATAGTGTGTGTCTTGCTTAAAAGTACTGTGCCAAGTTCAACCAATCCAATCTATTTGGGGTACCAACAGTCCACATTTAAAAAACCCAAACTTTTATTTTCTTAAATCTAAGTGCATTTGCCTGACCGTCAATAAAAGGTCATTTGCTTGACCGCTATCCATAGTGTGTGTCTTGCTTACAAGTACTGTGCCAAGTTCAACCAATCCAATCTAGTTGGGGTACCAACAGTCCACATTTAATAAACCCAAACTTTTATTTTCTTAAATCTAAGTGCATTTGCCTGACCGTCAACCAAAGTTCATTTGCTTGACCGCTACCCATAGTGTGTGTCTTGCTTACAAGTACTGTGCCAAGTTCAACCAATCCAATCTATTTGGGGTACCAACAGTCCACATTTAAAAAAAAAAACTTTTATTTTCTTAAATCTAAGTGCATTTGCCTGATTGTCAATCAAAGTTCATTTGCTTGACCTCTACCCATAGTGTGTGTCTTGCTTACAAGTACTGTGCCAAGTTCAACCAATTCAATCTATTTGGGGTACCAACAGTCCACATATAAAAAACCCAAACTTTTATTTTCTTAAATCTAAGTGCATTTGCCTGACCATCAATCAAAGTTCATTTGCTTGACCGCTACCCATAGTGTGTGTCTTGCTTACAAGTACTGTGCCAAGTTCAACCAATCCAATCTAGTTTGGGTACCAACAGTCCACATTTAATAAACCCAAACTTTTATTTTCTTAAATCTAAGTGCATTTGTCTGACCGTCAACCAAAGTTCATTTGCTTGACCGCTACCCATAGTGTGTGTCTTGCTTACAAGTACTGTGCCAAGTTCAACCAATCCAATCTATTTGGGGTACCAACAGTCCACATTTAAAAAAAAAACTTTTATTTTCTTAAATCTAAGTGCCTTTGCCTGATTGTCAATCAAAGTTCATTTGCTTGACCTCTACCCATAGTGTGTGTCTTGCTTACAAGTACTGTGCCAAGTTCAACCAATCCAATCTATTTGGGGTACCAACAGTCCACATATAAAAAACCCAAACTTTTATTTTCTTAAATCTAAGTGCATTTGCCTGACCATCAATCAAAGTTCATTTGCTTGACCTCTACCCATAGTGTGTGTCTTGCTTACAAGTACTGTGCCAAGTTCAACCAATCCAATCTATTTGGGGTACCAACAGTCCACATTTAAAAAAAAACAAACTTTTATTTTCTTAAATCTAAGAGCATTTGCCTGACCGTCAATCAAAGTTCATTTGCTTGACCGCTACCCATAGTGTGTGTCTTGCTTACAAGTACTGTGCCAAGTTCAACCAATCCAATCTAGTTGGGGTATCAACAGTCCACATTTAATAAACCCAAACTTTATTTTCTTAAATCTAAGTGCATTTGCCTGACCGTCAATCAAAGTTAATTTGCTTGACAGCTACCCATAGTGTGTGTCTTGCTTACAAGTACTGTGCCAAGTTCAACCAATCCAATCTATTTGGGGTACCAACAGTCCACATTTAAAAAACCCAAACTTTTATTTTCTTAAATCTAAGTGCATTTGCCTGACCGTCAATCAAAGTTCATTTGATTGACCACTACCCATAGTGTGTGTCTTGCTTACAAGTACTGTGCCAAGTTCAACCAATCCAATCTATTTGGGGTAGTCCAGTTACCCTGAACTTGAAAAGTTCAGAGGACGTAGTTGACTGGCTAACACAGGACACCCAATCTTCTACAGCTTCCGCTTGGAACATTGACGCACCATCCTCCTCCAGCTTAGCTTCGGGCACCTCTCAAGTTACGACTCACCCGCCTGCCGCCACCACCAACACTAGTACCACAGCCAATTCAATTGATCAGTCAGAAGAGTTTTTTACACATCAGTTTGAAGAAATGAGTGATGGGCAACCATTATTTCCAGAGAATGTAGATAACAGGGATATGTCTCAGTCAGGCAGCATTACACACATGTGCATACGATGTGATGATGATGTACCCGCTGCTGCTTCCTTTGTTCAGTTGTCATATACAAGTGAGGCGGGTGATGATGATGACGATGCGTCCGTGGATGTCATGTGGGTGCCCGCTAGAAGAGAAGAAGAACAGGGGGAAAGTTCAGATGGGGAGACAGAGAGGAGGAGGAGACGAGTTGGAAGTAGTGGGAGGTCATCGCAACGAGCTAGTGGCACAGTCAGACAGCATGCATCAGCACCCGGGATCAGCCAGACAGCACGCAAATCAACGCATGCTGTTGCCTCTGACAACAGCGATGCCATTTGCAACCTGTGCCAAAAGAAACTGAGTCGTGGGAAGTCCAACACCCACCTAGGTACAACTGCTTTGCGAAGGCACATGATGTCACATCCCAAACGTTAATGGGATCAACACATGAGTACAAGCAGCACACAAACTCAAAGCCGCCATCCTCCTCCTGGTCCAGCATCTTCATCCACATCAACCACTGCTGTTCTCCTTGCACCCTCTCAACTCTCCACCACTCTGTCTCTTGCCTCTTGCTGTTCCTGCTCATCTCCCACAGTCAGGTGTCTGTCAAGGGCAATTTTGAGCGTAAGAAGCCAATGCCACAAAGTCACCCCCTTGCCCGGCGTCTGACAGCTGGCTTGTCTGAACTCTTGGCCCGCCAACTTTTACAATATAAGCTGGTGGAGTCTGAGGTGTTCAAAAAGTTTTTAGCAATTGGGATACCGCA
The DNA here is from genome assembly GCA_027410445.1 of Discoglossus pictus. Classification (NCBI taxonomy): domain Eukaryota; kingdom Metazoa; phylum Chordata; class Amphibia; order Anura; family Alytidae; genus Discoglossus; species Discoglossus pictus. Next base: position 62,642,344 of record CM050169.1, read on the forward strand.
GTGGAAGGTACCCGGCCGAAATTTCTTTGCCCAAAAGGCAATCCCCAACCTGTACAATTGTGCAAAAGGAAGTAATGGCATCTCTGGCACACATTGTTGGGGCAAGGGTCCATCTGACCACTGATACCTGGTCTGCAAATCATGGTCAGGGCAGGTATATCACCTACACTGTGCATTGGGCAAACCTGCTGACGCCTGCCAAGCATGGAATGCGTGGCTCTGCAGAGGAGTTGGTGACACCGCCACGACTTGCAGGCAGGCCTGCTGCCACCTCCTCTACTCCTCCTACTCCATCCTCTTCCATAACCTCCTCAGCTGAGTCCTCTTCTGCTGCTGCGTCTTGCTCCACATCAACGGCACCCCCCAGCTCCCCAGATACTATTCCACATCCCGGATACGACAGTGTTATGCCGTCTTGGGGTTGACTTGATTCAAATCAGAGAGTCACACCGGGCCAGCACTCCTGTCCGCCCTGAACGCACAGGTGGATCAATGGCTGACTCAGCACCAACTAGAAATTGGCAAAGTGGTTTGTGACAACGGAAGAAATTTGTTGGCGGCATTGAATTTGGGCATTTTGACGCATGTGCCGTGCATGGCACATGTGTGTAATCTGATCGTACAATGCTTTGTCCATAAGTATCCAGGATTACAGGACATCCTGAAGCAGGCCAGAAAGGTGTGTGGCCATTTCAGGCTTTCCTACACGGCCATGGCGCACTTTTCAGCTATCCAGTGGCAAAACAACATGCCAGTGAGGCACTTGATTTGTGACAGCCCCACACGTTGGAATTCAACACTCCTAATGTTCGACCGCCTGCTCCAACAAGAAAAAGCCAATAATGAGTATTTGTATGACCGGGGTGCTAGGACAGCCTCTGCGGAGCTGGGGATTTTTTTGCCACGTTACTGGACGCTCATGCGCAATGCCTGTAGGCTCATGCGTCCTTTTGAGGAGGTGACAAACCTTGTCAGTCGCACCGAAGGCACCATCAGCGACATCATACCATTTGTTTTATTCCTGGAGCGTGCCCTGCGAAGAGTGCTGGATCAGGCCGTAGATGAGCGTGACGAGGAAGAGGAAGAGTTGTGGTCACCATCACCACCAGAAACAGCCTTCTCAGCATCGCTTGCTGGACCTGCGGCAACGCTGGAAGAGGATTGTGAGGAAGAGGAGTCAGAGGAGGAATGTGGCTTTGAGGGGGAGGAGGAAGACCAATCACAACAGGCATCCCAGGGTGCTCGTTGTCACCTATCTGGTACCCGTGGTGTTGTACGTGGCTGGGGGGAAGAACATATCTTCAGCGAGATCACTGAGGACGAGGAACGGGACAGGACTAGCTCGGCATCCAACCTTGTGCAAATGGGGTCTTTCATGCTGTCGTGCCTGTCGCAGGACCCTCGTATAAAAAGGCTGAAGGGGAACGACCTGTACTGGGTGTGCACGCTACTAGACCTCCGGTATAAGCAGAAAGTGCCTGATTTGTTACCAAATTACCGCAAGTCAGAAAGGATGCAGCAGGTCCAAAACAAATTAACAAGTATGCTTTACACAGCATATAAGGGTGATGTCACAGCACAAAGGCAATATAACAGGGGAAGAGGTGAAAGTAATCCACCTCCCACGACCACGCCGGCAAGGACAGGACGTTTAAAAGACGTGTTGTTGATGGAGGACATGCGGACCTTTTTCAGTCCTACGCATCGCATCAGCCCTTCAGGATCCACCCTTAGAGAACGACTTGACCGACAGGTAGCAGACTACCTCGCCTTAACTGCAGATATCGACACTCTGAGGAGCGATGAACCCCTTGACTACTGGGTATGCAGGCTAGACCTGTGGCCGGAGCTATCCCAATTTGCAATTGAACTTTTGGCCTGCCCCGCTTCAAGTGTCCTGTCAGAAAGGACCTTCAGTGCAGCAGGAGGTTTTGTCACCGAGAAGAGAAGTCGCCTAGGGCAAAAAAGTCTAGATTGCCTCACCTTTATAAAGATAAATGAGGGATGGATCCCGAAGGGACTGACACTGGGCGATACATTCGACTGAAAAAGGCCTGATGAGATGAGCTACCTTCGGCTAAAACTGGTCCACACGCTGCTGTATGTTATCTGTGAATGCCGTATGACTTGCGTGAATTATCCGCCACCAACTAGGGTTCAAGAAGACGCAATGTTTTATGGCACTTTCTGCCTGGGGAACAAAGGTCAATTTTTCTGGCCGCTGCAACAGCAGCGGCTGCAACAATATCTAATTTTTGAATTTCAATTTTTATGCCAGAAGGCGTACGGCATGTAATGGAAAAGAAAGCATATTGAACAGTCTTGCATAACACAACAGTTGTGCAAAAATACATATTTACAATTAAGACATTTTGTTAAAATTAGCTGGCTAGGCCTTCTTTTTTTTACTTTTTTGGTTAATACATTTTTTTTTTTTTTACTGTGATTGCAATTTTTAAGAGAAACCTAAGACATGGTAAAACAGACAATAGTAAAGTCCTATTATCTATCATCACTCCAGCAGTAGCTTATTATTTACAATATCTAACCTGCTCAATCGCCCTTGGGTTACCCTAGGGCAGGCTTCAGTAGGCGACCTCTCCTTTCCTCGGATGATTTTGCCGCCGGTTGCTTCTGAAGGGTCTCCTCCAGGGCTCCCCCACTCCGGTCCTTCCCCCCGAGTCGCTTCAACCATTAACAAATGTTTTATTATATTAGGGGGGCACTAAATGGGGATGTTATCCAGGGATCCCAAATTGTCTGGAACTGGGTGATTCTATCCAAGACTACATGGTTAAATCTTTCTTTGAGCAGTAAATAGTTGATTTTTTTTATTAATTCCTGAAAGTTTTAATTTGGCGTTTTCCAAAAAATATTTTATTAGGTCAATCTTAAACATTTTAGAAGCTTGTAAGCATGTTTCTTCCCATAGTCTTATGACTGCCGAACACTCCCACCAGACATGAATAAATGTAGCCTCATTACCACTGTTCCTAAAACATGAGCTGCTCCATTTTGGATCCTATTTATTAGCTTAAAAGGAGTAATATATGTCTTGTGTAGGACCTTTATTGAAGTCTCAAGCAGACTATAATTTAAAGATCCCCTACTTAAGCCTTGCCAACTTTTATCCCATGTGCTATCTGCCAACTCGGTGCCCAAATCCCTCTCCCAGGCTTTGGTATAGTCTGGTTTGTTTGCCCATGAGTTTTCATTAAATAGTTCATACATGAGGCTAATAATACCAGGCTGAAAGGGGGAATCCCTACATTTTTTGAGTAGCCAGGTGTTTCTTTGGGGGGTTCCCCTACCACTTATCGTATATATAAAATGATGTATCCTGCAAAAATTATAGTGTTCAGCCAGGGGTAAATTGTATCTATCTCTCACCCACTCAAAGGTCATTATTTTGTCATCATGCCACCATGGACCAACCCTTAGTAGGTTCTGAGACTTCCACCAACTGAGAGAGCTTTCCGGAAGATGTATCTTAAAGTGGGGATTGGGTACGATAGGGGTAAGATCTAATACCCGAGTGTCCAGTTTTTGTGTCCAGTTCATCTCCGTCCATATTTATAATGAGTGCTTAATCAATGGGTTTTTCAAATTTCTCAAAAAAGTATACAGGCCTGGAATCCATATTACTGTATCCCATGTATAAGGTGACATGCTTACATTTTCCATAAATACCCAGAGCGGCTGATGTGTTTTGGAGAATGCGCCAGAGGAATGAAAGCCAGCTGCGCTGCCTTGTAATACAGTTTGAGATTCGGGTCCCTACCCTCTTTTGGAAAGACTATGAGGTCGGCCTGATTCAATTAAGGGGGCATAGGGTCTCCATTTAGTATAGCGTTAAACAAAGATGTTAGGTGCGGGTGTAAGCAAGGGCTCAAATTTCTTATAGTACAGATGAGTAAAACCGTCTGGCCCTGGGGACTTGCCAAATTTAAGATCTTGGATTGTAGATTTAACTTCCTCTTGGGATATATCTAGGTTGAAGCTGTCCAATTGAGTTACAGGTATTTTGTGGACTTCTTGCTGTAGTAGGAAGGACTCTATGTCAGATCTGCTGCAGCGGGATTGGGATGAATATATGGTCTGATCGAAGTTTTGAAATGTTTCTTGGATAGCATTGGGGCTAAAGGAGGTTTGGCCATCAGGTAGTCTAAAGATACCGTATATTATGTCCTCTCTTGGGGGGTAAAGACACTAATAATTCCTCCAATAAAATTCTGCTTTTTTTTTTGTGGGCAAGGTCACTGGTTAGCCCCTTGGGTTATCTGTTAAAAAGAGTGGTGCAGAGACTGTGGGGGCTGTTAGCCTCCTTGTCCCCGTGTGGCCGTTTAGAATCCCTGCTGCTGCATGTTTCAGCTTTATTAAGGTGTAATTGTACAGCGTTTGACTCAAGTAGCTGCCTGTGCTGGGTCAGTTTGGCTTAATTGCTGGGCCCTTTTCCTGCCAAGATGGCGATTGTCAGTCCATGGGCCTCTATGTCCCCTTCACTACCTTTGTCCCCGCTTGTGTGCTTATTTGGGATGGCCCGTGGCCTTGTAAGGGTCGCCCCCTCAATCTCTGAGTGTGGATATGCAGGGATGGGGCGTTGAATCAGGCCTACCTTCTTCTCTGCTCGCTGCAAGATCAACAATACCTAATTTTTCAGGCATGTGTACATGCCTCATTTTTCTGGCCTCTGGTGCTGCACTGTGGCTTCAACAACCAAACCCCCAAAAAAGGCACATAACAGGGATTAAACTGATATGAGTAGTACTACTTAACACACCACTCATATCTGGTGTAACAGTAGTGTACATTTAAAACAAAACAAAAAATTCTACTGTAATAGATTGCATAGCAGTTAGTTGTCTGCAAGCGTGTGTGTCAGACCTACAGCGTCTACTCTACCAACTTCTGCAAGTGCACAGTGCCACTCATATCTGTTGTCACAGTAGCTTGGACGCATAGTACCGATCTGTCAAAACCTGTAATGATGAATGAGGTCTAGAGTAGCCTGGTTCCCTTATCCTCTACAGGTTGAGACCTAATGTTTGGGTGACTCCAGACCCACACATGAGTACAAGCAGCACACAAACTCAAAGCCGCCATCCTCCTCCTGGTGCAGCATCATAAGCCACATCAACCACTGCTGTCCTCCTTGCCCCCTCTCAACCATCCGCCACTCCGTCTCTCGCCTTGAGCAGTTCCTGCTCATCTGCCCATAGTCAGGTGCCTGTAAAGGACATGTTTGAGCATAAGAAGCTAATGTCACAAAGTGCCCCAAAATTGAAGTGATACGACCAACAAAGCATCTTTTTCCATCTCCTGGTTCTAAAAATCCAGGCCTTATACACGCCCCCTGATAGGTGACGTAACAAGTATTAAACTGATAAGAGTAGTACTTACAAACACGCCACTCCTATCTGGTGGCACCTTTGACTGCACGTGCCGTGCCCCAAAATTGAAGTGATTCGGCCAACAAAGCATCTTTTTCCATCTCCTGGTTCTAAAAATCCAGGCCTTATACACGCCCCCTGATAGGTGACTTAACAAGTATTAAACTGATAAGAGTAGTACTTACAATCACGCCACTCCTATCTGGTGGCACCTTTGACTGCACGTGCCGTGCCCCAAAATTGAAGTGATACGACCAACAAAGCATCTTTTTCCATCTCCTGGTTCTAAAAATTCAGGCCTTATACACGCCCCCTGATAGGTGACGTAACAAGTATTAAACTGATAAGAGTAGTACTTACAAACACGCCACTCCTATCTGGTGGCACCTTTGACTGCACGTGCCGTGCCCCAAAATTGAAGTGATACGACCAACAAAGCATCATTTTCAATCTCCCGGTTCTAAAAATCCAGGCCTTATACACGCCCCCTGATATGTGCTGTAACAGGTTTTAAACTGATAAGAGTAGTACTTACAAACACGCCACTCCTATCTGGTGGCACCTTTGACTGCACGTGCCGTGCCCCAAAATTGAAGTGATACGACCAACAAAGCATCATTTTCCATCTCCCGGTTCTAAAAATCCAGGCCTTATACACGCCCCCTGATATGTGCTGTAACAGGTTTTAAACTGATAAGAGTAGTACTTACAAACACGCCACTCCTATCTGGTGGCACCTTTGACTGCACGTGCCATGCCCCAAAATTGAAGTGATACGACCAACAAAGCATCTTTTTCCATCTCCTGGTTCTAAAAATCCAGGCCTTATACACGCCCCCTGATAGGTGACTTAACAAGTATTAAACTGATAAGAGTAGTACTTACAATCACGCCACTCCTATCTGGTGGCACCTTTGACTGCACGTGCCGTGCCCCAAAATTGAAGTGATACAACCAACAAAGCATCTTTTTCCATCTCCTGGTTCTAAAAATTCAGGCCTTATACACGCCCCCTGATAGGTGACGTAACACGTATTAAACTGATAAGAGTAGTACTTACAAACACGCCACTCCTATCTGGTGGCACCTTTGACTGCACGTGCCGTGCCCCAAAATTGAAGTGATACGACCAACAAAGCATCATTTTCCATCTCCCGGTTCTAAAAATCCAGGCCTTATACACGCCCCCTGATATGTGCTGTAACAGGTTTTAAACTGATAAGAGTAGTACTTACAAACACGCCACTCCTATCTGGTGGCTCCTTTGACTGCACGTGCCGTGCCCCAAAATTGAAGTGATACGACCAACAAAGCATCATTTTCCATCTCCCGGTTCTAAAAATCCAGGCCTTATACACGCCCCCTGATATGTGCTGTAACAGGTTTTAAACTGATAAGAGTAGTACTTACAAACACGCCACTCCTATCTGGTGGCACCTTTGACTGCACGTGCCGTGCCCCAAAATTGAAGTGATACGACCAACAAAGCATCTTTTTCCATCTCCTGGTTCTAAAAATCCAGGCCTTATACACGCCCCCTGATAGGTGACTTAACAAGTATTAAACTGATAAGAGTAGTACTTACAATCACGCCACTCCTATCTGGTGGCACCTTTGACTGCACGTGCCGTGCCCCAAAATTGAAGTGATACAACCAACAAAGCATCTTTTTCCATCTCCTGGTTCTAAAAATTCAGGCCTTATACACGCCCCCTGATAGGTGACGTAACACGTATTAAACTGATAAGAGTAGTACTTACAAACACGCCACTCCTATCTGGTGGCACCTTTGACTGCACGTGCCGTGCCCCAAAATTGAAGTGATACGACCAACAAAGCATCATTTTCCATCTCCCGGTTCTAAAAATCCAGGCCTTATACACGCCCCCTGATATGTGCTGTAACAGGTTTTAAACTGATAAGAGTAGTACTTACAAACACGCCACTCCTATCTGGTGGCTCCTTTGACTGCACGTGCCGTGCCCCAAAATTGAAGTGATACGACCAACAAAGCATCATTTTCCATCTCCCGGTTCTAAAAATCCAGGCCTTATACACGCCCCCTGATATGTGCTGTAACAGGTTTTAAACTGATAAGAGTAGTACTTACAAACACGCCACTCCTATCTGGTGGCACCTTTGACTGCACGTGCCGTGCCCCAAAATTGAAGTGATACGACCAACAACGCATCATTTTCCATCTCCTGGTTCTAAAAATCCAGGCCTTATACACGCCCCCTGATATGTGCTGTAACAGGTTTTAAACTGATAAGAGTAGTACTACTTAACACACCTTATAATAATGCAGAGAGAGGCAATGCAGTGAGAGGAGTCTGAAGAAGACTAGTTAGAGGAGGAAGGTGGCTTTGAGGAGGTGGAAGACCAAACACAGCAGGCGTCCCAGGGGGCTTGTTGTCACCTTTCGGGGACCCTTGGTGTTGTACGTGGCTGGGTGGAGGAAGAGACCTTCAATGACATCAGAGAGGACAAGGAACGGGACATGGCTAGCTTGGTATCCAACCTTGTGCAAATGGGGAGTTTGCGGTTGTGCAAATGGACTGTTTGTGGTTGTTTGCGGTGCGTTAAACAGGGAGTTTGGTCTGTCACTGTGAAGCGGGCCTAACCCTTACACTACCTGATCGATACAACATCATACCTGATGTTTTAACGCACGTTATTCCAAACAATTTAGGAATGTTAGGTAATTTATGCCCTTTATGGCTTAAAACCAGACTCTGCATCAACTATGTAATTTTCCATGGGAGTTTTGCCATGGATCCCCCTCCGGCATGCCACAGTCCAGGTGTTAGTCCCGTTGAAACAACTTTCCCATCGCTATTGTGGCCAGAAAGAGTCTGTGGGTTTTAAAATTCGCCTGCCCATTGAAGTCTATGGCGGTTCGCTGATGTTCGCAGGTTCGCGAACCGAAAATTTTATGTTCGCGACATCACTACTGATAGGTAAAAACACTGAACGTAAATGGACAACATTTAAATCCTTACTAAATATACATACTTATCCGCATATACCAAGTGGGATAAAAAGTAAAAGGAGTAAATCACATCCAATGTGGCTTAACAATGATTTAAAGATCAAGATACAGATTAAAAAACAGGCATTTTAAATTATACAAAGAAGAGGGGACAGAGACTGTTTTACATGAATACAAGGAAATCAACAAGGCTTGCAAAAGCGCAATTAGACTGGCTAAAATAGAAAATGAAAAATGAATTGCAAAAGAGAGTAAGACTAGCTATAAAATATTTTTAAAGTAAATTAATGGGAAGAAGGCCAGGAAGGAAGCTATAGGAACATTACAATGGGACACAGGCCATCTGAAAACTAGTGACCAGGTAAAAGCCAGATGAGCTAAATAGGTTCTTTTCTTCAGTATACCGAAGGGAGGTACCAGTGGTTGGGTGCAACATAATGGGGCTACACTAACTTTGCCAAAAAAATGGTTAATGCAGGAAGTAATCCAAAAGAGGTTGGAAAAAATAAATGTTAATAAAACCCCGGGTCCTGATGGAATACATCTGAGGGAACTTGGGGCCCTATTAAATTCTCCCTCGTAGTTCTCTCGGTGCTCGCAAAAGGCAGTTTTCCTGCTGTTTGCGAGAACCGAATCTCTCGCAGCCTGCTTTACGATATGACTGCGAGAAAATGGCCGAGAATAGGCTCCGAGAGAGCTACGTAGCCTTAAATCTATGCACGAGTCTCGCATATCGTAAGAATCCCTACGTGGACAAAAAGTCCACGCAAGGGATCCGAAAGCCTCTACGTGCTGCCTCGGAACAGCCCGAGACAGCAGTGTGAGGCCCCCCCCTGCACCCTATACACATCCCCATGCTGCAGGGGTCTCTATCAGGACCCCTGCAGCACCCCCACATTAACCCCTTGCAGTGGGGGTCCCCGATCTGCATAGATCAGGCCCCCCGCTGCATTTAAAACTTTTAAATTCCCCGCCGCGGCTCCTTAAAGGGACCGCGGCACACTATTACCCAATCCCGGCCACGGCACTTAAAATTAACCCCCCTCTATGCTGGGGGTCCCCATCGGGACCCCCAAAGTGTCCCCACATAAACCCATTGCAGGGGGGGTCCCCGATCTGCATAGATCAGGCCCCACGCTGCATTTAAAACTTTTAAATTCCCCGCCGCGGCTCCTTAAAGGGACCGCGGCACACTATTACCCAATCCCGGCCGCGGCACTTAAAATTAACCCCCCTCTATGCTGGGGGTCCCCTTCGGGACCCCCGAAGTGTCCCCACATAAACCCCCTGCAGCGGGGGGCCCCGATCGGCACCGATCGTGACCCTGCTGCAATTCAATTTTACATTTCCTGCCTCGCGGGTCCTCAATGGACCGTAAAGGTCCTGAAAGGACTCGCACTAAAAATATTAACCCCAGGCAACTATAATTACCCCATTAACTCATGGTGGTCAGTACAGACCACCATAAGGCCTAAATTAACCCATTAACTCATGGTGGTCAATACAGACCACCATAAGGCTCTATTTAACCCATTAACTCATGGTGGTCAATACAGACCACCATAAGGCTCTATTTAACCCCATCAGTCCCATAAGGGTATATTATTACCATTATGGGCCTGTTACAACCCAACATTAACCACATAAGTGCCATGATGGTCCTCAAGGACCATCATGACACTAACTACAAACACTACACTATAACCCCCAATAAACCATTTAATCTAAACTAACCCCCCTCTACACTAATCTATTAACACTTACACTACCTACCTACACTACCTACCCCCTAATAAACCTCCCCAACACTCTAATTACAAAAAACAAAAAACCTACAGTACAGAAAACAAAAAACCTACAGTACAAAAAACAAAAAAACCTACAGTACAGAAAAAAAAAACAATTACAACCCCACCCCCCACTACAGAAAACAAAAAAATACATTACAACCCCACCCCCCACTACAGAAAATAAAAAAATTACACACCTGAAAAGGAAAGACAGATAAACACAATACAATACATACATATAATACATTACATACATTACATACAATACATGACATTACATATAATATATTACATATAATATATTACATATAATACATTACATACATTACATACAATGCATGACATTACATATAATATATTACATATAATATATTACATATAATACATTACATACATTACATACAATACATGACATTACATATAATATATTACATATAATATATTACATATAATACATTACATACATTACATACAATACATGACATTACATACATTACATATAATATATTACATATAATATATTACATATAATATATTACATATAGTCCTAATCAAATACCCCCTATCTATCTAACATACAATCTATTTAATTTAAAATAAATCCTAACTATTTCAAATACATCCCCCTATCTATCTAATATACAAAAAATCCTAACTACATACACAGACCCTTATTCTAAAATAAAATAAAATAATTACAGTCCTAACTACATACACAGACCCTAATTCTAAGCTAAAATCAATAAATTAAGACCACTTACCTTTAAGATGTTGCTTCAGATCACTAACCTATGGGTCAAACAAAAAGAAAAATTTGTACAAAACATTAACATCAAATAAATAAACATTATATACATTCTACATATTCAACTCACCTTTACAGCATGTCCCGTCACTGTTTAGCTCTTCCGGCACGGCCCTGTTAAAAAAAAAAACACAATACATTAATACAATATATAAACAATAAATAAAAAACACAAATAAACATCTAAATATACATTTAACTTACCTCCCCGTGATGTCCCCGGCCTTCTCTCCTTCAGCCCCGGCTGGGCCGCGGAACCATCCGCGCTCTAAAAAAAAAAAGAAAAAAAACTAACGGAGGTCTGCACTGGCAGACCTCGCCGACGCTAATGAACCTCCCGGAGTCGTTTCCGGGAGGAAATTGGCATTGTCGGCTTCTGATTGGCTGAAAAAGCTGTCAGACAATCAAAAGTCGTCAATGTAGGAGCCAATCAGGATGCGCAGATGTCTTCTACCAATTACTCCGTGGGGGTGTATCCCATAGTGATTGGCTGAAGGCATCTGAGCGTTGTGATTGGTTCCCAGAAAGATAGACAAGTGTTTTAGCCAATCAGGGTGGGATATTGGGGTGTATCCCATCCTGATTGGCTCACACATTGACGACTTTTGATTGGCTGAAATTGATAGACAGCTTTTTCAGCCAATCACAAGCCGCCAATGCCAATTTCCTCCCGGAAACGACTCCGGGAGGTTCATTAGCGTCGGGGAGGTCTGCCAGTGCAGACCTCCGTTAGTTTTTTTTCTTTTTTTTTTTTAGAGCGCGGATGGCTCCGCGGCCCAGCCGGGGCTGAAGGAGAGAAGGCCGGGGACATCGCGGGGAGGTAAGTTAAATGTATATTTAGATGTTTATTTGTGTATTTTATTTATTGTTTATATATTGTATTCATGTATTCATGTATTGTGTTTTTTTTTAACAGGGCCGCGCCGGAAGAGCTAAACAGTGGCTGGACATGCTGTAAAGGTGAGTTGAATATTTAGAATGTATAGAATGTTTATTTATTTGATGTTAATGTTTTGTACTAATTTTTATTTTTTGTTTGACCCATAGGTTAGTGATCTGAAGCAACATCTTAAAGGTAAGTGGTCTTAATTTATTGATTTTAGCTTAGAATTAGGGTCTGTGTATGTAGTTAGGACTGTAATTATTTTATTTTAGTTTAGAATAAGGGTCTGTGTATGTAGTTAGGATTTTTTGTATATTAGATAGATAGGGGGATGTATTTGATATAGTTAGGGTTTATTTTAAATTAAATAGATTCTATGTTAGATAGATAGGGGGTATTTGATTAGGACTATATGTAATATATTATATGTAATATATTATATGTAATATATTATATTTAATATATTATATGTAATGTCATGTATTGTATGTAATGTATTATATGTAATATATTATATGTAATATATTATATGTAATATATTATATTTAATATATTATATGTAATGTCATGTATTGTATGTAATGTATGTAATGTATTATATGTAATATATTATATGTAATATATTATATGTAATGTCATGTATTGTATGTAATGTATGTAATGTATTATATGTATGTATTGTATTGTGTTTATCTGTCTTTCCTTTTCAGGTGTGTAATTTTTTTATTTTCTGTAGTGGGGGGTGGGGTTGTAATGTATTTTTTTGTTTTCTGTAGTGGGGGGTGGGGTTGTAATTGTTTTTTTTTTCTGTACTGTAGGTTTTTTTGTTTTTTGTACTGTAGGTTTTTTGTTTTCTGTACTGTAGGTTTTTTGTTTTTTGTAATTAGAGTGTTGGGGAGGTTTATTAGGGGGTAGGTAGTGTAGGTAGGTAGTGTAAGTGTTAATAGATAAGTGTAGAGGGGGGTTAGTTTAGATTAAATGGTTTATTGGGGGTTATAGTGTAGTGTTTGTAGTTAGTGTCATGATGGTCCTTGAGGACCATCATGGCACTTATGTGGTTAATGTTGGGTTGTAACAGGCCCATAATGGTAATAATATACCCTTATGGGACTGATAAGGTTAAATAGAGCCTTATGGTGGTCTGGATTGACCATCATGAGTTAATGGGTTAATTTAGGCCTTATGGTGGTCTGGATTGACCATCATGAGTTAATGGGTTAATTTAGGCCTTATGGTGGTCTGGATTGACCATCATGAGTTAATGGGGTAATTTAGGCATTATGGTGGTCTGGATTGACCATCATGAGTTAATGGGTTAATTTAGGCCTTATGGTGGTCTGGATTGACCATCTTGAGTTAATGGGTTAATTTAGGCCTTATGGTGGTCTGGATTGACCATCATGAGTTAATGGGTTAATTTAGGCCTTATGGTGGTCTGGATTGACCATCACGACTTAATGGGTTAATTTAGGCCTTATGGTGGTCTGGATTGACCATCATGAGTTAATGGGTTAATTTAGGCCTTATGGTGGTCTGGATTGACCATCATGAGTTAATGGGTTAATTTAGGCCTTATGGTGGTCTGGATTGACCATCATGAGTTAATGGGTTAATTTAGGCCTTATGGTGGTCTGGATTGACCATCATGAGTTAATGGGTTAATTTAGGCCTTATGGTGGTCTGGATTGACCATCATGAGTTAATGGGTTAATTTAGGCCTTATGGTGGTCTGGATTGACCATCATGAGTTAATGGGTTAATTTAGGCCTTATGGTGGTCTGGATTGACCATCATGAGTTAATGGGGTAATTTAGGCCTTATGGTGGTCTGGATTGACCATCATGAGTTAATGGGTTAATTTAGGCCTTATGGTGGTCTGGATTGACCATCATGAGTTAATGGGTTAATTTAGGCCTTATGGTGGTCTGGATTGACCATCATGAGTTAATGGGGTAATTATAGTTGCCTGGGGTTAATATTTTTAGTGCAAGTCCTTTCAGGACCTTTACGGTCCTTTGAGGACCCGCGAGGGGGGAAATTTAAAATTGAATTGCAGCAGGGTCACGATCGGTGCCGATCGGGGCCCCCCGCTGCAGGGGGTTTATATGGGGACACTTCGGGGGTCCCGATGGGGACCCCCAGCATAGAGGGGGGTTAATTTTAAGTCCCGCGGCCGGGATTGGGTAATAGTGTGCCGCGGCCCCTTTAAGGAGCCGCAGCGGGGAATTTAAAAGTTTGAAATGCAGCGGGGGGCCTGATCTATGCAGATCGGGGACCCCCGCTGCAAGGGGTTAATGTGTGGGGGCTGTGGGGGTTCCTATGGACCCCTGCAGCAAGGTGTTCGTGTGAGGACACTTCGGGGGTCCCGACGGGGACCCCCACATTGAGGGGGGGTTAATTTTAGGTGCCGGGGGGGGGTATTCGGAGTACCCCTACGGCAGGGCTTATGTGGGGGAATGCCGCGGAGGTCCCTTTTAGGACCCCCGCAGCAATTGATGAGGAGTGGGAGCCTGCGATATCATCTCGCAGGCTGTCACTCCTCATGTAACTTTACGCAGTGTAGATACGTACGGCCCTGCTGCGTAGCTCATACGTTGCTCGCAGCAGGGCTAATTTAATAGCATTGTAAGTTAGAGAAACTTTGCAGTACGTAGGGCTTAAGTAGAAGCCTCTTATTTACGAGGCTGGAATTTAATAGGGCCCTTGGTTCAGTAATAGCAAAACCATTATATCGAATTTTTCAAGAATCACTCCACACAGGGTCTCTACCAGATAACTGGAGAAAATCAGATGTGATACCTATTATTAATTATAAACCAGTGATCCTCACTTATGTAGTGGGGAAGCTTTTAGAAGGGTTAATAAGGGATAATATACAAGAATATGTCTATTTGAAAAGAATTATAAGTAGGGGTCAACATGGATGTATGCGGGATAGGTCATGTCAACAAATCTAATTAGTTTCTATGAGGAGGTTAGTAGGAACCTGGATCAAGGCAACTCAGTGCTCACACTGCCACAAGCCTCCAGCAACCATCTTGAAATCTCTCATCTGGCTTTTGCTCACACTGCCACAAGCCTCCAGCAACCAACTTGAAATATCTCCTCTGGCTTTTGCCCACACTGCCACAAGCCTCCAGCAACCATCTTGAAATCTCTCATTTGGCTTTTGCTCACACTGCCACAAGCCTCCAGCAACCATCTAGAAATCTCTCATTTGGCTTTTGCTCACACTGCCACAAGCCTCCAGCAACCAACTTGAAATCTCTCCTCTGGCTTTTGCTCACACTGCCACAAGCCTCCAGCAACAATCTTGAAACCTCTCCTCTGGCTTTTGCTTACACTGCTTTCTCTGCCCTCCCTCCCTGCCCCACTCTCACCCACCCTTGCGTTCTCTTAACTTATGGATACCCACATGGCGTATACCTGCTCACTCAGCATCACCTGCTCCAAATTAATTCATTAATTTAATACAAAAAAAAAAAAAAAAAAAAATATATATATATATATATATATATATATATATTACACACAACCCATCTACTCTCCCATTACAGTCACTAACATTTTTTTTTTTTACTTCCTCACCTTTATCTCATCTACTCCCTACACCTACACACTGTGTCAAAATGCTCTCTGATGTTTTCTCCTCCCCATCTTCTACTGCCTCTCTCTCAGACTTTCATTTTCAGCCTATCCATATCACGCCCCCAATACTATAACCATCTCACCTTCCTTGCTTTCCTCTCCTCTTCTCTGCTCCCACGAGCTACTCTCCCTCCTCCAATCACAATCTCATCCCCTCACCAACACTCAAAGGCAGAAACATCACTGTAAGTCCCACTCCCATATTCTCTCGCTTTCATTCCTCCTTCTCCTGGCTGCTGGAGACATAGCCCCTAACCCAGGTCCCTCCCTCATTTCTACCTGCTTTCAGCCGCACTCTTCTCCAAGGGCAGCAAACACCTGTAACACCTAGAATTTGATACCCATCACTTGTCACAAACCTTCGAATCTCTACCTTTCTCCTGCGCTCTCTGGAATGCACAATCTATCTTCCAATAAACTCACTTTCACTCATGACCTATTCACTATCAACTCCCTCCATCTACTGGCTCTCACTGAAACCTGGCTCTCCTCTTCAGACACTGCCTCCCCTGCAGCACTCTCGCATGGTGGTTTTCGCCTAGACCTGGGAACAAACAAGGTGGTGCTGTGGGTGTATTACTTTCTTCTCGCTGTACATATCACCTCATACCCCCTGCCCCATCCCTCCAATTTTCATCTTTTGAAGCTCATACTATCCGCCTCTTCTCTCCTATCTCTCTACGTGTTGCTGTAATCTCTCGCCCCCCAGGGACTCCCTCTCAATTTCTTGATCACTTTTCCGCCTGGCTCCCACACTTTCTTTCCTCCAACATTCCCACACTGATACTTGATGACTTCAACTTTGCCATTGACACTCCCACCTCCCCAGCAGCCACCAAACTACTTGCACTCACCTCTTCCCTTGGCCTCTCACAACTTATAGATTCTTCAACTCACCATGCTGGACACTCTCTTGACCTTATTTTCACCAATATTAGCCCTACATCCAACCCAGTCATCCACCATCTCCCTCTATCTGACCATCACCTCCTTACCTTCAACCTCACCACTTCTTCCTCCCATCACTCTTCTTCAACCCTAGCCACAATAACCCACAAAAATCTGCTATAACTCGACCCTACACAGCTCTCTACTGTGCTCCAACCTCTTCTCAGCACTATCACCAACCTCAACTGCCCTGACACTGCCACCTCACACTACAACTCTACTCTCTCTTCCACCCTTGACACCCTTGGCCCAATAACCACACACAGATGCTTCTCATTCCCAACCATGGCACACTACACACACACGTTACATTCAGAAGTGCTCCCGCACTGCTGAACGACTATGGAGGAAATCACGCTCCACAGCAGATTTCCTTCACTACAAGTTTATGATACGTTCCCATTCCTCTGCCCTCAACCTGGCCAAACAGCACTACTTCACATCATTAATATCAACTCTGTCCTCCAACCCCAAACGTCTGTTTGCCACTTTCAATACTCTCCTCTGTCCACCACCTCCCCCCATCCCTTCCTGTCTGACGGCTGAAGACGTTGCCAACCATTACACATAAAATTCAATCTATCCGCAATGAACTCTTCTCTCATCGTGGCTCACACACTCCACCCTCTCAACTAACCAACAACACCCAATCTACTCCCCTCCCCATTCCCACAGGCACTTTGAACAACGTTATCCCTGCAACAGAGTATGAAGTCTCCATCCTAATATTATCCTCTCACCTCACTACATGTCCTTTGGATCCTATTCCATCTCAGCTCATCCCTCCCCTCTCTCCTACACTAATCCCAGCTCTCACACACATCTTCAACCTTTCCCTAAACACTGTCACATTTCCATCATCTCTAAAACATGCCATAATTACACCCACTCTCAAGAAACCCACATCCGATTCTGACGTATCTAACTATCACCCTATCTCTCTTCTTCCCCTGGCTTCCAAACTGCTGGAGCGGCTCGTCTATAACCGCCTTACCAGTTTCATCTCCTCTAACTCTCTTCAGGACACCTTCCAATCCAGCTTTCGGCCCCAACACTCCACTGAGACAGCCCTCATAAAAGTCACCAATAACCTGCTCACCGCCATGTCTAAAGGCCACTTTTCCATTTTGCTTCTTCGGGATCTCTCTGCCACCTTTGACACAGTTGATCATCCGCTTCTACTCCACATTCTCTCTACCTCAGCAATCGAGACACTGCTCTCTCGTGGTTCTCATCATACCTCCAAGAACGATCATTTAGCGTCTCCTTCTCTGGCACCTCTTCATCTCCTCACCCCTTGTCTACTGGCGTACTCCAAGGATCAGTCCTAGGCCCCCTCCTCTTCTCCATCTACACATCCTCACTCGGCACCCTAATAAACTCTTTTGGGTTCAGTACCATCTCTATGAAGATGACACTCAAATCTACCTCTCAGCACTAGATCTATCCCCCTCTCTTCTAGAACATATCTCTGACTGCCTCTCTAGTATATCCTCTTGGATGTCCGCCCACCATCTAAAACTCAACATGTCTAAGACTGAACTCTTAATCTTCCCACCCTATACTACAGCTTCAATTCCTCACATCTCTCTCTCTGTCAACAATGCCATCATCACTCCCAACTCCCAAGCCTGTTGTCTCGTGGTTCTACTGGACCCTGCCCTCATCCCACACATATAGTCTCTAACTAAATCTTGTCTTCTCCATCTAAAAAAATATATCCAAAATATGCCATTACCTTACACAAGACACTACTAAGATTCTAATACACTCTCTCATCATTTCTCGTCTTGACTATTGCAACTCGCTCCTTGTTGGCCTGCCCACCACTCGCTTCTCCCCACTTCAATCCATAATGAATGCCTCCACCAGACTCATCTTCCGTACACATCATTCAGTGTCGGAAGCTCCTCTTTGTCAATCACTTCACTGGCTTTCCTTAGCCTCCAGAATAACATTTAAAATATTTAACCCTAACTTATAAAGCCCTCAACAACAGCGCACCTCCAAACATCTCTGCTCTCATCTCCAAATACTCCCCCACACTCCCTCTTTGTTCTGCTAATGACCTTCTTCTTTCTACCACTCTTGTCACCTCCTCTCACTCTCACCTCCAGGACTTTTCTCGTGCTGCTCCTATTCTCTGGAACTCCTTGTCTTGCTTCCCCAGACTATCCTCCTGCCTTAAATTCTTCAAAACTTCTATAAAAATGCGCCTATTTAAAGAAGCCTATCACCTTCCTCCCTAACATGATCAGCACTACTCTCTCACTACTGTACCACATACAAACTTCAAACTTTAGATTGTAAGTCTGCGAGTTTTAATCCTGCAAGTTGATTTAGGGAAAGCGCTTTGGAAACCGGATTCCAAGTTCAAAGACAGGGCCCTCCATGTATTGCAATGTGTGAATCTTGAAATTGTCATTGCCTGTAACTTAACTTATGTATAGCGCTATGGAATATGTTGGCGCATTACAAATAAGCGATAATAACTGAGTGCTGGCTAAACGACAGGAAGCAAAAGGATTGTGGTAAATAGAACATACTCTGATTGGACTAATGTGGTAAGGTGGGTTCCTCACGGTTCAGTATTAGGTCCTCTCATTTTTAACATATTTATTAATGACTTAGAGGTGGGACTGGAAAGTAGTGTCTCCATTTTCACTGATGACACAAAGTTGTGCAAGGTAATTAAATCAGATAATGATGTGCTTTCCCTCCAAAGGGATTTACATAAAATAGAGGAATGGGCATCTTAATGGCAGAGGAGATTTAATACAAATAAATATAAAGTTATGCATCTGGGAAGGAAAAATAGCCATGCAATTTATAATCTTAATGGAGCAATTCAAGGAGTATCAGATATTAAAAGGGATTTGGGAGTGCTTGTGGACAACCACCTAGGTAACAGTGCTCAAAGCCAAGCAGCAGCTGCAAAGGCAAATAAAATATTAGCATGTATTAAGAAGGGTACAGAAGCAAGGGAAGCAAAAATAATTCTGCCACTATACAAATCTCTATTACGCCCTCATTTGGAATATAGAGTATAATTTTGAGCACCACATCATAAAAAGGTAATTTTAGAGCTGGAAAAGGTACAGAGAAGGGCAACAAAACTAATAAGGGGAATGGAGGGGCTAAGTAATGAAGAAAGACTAACAAAAATAAACATATTTTCTCTAGAAAAAAGGCATCTAAGAGAAGATATGATTACCTTATATAAATACATACAGGGTCAGTATAAACATTTGTCAAGGGAGCTTTTTGTGCCCAGAGGTTTTCAACTGAAAAGAGGACATCCCTTGAAGTTAGAAGTAAAAAGATTCCACCTTAAAGAAAGAAAAGGGTTCTTCACAGTAAGGGTGGTTAATCTGTGGAATTCTCTACCAGAGGAGGTGGTGACAGCAGATTCAATAGATAACTTTAAAAGCGGACTGGATTTATTTCTAATTAAAAAGGGAATTCAGTGTTATCCTGGATAATTAGATAGAGTATTGATCCAGGGAGAAATCCGATCGCCAGTATCCTTTGAGACAATTGGCTAAGTTTCATTTGTTTTTGTTTTTTCTGTTTGCCTTCCTCTGAATTATTTAATAATAAAAAAATTAAATAGTTGATTAAAAATTAGGGAGGAGATTTTAAAAGGTTGAACTTGATGGACTGAAAGTATTTTTTCAACCTTAATTACTATGTAACTATGTAGCTATGTAGCTATGTAGCTATGTAAAAGGTGCAAAGGACTCAGTGTGATGTAATACCTTTGTGTTGTAGGAAACTCATCTGTACTGTGTTGTTTCGGGACCTAGAGTCTCTTTTGAAGCTGTAAGAGTTAAATATCTATGCATTATAAGTAGATATAAGTATATAAGAAAATTGTAATTGCTAACCTTAGTAATCGAAAACATAAGAAGAAGTTAATTCTGAAGCATCATTAGTTCAGTGCTTTCATTTCAAGGTTTTTTGCATATTTGAAACAAAAATACAATTAAACAGATTAGATTATAGTTGAGTAGAGATAAAACATTTGAGTATTGGGTCAAAATGTGTAGGCTTTGTGTTTGTATTACAAGAAGGAATTTACTGAATAACTAATGTTGTGTGTAGAACCTTGTAATAATACCCTGCTGAGTCTCATAAGAAGGAGTTTTCTAATTTGCCAATATTGTTTGTAAAACATTGTGAAAACTGTATAAAAAGGTAATATGTGGAAGAGTTCTTCAGATGAACTACAGACTTGCTGTTACTCTGTCCGTTCACCTCCAAGCTTGTATTAAACCGAGTTTTTAAGTCATATCTTATTCTTCTAAGGGTGAGGGCAAGTCAGTGAAAGTGTTTTTCTTCAACAGTGCCAGTCTGAACAGGATGCCCCCTACTGTGTTTACCAAATGTTTAATGTCGATATGCTTTATAGTTGCAATGCTTAATACTTTGCAGTGTTGTAGAGGGGAATGTGGAGTTTTTTTTTAAAGAACACAGTGTAGGGCATGACCTATATATTGTTTCCAGTGTGGGCGCACAGTTTAACCACAAAACACAGAGTACCGAAACAGATGTAATCATGCTAATGCTAAAATGGCGGTAAAAGGCTTTGTTATTTGTTTAATGCTTTAAAAACCAGCTTGGGGTCAGTGCCCTCAGAGCCTTACTACGGTACTTGTCCTAATGCATTTGGCCTCTCCAAGCTTGAATAAAAAAATGTAAACTGGTGAGATTTCTGCACTTTCATTCTTTCCTGAAATTCTTTGGAAAGGCTGAAACAGGGCAGGATTTTTCCCCAACACATGATGTGTGTATTTATTGTTTTATATATAGTTGACATAATGCTTCAAACAGGACAGTTATAATTGACATTTTTCTGTGGAGAGGTGTAAACTATCAATTATTAACCAATCCGGTATTTTACAACAGTTCTGATTAAATTGGTTAAGTTGGTTATATGGTATAGTGATCTTATTTATGTTACCAAGAAATAGTGTTTAATTGCACCACAGTTTAATTACCGTATATACTCGAGTATAAGGCGAGTTTTTCAACCGTTTTTTTAAGGCAAAAAAGGGCCCCCTCGGCTTATACTTGAGTCACTATCCCCCCTGTGTCTCTCTAACCCCCCCGTGTCTCTCTACCCACCGTGTGTCTCTAACGCCCCGTGTGTCTCTAACCCCCCCGTGTGTCTCTCTACCCCCCCCCGTGTGTCTCTCTACCCCCCGTGTCTCTTTCTCTCCCCCCTCTTCAACCTAAACCCCCCTCAACCCCCCTCCTCCACCTAAACCCCCCTAAACACCTCCCCCCTCTCCCCCCTCTCCCTCTTACCTGCTTGTGCTCCGGCCTCCGCTCCTTGAGGAGGGGGATGACGATGAGGATAGGGGGGTTGTGGAGGGAGGATGAGGATGGGGGCTTGAGGAGCGGGTTGAGGAGGGAGGTTGAGGAAGGGTTTGAGGATGGGGGGGTTGAGGAGGGAGGTTGAGGATGAGGAGGGAGGTTGAGGATGAGGAGGAAGGGTTGAGGAGGGAGGTTGAGGATGATGAGGATGGGTTGAGGAGGGGGGTTGAGGAGAGAGGATGAGGATGGGGAGGTTGAGGAGGGGGGTTGAGGATGGGGGGGTTGAGGAGGGGGGTTGAGGATGGGGGGTTGAGGATGGGGGGTTGAGGAGGGGGTTGAAGATGAGGAGGGAGGTTGAGGAGGGAGTTGAGGATGAGGAGGGAGGTTGAGGATGAGGAGGGAGGTTGAGGATGAGGAAGGAGGTTAAGGATGAGGAGGGAGGTTGAGGGGGGTGATAAGGGAGGGGGGAAGAGACACAGGGAAGGGAGAGGGGAGAAGAGACACAGAGAGAGAGCGGGACACAGAGGGCACAAGAGGGACACAGGGGGCAGCACATTTCCCACCCTTGGCTTATACTCGAGTCACTCATTTTACCCAGTATTTTGTGGTAAATTTGGTGCCTCGGCTTATACTCGGGTCGGCTTATACTCGAGTATATACAGTACTTTGTTTTAGTTAACGTTGTATTTTTTCCTATAAATATGCTGGACCTTGTTCCATAAAGATAATTGTTTGTTTAAGACATTGGTGGTAAAACTATTTCTTTTCCTGGATGCTGATATTTCTATGCTCTGTTTGTGGCTTCATAGAGAAAAGGCTACTGGAATTCCACTGCCTGCTCCAACTGGTGAGGTGTAGAAAGGAACCCTATGCAATGTCTGTTTCAACTGGTGAGGTGTAGAAAGGAACCCTATGCACTGCCTGCTCCAACTGGTGAGGTGTAGAAAGGAACCCTATGCATGGATGGAGAGTTGATCTCATATATTTACACCTACACATACAATACTGTATACTATAACATATTTTGGTGGATGGAAATCAAAATTCTGAAGCTTTTACCTTAAAGAACCCACTGGAGAATCTACGGTTTCAAATCATCTACTCTGTTTAATTTTGCTGTGTGTGATTCAGCCTGTGCCTGCATCACACTACAAAGTCTGCTCTAGCTCTATCGGGGGAGTGCTGTAACTAACAGACTTCAACCAACATGTATGTACAAAATGGCACCTCTGTGGACCCCCTGTGGATCCCCTGTGTCCTCCTTTGGCACCCTTGTAGCCCCCCTGTGGACCTTCTGTGGTCCCACTGTTCTCCCCGGTGCACCTTTAAGGTCCCCCTGAATGACATCACGTATATACAGTTTATATTACACACATATATTTGATTTAGCCCACCAATTCAATTTATATATTTGCTTTCATGATTTATGTAGGAATAACTTATACATCTTTCCCTAGTCAAATCTAGTGAGTTTACAAATCCCTTTCATTGTTGGACAGCTTTTAAATTGTAATCTATGTGTGTGTGTGTGTGTGTGGTGTACATGTGAGATGATAATAGTGTATATGATATTAGACTTGCATGGCGCTGGGATCCTGCAAGGCCACTAGGCCTCAAATTCCCATGGCTGTAGCTGGTGTAATCCAGCCTTTAAGGTCCTCTCCCACTCATTATATGTAATGCTGAATGCTGCTTTTGTCTCCTCTGCCATCTTCTTCTTCACCTTTTGCCAGTCTGTCATCATATCTGTATTTCACAGACTTTACATCCCTATCAGCGAAGCCCAATAAGAACACCTTTGCTGCCACCTGACTCCAAATCTGTTCCCTCTGGCCAGACTCAACTTCTCTCCCACCATGTAGGATAGTGGTACGGGCATGAAATTCATAGAGAAGGACCATCATCTCATCTGAAGTATATTTAGGGGGCCCTGTGCTTGGCCACAACCTTTTTGTCTTCCTAACTGTACATGTTGATCCTGTACATCCTGATCTCTCCTTAAGGCCTGTCCCACCCCACCGATACCCCCGTCTACTCCTCTCCTTCTCTCCACTCCTCTTTCCACTACTATCCAGATGACACCCTGATGCACCACCTCTCTCCTTCTCCAGATATCAGAAATATAATATGATAAATTATTAAAATATTTATTTATATATGTATTTGATGCAAAAAAAAATATTAATTATTTTTGTTATATTATATGTAAGGGTATAGGGTGGAGTATGTATGGGTGTTGCGTCCTAGATATATTTTTTTATCTCTGTGTGGCATTATTGTATGTGGGGAAAGTTATTTGCTATCAGTAATTATGTTTCAGTAAATTTAAGTTTGAAGTATTTAGTAATACAATTAAGCAATCTCTCTCTCTCTCTCTCTCTCTCTCACACACTCGCTAACTCTCAAGCCACTTATTCTTTTAGCTGCACCAGACTGCAGCCCCTCTTATCATTTTTGAAGGGCCTCCTCTTGCAGTTCTGGGTTCCCAGTGTCAACCTGCCTCTGGCATAAGCCAAGCTAGCTATTTCTAAGTCTAGGAACAGGAACAGTTTCTGGCAGGGGAAGTTCCACTACCATGTGAGGTCATGTTCTGGGCACTGGTGCTCTCCAATATCCAGGCACAGTACCACCTGGATTTGTGCAATGGGATGATGTGTTGTAGATGGAATACTCTGCTCTGTATTCTCTCAACTGGTTTCATTTAATTTTTTCATAATTTTTTCCCTACAACAGGTGAAGATGTTACCAAAATTTCATGACTGGACCTATATAACGCCAATCGTTTTCCTACTCAGTCTTAATATACTGTTTTAATTTCTGAGATTGCAAAATATATAAAAAAAAGAGAAGCAATTTAAAGGAAGACAATGGCAACTGTGAAATTCATGTTCGAAAATGCAATGGACATATTAGATGCTTTTTTATGTTTAGCTGAAGCTACATGTACGTTTCTATGACTAGCAAAAGAAAGTATATCAGGCATAAGGATACCATGAGGATTAATATTATCTATTTGAAGAATGTTATACAATTATTCAACAGGCTCAAAGTGATTTACAAAGTTGTAGTAGCAGTACATTAAAGGTGTATAAAGCAGAACAGTAAAAAGTATGACATTTGGTTTAGTTGCTAAATGTTACAAAGGGGTCTGAGACTGAATGGCTGCTGTCATGATGAATGTTGTACCATATAGAGAGAGATGTCTTTGAGGGATGGGTTGAACATGAGCCGGATCAGTCTGTCTAATGACAACAAAATGTGTTGCAGGTAAGTGAGGCAACAAGAGAGATGGCGTATGAGATTGGACACAGGGAAGGGGCTCTTATGTTTATGCTTAACTAAATATTACTTTTGGCTTTCGATTACAAATAGATTGAAACAAGGAATTTTAACACAGATAAAGTACTGTGGCGTTTAGACTTCTACATTACCATATAAATTATACCACATTATAAAATATGTTGCCTGCTCAGAAGACACTGAAAAATGTGTTGGAATTTACAATTTCAATGACCAACAAAAAAACTGGGGATATTGATGTTCACATTTTTATGAAGCCGTAAGCTCAATACACTGAATTCCAAAGTATTTCGGGTTAAAGTAATATTAATGTATTATATGAACCATTAAATATACATTATACTTACATAAATAATCTAACAGTATGTGATCCAATATTTACCTCCCATGGCTGCCATTTCCTTTTTTGGTTCACTGACTCTGTCAGACTTGGGTATTTGCTTAAAAACATATTGTGTAAAGCATACGCCACAGCATACACAGCAGCATACACACTGAAGGTAAAGCGGAAATTGGTTGCATCATAAAAGGATGGATCCACTAAATTCGCAATATCAGTAACATTTTCATACTTCGAAAAGTATGAAAGCCACATTTCTCTTAAGAATACATTATCTGAATGTTTTAAATAACTTGTTTGGAAAAGAAAATCCTTCAGACCTGGGATTTCCACTTTGTGCAGTCGGAGCAGCAAAGATCCATTTAATGTAGATATCAATTGAAAATCTGTAACAATCGGAAAAGAGGGTGGACAAATCCAGACTTTCTTCAAATTTTTTATCAAATTAAGCAGATACAGAAGTGTATCTGAAGTACAAAATAATATGACAACATTGCAGCTTGCCTGGGCGATCACATGATAATTCTGATAAAAACTTTCCCAATTTGCATAAACAGGGAAAGAGGCAGTAAACTCAATGCAAATGTCATTCTGTATCAATGCATTCTTAACTGTGATGGCAGCCTGCAGAATACTTTCATCTTCTGACATCACAATCCCAACCCAGTACCAACCAAAATGTTTTAATAACTGAATAAGGGCTGGGTACTGAATACTCTCATTGGGAACAGTGCGGTAAAAGGATGGAAACTGAGTCTTGTCATTAAACATTGAATCCATGGCGCCATAACTGATCTGAAAGAATCAAAACTATAACAGCTCAGTTACACAATGCTACTAAAACAATAATATAACACAACAACACTTACAAACTGAAGAATGATCAATTTTCAGTATGAATATTTTATGTAATCGCTGGAAATGTATCAGTTATAAGAACATCTGGTATATCTAAACTTACAGTTCACCACATACGCTTTCTATATCTTGTTACACATGCTGCTATTTTTGCAGGCATACAAATACAGTAACTTGCTACTACATCATTACCTTTAATTTTATAGATTAGTACAATAACAGAATTTTTATTTTTTTACAGCCACTGGAATTGAATGAGCACCATTGTAAAGTAATATACATTAACCTGACGAAGAAAGTGAGCTTGGTTAAGTGGATCAAATGCAAGAAAAAGGAGAGGAAACATAAAACTGAAATTTATTGACACATATGAACATTTTTTACTAAGTTAAAGGGACACTGCAGAATTTCAACACTCTACCTTATGTTTTAGTCTGCCATAAGGTAAACAACTTCGTAAAACTCTTTTTTGAGATGTTACTTTTAATATTGCACTGTTTATGTCTGGTCAGAGCTGTTAGTCCTTCCCAACATATTATCAAATATCTAGCTTGAAATTCCTACTTGGATCAATTAATATTGCTACAATACTAGTTTATGCATACAGCCTTGGTTATCAAAAACATTAACTTACATTTATTATCCAGAAGACAGGAAGGTTGCTGTCCAGACTGTGAACATTATCTGTTTAGAAACTTTTCCTTGGCACAATAATTCAGATTATCTCTGTTCATAAAATTCCATTAGTGGAATCTCTGTGCTCTGACACTCCTGGTAACTCAAATTCTGTCAAGGATCTCTGCTTTCTGTATCCAGGCATTTTTAGGCTTTCTGAACTTTACAAGACAGGTAAGGGGAAATTATGCTGACCCAGTATATTTTGGACTACATATCCCTAGTGGCAGTTCTTGCAAAAATCTCAAGGTATTCTTCTATTTCATCATCCTCAGTCATTTTTTAAAAGAACATTACTGGCTCTAGTTCTTGCCATAACTTCTATTTGGTTCTCCAAAGGAGCTTTATTCTGAGGTATTAGGTAGTTAACGTGTTTATCTCTGGTGTATAATACATATTTCACATTAGTTCCATTGAAAGGGGACTAAAACATAACCTTTATTCTTCTTTCTATAACATTATTTAGTAGCACACTAAAGTAATAGCATCCTAGTGTAAAAACAGTCATAAAGCCACAACAAAAAATTGTGTTTTAGGTTTTGGTGGTATGGTTTGTCCCAGCTGGACCTTCAATACTGGCTCTCTAATTAGACTCTGACATAGCTAAATAAGTATGACTTTCATGAAGTAAAGGCAAACACAAGGACTACATACATATATTTATATATCAATATTAATCACAGCCACCCTAGTGCTAGCTACTCACCTATAGGGTATATGGTCATTGTATCATCAATAATATATACATCCTTTAATAGCATGTACCATCTGAATTACTTTTCCACTTCTCCCTTTAGCAAATAATTCATTAATGTCCCTTTTTTCTGTTGCTCTCTCATTATTGTCTTTACTTTCTCTTCCATGTTCTGATGTGGGCAGTCTACAGAACCAATACCAGGCATTTCACTTCTTACACCAGTGTGGCAAATTGCCCTTCTCTTCTCTAGTTATGGCAATGTTTCTGACACATTTTGATGAACACAATCCCAAAGGAGGCTTCAATGCAGTGTTATGTGATTGCTAGTTATGGTGTATAAGACAATGTCAAGAGTAGGACCACTAATAAAGTAATTCATTACATTAATGTATTTCATTAGTGATGGCACAGCAAATGCTATTTGTTATATTATATGTGATGTCATAAATAATGAGAAAATACTTTGCAGTAAGAAATGTTAATGTTTTTTTTTCTTCTATTTTTTTGCCTTAAATTGATGGATTAGCTGGCCCTTAAATGATCATTGAGTAACTAAACTTGATAAAAGGTAACAATTTTTAAATAAACAAAAATGAAAAGGCATCAATTCTATGATGCACAGCCTTCTATATGGTCTAGACCTCAGAAACATATGTCATCACTAGCAATACCATAGTTCTAACTAGACAGACCAATGTTGATAGTGTAATATCTTTTTAATAACTTATGTAGACATGCCATAGCTTTTCTCCCAAGAATCAAATGTCTTTTAACTTCCATGGCTGCAGTCACTATTGTTTTCAAGCTTAGGAAAATAAAATGTCATTGTCTGCACTTCTTCCCTATCTATTTGCCAGAAACTGAGATTACGGTTTGCTGTGATCTCTGTCTTTTTAACGTTGAGCAGCAGACCAGATTTGTACTCTCTTTTTTTAACCTTCATCAATAAACTCTTTAGTTCCTCCTCACTTTCAGCCATCTGAGGTTGTTGATATTTCTCCCAGCAATATTGATTCCAACCTGGCCTTACGTATGATGTACTGCATATAACTTGAAAAGATAAGATGACAATTTACAACCTGGTTGCACTCCTTTCACAATATTGAACCATTCCCATGTTCCACATTTGATTCTGACAATGGCTTCTAGGTCCATATACAGATTCCTTAGGAGGCAGATGGTATGGTCTGCTACCCCATAATTTTAAGCAGCTGCCATATTTTTATATGATCCACACAGTAAAAATCTTTAGAATATTTTCTGAAGCAGAGGTAAATGTTTTTTTTTTAACTCTCTTGCTATTTTTCAGCGACATTGACAAATTAATCTCTTTGTTCTCTGCCTCTGTGAAACTCAGTTTGCACATCGGGTATTTCTCGCTCCAAATATTGTTGGAGCTAAGCTTGCAGGATCTTAAGCATTATCTTGCTTGCATGTGAAATTAGTGCAATTCTTAATTAATTGGAGCAATCTTTGGCACTGACTTTTTTGGATTGGGATATAGACTGACTTTTTCCAGTTTACTTGCCACTGTTGAGTTTTCAAAATTTTGTTGGCATGTAGGATTTTGATTAGTTCAGCTTGGATTCCATCAGCTCCTGCAGCCTTTCTGTCAGCCAGCCTTGCTAGGGTCCTAACTCACTTCACTCTCCAAGATTTCTGGACAAACTATTGGGGATATCAATGCTATTATGATCCTTCAAATAATGAAATGATGTGTCTTCCTGCCATCTCTTCTTTATCTTTTCTGCTTCTGTTAAGTCCTTACCATTTTTTTTTAATTACACCAACTTTGACAGGAGAGGTTCCCTTGAGTTCATGATTTTTCTTGAAGAGATTTCTTGACTTCTATTATCTTCTTCTGTCTTTACATCACTCATTACAGAATGTCTCATTGTCTATTCTTGCTTTTCTCTGAAATTTTACATTCAGTTGTAAAAATATTTTCTAATCCCCACTACCTTTCACTTTCCTTCTTTGATTAACTACATTCAAAGCCTCATCAAACAACCCGTTTTCCTTCTGTTTTTTTTAATGATATTCTTTGTTTGTTTTTTTTCTGAGCAATGTCACAAACTTCTGTCTGAAGTTCATCAGGCATTCTATCTTCCATGTCTAGTCCCTTAAATCTATTCTTTACCTCCAATGCACATTGTCACTACCTGCTTGATAATAACCTAGTTCAAACTTACCCCAGCTGGACCATGTAGTTCTTGTTACCTCTGGTACAAAAGATGGCTTGAGGCAATGCCCAATAATATTTGCAGACTAGCGAATTGCCCATAAAAAAATGACAGCAATAGAATTGTAAGTCAAGGAATGGTGTGTGGCACACAAATTAAGTGTTTTGGTTGTGTGAGTAATTTTGCAGCTGATTGTGAGCCTCGTGGTGAGCGCCTTTGTCGCTCATTGTGTGGCTGGCAATGAGCGCCTTTGCCGTTTATTGCGATCGTGTGTTGTGGTGTTTTTTAAAGTTTTGTATAAATGTATTTTTTTTATGATAATTAATTAATTAAGGAAATCATAAATTAATATACTTTACCTATTTGTAATGAATATATGCAGCAAGCAATATGCTGAAGAGCTAACAATCTGTTTTGATGTCCCTACAGCATACAATGTATATTTGCATTGTTGGTGACCTGAAGTGTAAGTGTCAGCAATATGTGCAGTGTGTCGCATTTTGTAATGTTAGTATGTGCAAGTTAGTAGTGTAAAATGTGTATGTGTTAGGCGGCTGTGGATAATTTTGCGTCCTTCGTAATACTGTAATTGATAGGTTGTATGGTCCTGTGCAAAAGTCGTATGTGTGTGGCGGAGTTTTGCGTGTTTAGGGGTCTTGTAGCCTTGTTTTCTTTTTTTTCTCTCTTGCTTAGCAGATGTTTGAGTGGCTAGATTCTGGAAATTGGACTTAAATTGAAGTGTAACATTACTTCCAGACATCCTGGGTGTCCCTCTTGCTGTGTGTGATGTTTTTATTTTATTTTTGTTTGTATTTAGTGTGTTTTTTGTGTTTTTCGGTGTGCGCTGTTCAGACCTTAAGGTCTTATTTTTTGTGGCTCGGATTTTTTTTTGTGCAAGTTGCGGCTTCCTTTTGTGTTCTTTTTTGTGTTCTTTTTTGTTTTTTCTTTATCTGTTATGGGCCTGATTTTTTTTCTGCCATTTTTTCAAAGTGCTACAGATCTGAAAGTGTGAATTGAGTATTCAAGTTTTGTAATCATGTATAGTCCCGCAGGTCATAGGTATGATGGTAAAGTGTCACACATTTTTTATGTATACATAGAACTGACCCTTTTATTACGAATTATAGACATATTTATACAGTTTCTCCAGTGGAGAACAACCATTCAGAGAATTGTGCATTTTTGGTAACCAATGGATACAGACCTACACATAAATTCAGATTTACCAATCAGCACACTGTGCAATCTTAGTTGCCTTCAGAACACAAGCCTACAAGTCAAACAGAGCATCTCAGGTATATATGCAAGACAGCATCTGCTCTTTCACTATCTCAAGAGAGCACTTTCTATGAAGGATAAGCCAGCTGGCTGGGCTGGACAGGTGGGAGCTATGTGTTTAATTGAAATATTGTACAGAGCTGTCCATCTGCAGAGCATCTTATATACTTTTTATTATAGCTCTCACTGGGGTGCATCCCAGATCCCTTGTTTGTGCATGTGTAAAAGCACAAATTGTCAAAAAAACACTTGTATGATGTTTATTAGCACAGGGTTTAGTTTGCATTTCACTGCACTTTCTGTATATTTCCCCAGAACTTCGAGTTTACTCCTAACATTTCCACACCTCAATAACGTATAGGTTACCAATATGTTATTTACAACAATACCTGTAACATGAAACACAATTTATAACAAGCCATACACAATATAAAAAATATATGTCCCATTGGGATGCGCAGGGAAGGAACTTCATCTCAGGCCTAGGCACATAGCAAACTCTCTAGACTCTGGGCATGATCACAATTATCATAGGTACCCAGGCACTTCGAAACCATATAAAACCTAGATTATTCATAAATAGAGATGTCGAGAATAGTTAGCCGGCGGACTGTTCCCGGCGAACATAGCATGTTCGCGTTTGCGGCGAACTGCGAACATATGCGATGTTCGATCCGCCCCCTATTCTTTATCATTGAACAAACTTTGACCCTGCACCTCACAGTCAGCAGACACATTCCAGCCAATCAGCATCATACCCTGCCTTCCAGACCCTTCTACCTCATGGACAGCAGCCATTTTGGAATCATAACTAACTTGCAGTCTTACAGAGAGGAGGGAGAGTGTAAGTGATGCTGATTGAATAGGGAAATCAATAGCCAGGCAAGTTTATTCAGTGTCCAGTGCAGTGCTGAAGGACTCATCAGATCTCTGCTGTAAACACAGCACCCCAAAAAGCCCTTTTTAGGGCTATAACATCATTTTGTCTGTTTTTTTCTGTCTGATCTAACTTCAATTGCTAGCAAGTGTGTGTGTCAGGCTCACAGCTTATACTGTGTGTGCACAGTGCAACCAATACAATCTTGTTTACTAGTTGTCTACTTTAAAAAAAAAAAAAAACTTTTATTTTGTTAAATCTTAGTTCATTTGCCTGACCGCCAATCTAAGTTCATTTGCCTGACCGCTAGCCAGTGTGTGTGTCAGGCTTACAAGTATTGTGCCAAGTTCAACCAATCCAATCTAGTGGTGTACCAGAACTCTACATTTAAATAAAACAACCCTTTTTTTCTGTGTAATCTAATTTCATTTGCCTGCCTGCCTGCCAGCGTGTGTGTCTTAGGCTCACATCGTATACTGTGCTCACATGCCCAGTCAGTGCCACCACTCATATCTGGTGTAACAGTCAGTAGTGCACATTTAAACAAAGAATACAATTTTTACTGTAATACATTGAATAGCAGTTACTTGTCTGCAAGCGTCTGTGTCAGGCCTTC
The DNA here is from genome assembly GCA_027410445.1 of Discoglossus pictus. NCBI lineage: Eukaryota > Metazoa > Chordata > Amphibia > Anura > Alytidae > Discoglossus > Discoglossus pictus. Next base: position 62,674,943 of record CM050169.1, read on the forward strand.
AGCGTCTACTCTGCCAACTTCTGCAAGTGCACAGTGCCACTCATATCTGTTGTCACAGTAGCTTGCACGCATAGTACCACTAAAAAATGACAGGCAGAGGCAGGACACCCCGCAGGGGCCGTCGTGGTCGTGGTGCTGTGATTCCCTTTGGTCCTATAATAATGCCCAGTGTTCAGAGGCCAGTTACCCTGAACTTGAAAAGTTCAGGGGACGTAGTTGACTGCCTAACACAGGACACCCAATCTTCTACAGCTTCCGCTTGGAACATTGACTCACCATCCTCCTCCAGCTTAGCTTCTGGCACCTCTCAAGTTACCACTCGCCCGCCTGCTGCCACCACCAACACTAGTACCACAGCTGATTCAATTGATCATTCAGAAGAGTTATTTACACATCAGTTTGAAGAAATGAGTGATGCGCAACCATTATTGCCAGAGGATGTAGATAACAGTGGGTCACGTGGGTGCCCGCTAGAAGAGAAGAAGAACAGGGGGAAAGTCCAGATGGGGAGACAGAGAGGAGGAGGAGATGAGTTAGAAGCAGAGGGAGGTCATCGCAACGAGCTAGTGGCACAGTCAGACAGCATGCATCAGCACCCGGGGTCATCCAGACAGCACGCCAATCAACGCATGCTGTTGCCACCACCAGAATGCCGTCACCGCAGAGCTCAGCAGTGTGGCATTTTTTTTTGTGTGTCTGCCTCTGACAACAGCGATGCCAGCGATGCCATTTGCAACCTGTGCCAAAAGAAACTGAGTCGTGGGAAGTCCAACACCCACCTAGGTACAACTGCTTTGCGAAGGCACATGATGTCAAATCACAAACGCCAATGGGATAAACACATGAGTACAAGCAGCACACAAACTCAAAGCCGCCATCCTCCTCCTGGTCCAGCATCTTCATCCACGTCAACCACTGCTGTCTTCCTTGCCCCCTCTCAACCATCCGCCACTCCGTCTCTCGCCTCTTGCTGTTCCTGCTCATCTCCCCACAGTCAGGTGTCTGTCAAGGGCATGTTTGAGCGTAAGAAGCCTATGCCACAAAGTCACCCCCTTGCCCGGCGTCTGACAGCTGGCTTGTCTGAACTCTTAGCCCGCCAGCTTTTACCAAAAAAAAAAAATACATTTGTAGTGATTGGGACACCGCAGTGGAAGGTACCCGGCTGAAATTTCTTTGCCCAAAAGGCAATCCCCAACCTATACTCGATTGTGCAAAAGGAAGTAATGGCATCTCTGGCACACAGTGTTGGGGCAAGGGTCCATCTGACCACTGATACCTGGCCTGAAAAGCATGGTCAGGGCAAGTATATCACCTACACTGCGCATTGGGTAAATCTGATGACGCCTGCCAATCATGGAATGAGTGGCTCTGCAGAGGAGTTGGTGACACCGCCACGACTTGCAGGCAGGCCTACTGCCACCTCCTCTACTCCTCCTACTCCATCCTCTTCCATAACCTCCTCAGCTGTGTCCTCTTCTGCTGTGTCTTGCTCCACATCAACGGCAACCCCTCAGCTCCCCAGATACTATTCCACATCCCGGATATTGCAGTGTCATGCCGTCTTGGGGTTGACTTGCCTGAAAGCAGAGAGTCACACCGGGCCAGCACTCCTGTCCGCCCTGAACGCACAGGTGGATCAATGGCTGACTCCGCAGCAACTAGAGATTGGCAAAGTGGTTTGTGACAACGGAAGAAATTTGTTGGCGGCATTGAATTTGGGCAAGTTGACGCATGTGCCGTGCATGGCACATGTGTGTAATCTGATCGTACAACGCTTTGTCCATAAGTATCCAGGCTTACAGGACGTCCTGAAGCGGGCCAGAAAGGTGTGTGGCCATTTCAGGCGTTCCTACACGGCCATGGCGCACTTTTCAGATATCCAGCGGCGAAACAACATGCCAGTGAGGCGCTTGATTTGTGACAGCCCCACACGTTGGAATTCAACACTCCTAATGTTCGACCGCCTGCTCCAACAAGAAAAAGCCATTAACGAGTATTTGTATGACCGGGGTGCTAGGACAGCCTCTGCGCAGCTGGGGATTTTTTTGCCACGTTACTGGACGCTCATGCGCAATGCCTGTAGGCTCATGCGTCCTTTTGAGGAGGTGACAAACCTTGTCAGTCGCACCGAAGGCACCATCAGCGACATCATACCAATTGTTTTATTCCTGGAGCGTGCCCTGCGAAGAGTGCTGGATCAGGTCGTAGATGAGCGTGACGAGGAAGAGTTGTGGTCACCATCACCACCAGAAACAGCCTTATCAGCATCGCTTGCTGGACCTGCGGCAACGCTGGAAGAGGATTGTGAGGGAAGAGGAGTCAGAGGAGGAATGTGGCTTTGAGGGGGAGGAGGAAGACCAATCACAACAGGCATCCCAGGGTGCTCATTGTCACCTATCTGGTACCCGTGGTGTTGTACGTGGCTGGGGGAAGAACATATCTTCAGAGAGATCACTGAGGATGAGGAACGGGACATGGGTAGCTCGGCATCCAACCTTGTGCAAATGGGTCTTTCATGCTGTCGTGCCTGTCGCAGGACCCTCGTATAAAAAGGCTGAAGGGGAACGACCGGTACTGACCCCCGGTATAAGCAGAAAGTGCCTGAAATGTTACCAAATTACCGCAAGTCAGAAAGGATGCAGCAGGTCCAAAACAAATTAACAAGTATGCTTTACACAGCATATAAGGGTGATGTCACAGCACATGGGCAATATAACAGGGGAAGAGGTGAAAGTAATCCTCCTCCCACGACCACGCCGGCAAGGACAGGACGTTTAAAAGACGTGTTGTTGATGGAGGACATGCAGACCTTCTTCAGTCCTACGCATCGCAACAGCCCTTCGGGATCCACCCTCAGAGAATGACTTGACCGACAGGTAGCAGACTACCTCGCCTTAACTGCAGATATCGACACTCTGAGGAGCGATGAACCCCTTGACTACTGGGTATGCAGGCTAGACCTGTGGCCTGAGCTATCCCAATTTGCAATTGAACTTCTGGCCTGCCCCACTTTAAGTGTCCTGTCAGAAAGGACCTTCAGTGCAGCAGGAGGTTTTGTCACTGAGAAGAGAAGTCGCCTAGGGCAAAAAAGTCTAGATTGCCTCACCTTTATAAAGATGAATGAGGGATGGATCCCGAAGGGACTGACACTGGGCGACTGAAAAAGGCCTGATGAGATGAGCTACCTTCGGCTAAAACTGGTCCACACGCTGCTGTATGTTATCTGTGAATGCCGGATGACTTGCGTGACTTATCCGCCACCAACTAGGGTTCAAGAAGACGCAATGTTTTATGGCACTTTCTGCCTGGGGAACAAAGGTCAATTTTTCTGGCCGCTGCAACAACAGCGGCTGCAACAATACCTAATTTTTTAATTTAAATTTTTATGTCAGAAGGCGTACGGCATGTAATGAAAAAGAAAGCATATTGAACAGTCTTGTATAACACAACAGTTGTGCAAAAATACATATTTACAATGAAGACATTTTGTTAAAATTAGCTGGCTAGGCCTTCTTATTTTTACTTTTTTGGTTAATAAATTTTTTTTTTTTTTACTGTGATTGCAATTTTTAAGAGAAACCTAAGACATGGTAAAACAGACAATAGTAAAGAGTATATTAGCAGTTAACACCAAAGTCCTATTATCTATCATAACTCCAGCAGTAGCTTATTATTTACAATATCTAACCTGCTCAATCGCCCTTGGGTTACCCTAGGGCAGGCTTCAGTAGGCGACCTCTCCTTTCCTCGGATGATTTTGCCGGCCGGTTGCTTCTGAAGGGTCTCCTCCAGGGCTCCCCCACTCCGGTCCTTCCCCCCGAGTCCGCTTCAACCATTAACAAATGTTTTATTATATTAGGGGGGCACTAAATGGGGATGTTATCCAGGGATCCCAAATTGTCTGGAACTGGGTGATTCTATCCCAGACTACATGGTTTAATCTCTCGTTGAGCAGTAAATAGTTGATTTTTTTTATTAATTTCTGAAAGTTTTAATTTGTGGTTTTCCAACTACTAGCTATGTGTATTTTTTTAAAAAAATATATTTTATTAGGTCAGGTAATATATCATATTCAAACAACCATTTCCATGTTACATTATATCCATACATGTTAATACATCACTGAGTTACCTTATCTCTATTAATATTCAGTTTAGCCCTTTCCATTCCATAATCTTGGAGCTTATACCATATCCAGGGCTAGTATGTTATCTGGATTTGGTTGTACCTGTAGCCTAAAAATATATATATGTTTTTACTTTTCTTTTATTAATATAGCTTTAATTCAGTTTTTTTTAAGTTGATTCCCTTTAAGTCTTGAATCCGACTATAATTGGGAAAAAAAAATAACTAGTTTTAACATTTAACATGTTGGGAAAGGGAAAGGTCCACAAACATCCTCCTTTTTACATAAATATGATGTAAAATATAGCACTTACCTCCGTCCTCCGCTCCTCTAAGGATCCACACACACCTCCATCCATCCCGTTCTCTTGACAATATCCTCTCCCATTTAGGGGAGCCCCTATTCCGGACCTAAATTTCTTTAATTGTCTCCAGATGATATGCTATCCCTTAATTGCAGCCACAGAGACCATATATCTCAAAATGTATCCATGGAGTTGTCTACTAAATGGGTAAGGCGTTCATTTATAAGGATAAAGTTTAATTTATTTTTAACCACCTGAAAGTGTAGGGTATCCGATTTCCATTGTCTGGCTATATGGTTCTTTGTGGCCAACATGATGAACTTTAATAGCCTATTCTGAGCGGGCCAGAGACAGACATGCGGAACACCCAGCATGCAGTTTTCTATATTAGCAGAAATCTGAATCTTAATCATTTTAGAAGCTAGTAAGCATGTTTCTTCCATTAGTCTTATGACTGCCGAACACTCCCACCAGACATGAATAAATGTAGCCTCATTACCACTGTTCCTAAAACATGAGCTGCTCCGTTTTGGATCCCATTTATTTAGCTTAAAAGGAGTAATATATGTCCTGTAGGACCTTTATTGAAGTCTCAAGCAGACTATAATTTAAAGATCCCCTACTTAAGCCTCGCCAACTTTAATCCCATGTGCTGTCTGCCAACTCGGTGCCCAAATCCCTCTCCCAGGCTTTGGTATAGTCTGGTTTGTTTGCCCATGAGTTTTCATTAAATAGTTCATACATGAGGCTAATAATACCAGGCTGAAAGGGGGAATCCCTACATTTTTGAGTAGCCAGGTGTTTCTTTGGGGGGTTCCCCTACCACTTATCGTATATATGAAAATTATGTATCCTGCAAAAATTATAGTGTTCAGCCAGGGGTAAATTGTATCTATCTCTCACACCGCTCAAAGGTCATTATTTTGTCGTCATGCCACCATGGACCAACCCTTAGTAGGTTCTGAGACTTCCACCAACTGAGAGAGCTTTCCGGAAGATGTATCTTAAAGTGGGGATTGGGTACGATAGGGGTAAGATCTGATACCCGAGTGTCCAGTTTTTGTGTCCAGTTCATCTCCGTCCATATTTTTAATGAGTGCTTAATCAACGGGTTGTTCAAGTTTCTAAAAAAAGTATACAGGCCTGGAATCCATATTACTGTATCCCATGTATAAGGTGACATGCTTACATTTTCCATAAAAACCCAGAGCGGCTGATGTGTGGGAGAATGCGCCAGAGGAATGAAAGCCAGCTGCGCTGCCTTGTAATACAGTTTGAGATTCGGGCACGATAGGCCCCCCTTTCCCTTTTGGTCTATACATATTATTTTTTGAGATCTTTGGGGCTTTATGATTCCAAATAAATAAATAAATTTGTTTTTTCCCCTTTGAATCTTTATGTGTTGTAAGCGATCTCCCGGGAGTTTTAATCTGGCTGACGGGAATTTGTAGTATGTATCTATCAAGTTCATAAATTTGCCTGCAAACCCAAATTTCTGTAATACTGCTTTTAAATAAGGCCATTCCAACGTATCAAAGGCCTTTTCTATATCTAACGCCAAAAGGCATGTGGGTATTTGATGTTGGGATGACCATGAGATAAAATGTTGTGTCCGTCTGATATTGTCCCCCGTTTGTCTATGGGGGATAAACCCTGTTTGGTCTTTATGGATTATGGAGGGGAGAAATTGCGAAATCCTGTTTGCCATTAATTTGGCCAACATTTTTATATCCCCGTTTAGGAGTGATATGGGGCAGTAATTTTTAAGTTCTAATGGGTCTCGTCGTTCTTTCGAGAAACATATCATATTTGCATGGTTTAGTTCTTGTGGCATGGGAGAGCCTTCTAAAATTTGATTGAAAAGTGTGGCTAAGTGGGGTAATAACAAGTCTATAAAAGTTTGGTAATAGAGATTTGTAAATCCATCCGGGCCCGGGTAGCTATGTGTATTTTGAATGCTAAAGCCATTAATTGGAATAGCTTGTTCTAGGATTGAGATAAGTTTTTTTATGTGTATCCCCAGTAAGCAGGATTGAAAGAGAAATATCCTTTTGCAAGGATTGGAGGCCCGAGATTTAGCTGAAGTCTTTTATAGTGGACATGAGTGCTGGTATAGATAGAAGGGGCTTGGTCAGGGTGCAAAGCATATCGTCCGCGAAAAGTGAACACTTAAACTGATGGTGTCCTACTTGAACCCCCTGGATGGCCTGGTTGGTTCTGATTGCCTGCGCTAGGGGTTCAATGGCAAGAGCAAAGAGCAGTGGGGAGAGTGGGCATCCCTGCCTGGTCCCTCTCTGTATTTGGATTTTGGCCTTATTGTCCCCTGGTATCTTTAAGTTAGCTACTGGTGAGTCGTAGTACCTGCTGAGCAGGTTGAGAAAGCGTCCCTCAAATCCAAACTTATCTAGCATTTTGTACATATATGGCCATTCCACCGTATCAAAAGCCTTCTCTATGTCTAGGGCTAGAGGGCAAACTGGGTTGTTATAGTGTTGAGCCAAGAACTGGGCGTTCAGAACCCTCCTAACATTATCTCCTGCCTCTCTGAAATGGATGAACCCCGTTTGGTCCTTATGTATTTAGTCCAGTAAAAAGTTAGATATTCGTTTGGCCATAATTTTAGCTAGGATCTTGACATCCACATTTATCAGGGGTATGGGGCGATAATTTTTAACCTCTAAAGGGTCCCTACCCTCTTTTGGAAAGACTATGAGGTCGGCCTGATTCAATTAAGGGGGCATAGGTTCTCCATTTAGTATAGCGTTAAACAAAAATGTTAGGTGCGGGGGTAAGCAAGGGCTCAAATTTCTTATAGTACAGATGAGTAAAACCGTCTGGCCCTGGGGACTTGCCAAATTTAAGATCTTGGATTGTAGATTTAACTTCCTCTTGGGATATGTCTAGGTTCAAGCTGTCCAATTGAGGTCCAAGTATTTTGTGGACTTCTTGCTGTAGTAGGAAGGACTCTATGTCAGATCCGCTGCAGCGGGATTGGGATGAATATATGGTCTGATAGAAGTTTTGAAATGTTTCTTGGATAGCATTGGGGCTAAAGGAGGTTTGGCCATCAGGTAGTCTAAAGATACCGTATATTATGTCCTCTCTTGGGGGGTAAAGACACTAATAATTCCTCCAATAAAATTCTGTTTTTTATGTGGGCAAGGTCCCTGGTTAGCCCCTTGGGTTATCTGTTAAAAAGAGTGGTGCAGAGACTGTGGGGGCTGTTAGCCTCCTTGTCCCCGTGTGGCTGTTTAGAATCCCTGCTGCTGCATGTTTCAGCTTTATTAAGGTGTAATTGTACAGCGTTTGACTCAAGTAGCTGCCTGTGCTGGGTCAGTTTGGCTTAATTGCTGGGCCCTTTTCCTGCCAAGATGGCGACCGTCAGCCAAGGGGCCTCTATGTCCCCTTCACTACCGTTGTCTCCGCTTGTGTGCTTATTTGGGATGGCCCCCCTTTACATCTCCGCTCCGTGGCCTTCTCAGGTCCCCCCCTCAATCTCTGAGTGTGGGTATGCGGGGCTGGAGCGTTGAATCAGGCCTACCTTCTTCTCTGCTCACTGCAAGATCAACAATACCTAATTTTTCAGGCATGTGTACATGCCTAATTTTTCTGGCCTCTGGTGGCTTCAACAACCAAACCCCCAAAAAAGGCACATAACAGGGATTAAACTGATAGGAGTAGTACTACTTAACACACCACTCATATCTGGTGTAACAGTAGTTTACATTTAAAACAAAAAAAAATGTTTCTACTGTAATAGATTGCATAGCAGTTAGTTGTCTGCAAGCGTGTGTGTCAGACCTACAGCGTCTACTCTGCCAACTTCTGCAAGTGCACAGTGCCACTCATATCTGTTGTCACAGTAGCTTGCACGCATAGTACCAATCTGTCAAAACCAGTAATGATGAATGAGGGCTAGAGTAGCCTGGTTCCCTTATCCTCTACAGGTTGAGACCTAATGTTTGGGTGACTCCAGACCCACACATGAGTACAAGCAGCACACAAACTCAAAGCCGCCATCCTCCTCCTGGTCCAGCATCATCAGCCACATCAACCACTGCTGTCCTTCTTGGCCCCTCTCAACCATCCGCCACTCCGTCTCTCGCCTTGAGCAGTTCCTGCTCATCTGCCCATAGTCAGGTGCCTGTAAAGGATATGTTTGAGCATAAGAAGCTAATGTCACAAAGTGCCCCAAATTTGAAGTGATACGACCAACCAAGCATTTTTTTCCATCTCCAGGTCCCAAAAATCCAGGCCTTATACACGTGCCCTGATAGGTGACGTAACAAGTATTAAACTGATAAGAGTAGTACTTACAAACACGCCACTCCTATATGGTGGCACCTTTGATTGCACATGCTGTGCCCCAAAATTGAAGTGATACGACCAACCAAGCATCTTTTTCCATCTCCTGGTTCTAAAAATCCAGGCCTTATACACGCCCCCTGATAGGTGACGTAACAAGTATTACACTGATAAGAGTAGTACTTACAAACACGCCACTCCTATCTGGTGGCACCTTTGATTGCACATGCCGTCCCCCAAAATTGAAGTGATACGACCAACTAAGCATCTTCTTCCATCTCCCGGTTCTAAAAATCCAGGCCTTATACACGCCCCCTGATAGGTGCTGTAACAGGTATTAAACTGATAAGAGTAGTACTTACAAACACGCCACTCCTATATGGTGGCACCTTTGATTGCACGCGCCGTGCCCCAAATTTGAAGTGATACGACCAACCAAGTATCTTTTTCCATCTCCCGTTTCCAAAAATCCAGGCCTTATACACGCCCCCTGATAGGTGACGTAACAAGTATTAAACTGATAAGAGTAGTACTTACAAACACGCCACTCCTATCTGGTGGCACCTTTGATTGCACATGCCGTGCCATAAAATTAAAGTGATACGACCGACCAAGCATCTTTTTCCATCTCCCGGTTCTAAAAATCCAGGCCTTATAAACGCCCCCTGATAGGTGCTGTAACAGGTATTAAACTGATAAGAATAGTACTTACAAACACGCCACTCCTATATGGTGGCACCTTTGATTGCACGCGCCGTGCCCCAAATTTGAAGTGATACGACCAACCAAGTATCTTTTTCCATCTCCCGGTTCCAAAAATCCAGGCCTTATACACGCCCCCTGATATGTGCTTTAACATGTATTAAACTGATAAGAGTAGTACTACTTAACACACCTTATAATAATGCAGAGAGAGGCAACGCAGTGAGAGGAGTCTGAAGAAGAGAAGTCAGAGGAGGAAGGTGGCTTTGAGGAGGTGGAAGACCAAACACAGCAGGCGTCCCAGGGGGCTTGTTGTCACCTTTCGGGGACCCTTGGTGGCTGGGTGGAGGAAGAGACCTTCAATGACATCAGTGAGGACAAGGAACGGGACATGGCTAGCTTGGTATCCAACCTTGTGCAAATGGGGAGTTTGCGGTTGTGCAAATGGACTGTTTGAGGTTTTTTGCAGTGCGTTAAATGGGGAGTTTGGTCTGTCACTGTGAAGCGGGCCTAACCCTTACACTACCTGATCGATACAACATCATACCTGATGTTTTAAAGCACGTTATTCCAAACAATTTAGGAATGTTAGGTAATTTATGCCCTTTATGGCTTAAAACCAGACTCTGCATCAACGATGTAATTTTCCGGGGGAGTTTTGCCATGGATCCCCCTCCGGCATGCCACAGTCCAGGTGTTAGTCCCGTTGAAACAACTTTCCCATCACTATTGTGGCCAGAAAGAGTCCCTGTGGGTTTTAAAATCCGCCTGCTCTTTGAAGTCTATGGTGGTTCGCCGGGTTCGCCGGTTCGCGAACATTTGCAGCGGTTCGCGTTCGCGGTTCGCGTTCCCGGTTCGGGAACCGAAAATTTTATGTTCGCGACATCACTATTCATAAACCAAAATACGTATAATATTGTAATCATATTTTAACCCAGAGAAGTTCCCAAATCCCAGAGCCAATACACAGTCCACAATTGTCCAGTAAAGGTCTGGGCAGGATTAAATTGGGTGACAAAGGGTCCCCCAGTGCCTCCCAAAATACAGTCATGATACACATTCACAGAGAATATTTTTTATATTGTATCTGCTTAGTCTGATGATTTCTCTCCCTGTAATTCTAGACTTTGCAAGAAGAAGTTCATGATCTTATCCACAGTCAACTCCAGGTCTTTTTTCTTATTATTTTTGATGTCTTTGGGTATAAAGTACATAGTCAGACTGATTTCTAAAATGTTCATCTGGTGATATCCATCTGTAGTTATTTCTGAGGCTGAGGGTGTTTACTCTGATGAGAGCATTATCTTGACAGAATTACTACTACTAACCTCTAATCTGCTTTTTTTTGTAGTACAGGTTCATACAGTTATTCCAAATTTATGTTGGATCCCTGCTTTTGCATTTCAATCATGAGCTTATCATGTTTTCTAGTGGTTTTATCTCCTAGCAGCCCTATTAAATCCCCAGAACATGAAAACCAGAGCCCGCTAGTCTTATGGCTATTAAATTGACCTCTTACAGCTACCCACAAATGATCTGGTTACAGGCGGAAAACTTTGTTGCCGCAAAGCCTTTGTTCTCGCAAAGCCTTTGTTCTGACAAACCTGCATATGTTACGATCGCAAATCTCCATTAAATTGCTTTGAATCCCCAAAGACGCACTGGCGTTCAAACCCATAAACAGCAAATGAAGGCAAAAATATTACATCCTCCAAAGTTGCTTTTTAATTGCGACAAATCCTCAAAGATGCACTGGCGTTCAAGCCGTAACCCCGCAAATGGAGGCAAAAATATTATGGCCGTCAAATAGGACCCGCAAAGGGTTTACAGACTGAACACACACCAGTGGACTTTAATATAGGGGAAAGTTTTGAAAGGCATTACAATCACTTGCACAACAATCCCCAAATAAAAAATAGGCATTTAAAATAATTATGAATTCATCATATGTTGGAATGGTCATGCATATGCCAATTTGAGAAGCCATGCTGCAACATGCATAAATCAGTTGAAGACACACTACCTGATTAAATTGCAACACAACAAAATGAAACTCATGCCATATTAACCCTTTCTTACTCACAGATGCTCTAATTTGTACCTTGGAACATATATAATTGCATATACATCTCGTACATCACATCTACAGTGGGAAAACAAATAGTGTCCAAATTACACCTCTACATCACATATATCAAGTAGCAGGGGAATATTTTATTAATTGTTGTTCAGTCCTTCAGTTGGGTCCGACTCTCTGTGACTCTCTGGACTACAGCACATTTTGTGCTGTTCCACAAGGTTTGCATGACAAAGATACTGAAGTGGGTTTCCAGTTCCTTCTCTAGTGGACTGTCATTTGTCTGACCTCTTTGCTATGACCTCCCCATGGTATAGCTCACAGCTGTGGTGTATGTTCCCCCGGTCCCTTTAAGGATTGCTAAGTGATAGTGGTAAAGGGGCTTGGGTACTTGAATGAAGCTGTGAGCTATACCATGTAGGGTTACTCTAGATGGGCAGGTGATAGCAGACAAATCACAGTCCACTAGAGAAGGAACTGACAAACCACTCCCGTATCACCTGTCATATTATTATCAGGCCCTCAGAGTAATGTTGATACTCCAAAATATCACAAATTAGACTTATATATATTATTATATGATATATAATGCTATTATTACTATTATTATTATTATTATTATTATTATTATATGTACTAGCGAATTGCCCGTCAAAAAATGACGGCAATGAAATTGTAAGGTAGCTAATGCTGTTTAGTGTGTAATAATGAAATATATAATACATTAATAAATGAATATACTTTACCTATTTGAAAGCATTGTGTGGAAGAGCTGTGAATGTGTTTTGATGTTGCTGCAGCATTAGTGGTGTGTATCTGCTGTGTAAGCGTGCTAAATGTGTGCAGTGTAACACTGTGCGTGCGCGAGACCAAACCGTTAGCGTAGTCGTGTACTTCCGCATTGGCGTAAAATGGCGAGTAATGTGTGGTATACGTCTGTATCGGAATATCCGTAGGTGTTTTGTGGTGTTTTGCGAGTTTCTTGTGGTGTTTTGCGAGTTTAGAGTGCTGTAGCCTCGTTTTCGTTTTGTTCGGCGGCCATTTTTTCTCTCGCTTCGATTTTTTTTTTAGTCTCTAAACTGTTTTATTTCGAGTAAAATCGAGGTGTAAGTTGTATTTTTGAGGTCCTGGGTGCTCCCTCTTGGTGTAGGTAAGTTTTTTATGTATGTGCTGTGTGTATGTATTGTGTTTTACATTTTGTAATGTTCGCGAGTTGCGTCCGAGTGTTGCGAGGCCGTAATGTGTGTGAACGTGTGTCGTATGTTGTTTGCGAGTGTCGTAATGTGTGTGTCGTGCTGTTTGGTTTGCGACGTAAAGTTTGCAAGGGTCGCAGTTGCTGGCATGGAGCGCCTTTGGCGCTCCATGCCAGCAACTGCGGCCCTCGCTTTGCGAGGTCCTCAGGTGCTGGCATGGAGCACCTACCGCGCTCCATGCCAGCAACTGAGACCCTCGGCCACTGCCCTCGCTGCGCGAGCCGCGGCCCTCGCTACGCGAGGGCCGCAGCTCGCTACGCGAGCCCGCAGCGTTAGCAACAACTCGTACGCTCACAACTATATATGTGATTGATTTATTGCATAGTAAATAGGGCTCATTAGTTTACACATATAGGAATGTGACACAAATGTGATGTTTGTGGATGTCCCAAAACCCCAACCATTGAAAACACACTGACACAGTGAGAACGGTATAACAAAGCTTTATTTTAATCACAGAGGACAATCAGAAATGGACAAGACTGTGCATTAATATCATAGGTGTGGTGCGGGCAGATCCCAGGAAGGTAAGAGGCTTGTGGTAAAAGGGGATAGCTACAGGGGGTAATGTCATAGTCAAGAATAAGCATGATGCATAGAACATACCAGGGTCACATGTGGTCACTACACCACTGCAACCAGAATCTGATGGAAAAAAAGGATCCTCACAAATCACTCAATTTAATTGAAGAAAACATTAATGTGCAAAGCACTTACAACTTGTCTAGATTTGCTAAATGAAACAGATGATTCAACCTCTGGACTGTGTAATCCAATCCAGTTTCACAAGTATACAGTGCTAAATACTGTAACAATATACCAACTCACCTGATTCTTATCTGCAAGCATTACTAACTATTAGCTAGGTCTCTGGATAACTCACTGGCCATGACCATTAATAATGATATGTCAATTCACAATAAATGCTTAATTGTGACCAGCATCAGTGGCCAGGGTTTGCTATCACCTTCTCCATATGATATTGTTCATCAACATTGATATCCCATCCATCAGCTAGACAGCTGTTAGCACATGTTAAAGGATACTCACGATATCAGCAAAAGGGGAAAAAACACTTTAATACGGATATGACACAAAGGTCAGCAGCCAGATTCAATGTTACTTACATTAGACCCATAGAAGTATTAGTCTACATTTAAGCTAACAACAATCATGTCTTAGAGATCTGACTATATGATAGCTTTAAGATTGTGGGTGCTACATGTTAAGGGGGGCGGGGCCTGTCATCGATGGAATGTTTACCTGACAGGCACTTACACCTTATAAGTTTCCTTCACAGATGCAGAAGATGCATTCATGGACCTGAATTGTACCTAAAACAAAATAAAAACATAACACCTAAAAACTAAGGCCTTAAAAAATATAGGGACTGCAGCATCTCAGTGCCAATAGATTGTCACTGAGGAGTGCTGTTGAGAAGGCCTCCTCCGCCTAGGCTCATGGCCCCAATCACTCGTGGCCTACCGCCGTCTTCCTGGTGGTGGTGGGGGCAGGGGAGGCAACCACCCGGGAGATAGGAGCACCGGCAGTGGTGGAGGCATGGTAGCAGGAGAGGAGGGGCCAAGCTGCGGGTGGCTGTGGGGATGCCTCCGGGGTGGAGGAGGCGGGGCTGGAGACCAGAGCGCATCACATGGCTTATGTGGTTACCCCCTGGAATGCTCTCTTGTCCGCCCCAATCCTGAGCAGCCCAGCCAGGAAGGATTCAGTCATCAGGTGGTGCCTCCTCTTCTCCCTATTGTGCCTGACCAGGCTACGCATGGCCTCTTCAGGATTGACAGAGATGCTGGCCTGGATCCCCCAAAAACACTCCACCTGCTGTTGCTTGAGGGCCAGCATCTCTGGCTGCACAGTCTGGCCTGATGTTGGGGATGAAGGCCTCTAGGGCATGGGGTGGTGAGGAGGTGGCGTGGTGGTGTCAAGTGGGGAGGCCTGGAGACTGCTGCATTATGGGCGGTGGTGTTGGTGGGCCCGGTGGTGCTGGCTGGTATGGTCCCTCCAGTGGGAGGGCAAAGTCGATAAGCTCAGTCTATGGAGGAGGGGGATAGTGGGGTTAAATCCTGGCGGTGTGGCCGATGGTCCTGATGGTGACCCCACTAGCCATATTGCATCCTCTTCCTCCAAACAGGGACCCTGGGCTCCTCTTTTTTCCTCCTCCCCTTGTGCTGGTTCCTGCTGGTCGGGGGCTTGCTCTTCCACTTCCTGCTCGGTTGGAGCCAACGCCACTGCATCTGGCTCACCACTGGACCCAGACCTCCAAGATTGTGAAAGAGAGAAAAGAAAGTTATATGTTATTCATATGATGAATAATACATTGTTTTGTGTGCATTCCTAACTATCTGACATCTAGGCTTGGTACATTGTGTGTGATTCTGAAATCCTAAGAAAAGGGGTCTGATGGTGCCTGTCTCTTCAGAAATGATGCTGTCATCTGAAGTGTCTGCTGGTGTCGAGATCTGAACAAACAGTTGCAACCCGTAGAGAGAGAGAGAGAGATTTGGGGTAAGCATAGTACCCCAAATTAGGCGGGCATAACAGCTGGTGGCAGTGGTGGGATATCTCAAGCATTTTTACCAGCAGCCAGGAAGGCTACTTACAAAGACATAGAGAAAGAGAGCCAGGTGACAGAGGCAAAGGACTGCAGAGGAATGGCCCTTCTAAAGCAATGGATGGCATTACTGGGATTGTGGCAGGGCCATGAGCTGTCCGGCTGGCTGGAGGTACCGGTATGGAAAGAGATTGCCTTGGAGAAACAGTATCATGTCAGGATAGGATCTGTTGGTGCCCTTGGAGAGGATCTCTATGTTTGATTGGAGCTAATAGATGGGCTCTGGGAGATCATGTATGGTGATCCTGAATGTGGCATGGGGACTGAGGCAGAATAACATATTTCTTAAAAACCGTGAAGGTCTGGGACTAGAACCATGGTCCCAGGAGGTTATTTTGCTGGAACCCCTGATTCAGCAAGAGCTGCAGCTGGCGGCTGAGTATGTTGACTTGCTAGATGAGGCATCCATGGAGGGGTTTTGGCCTTCCAGTTGGGAGGAACCCTGCCAAGCGGACAGGGAGGAAGAGGACTGGTTACCCGAAGTCTGGGAAGAGGATATTATGGACTCTGACCAGGACTATGCCAATATGGAGGTACAAATGGGCCAAGCCCAGTTAATTTTTGCTACAACTGGAACAGATGAGGATGGTACCATACATTAATCTCAAAGACAGTGGAGTCTGAGTCTAAGACAGGAACAGCAGACCAGATGGAGGGTCTGGGAGAGTTCTGGAAGGAACCAGAAATGGACTGTGAAACTATCATGGGATTCCCGTGGATAACTACAGTCCAGGAACCAGCCATAGATACAGGGGCAAACACAGAATAACCTTAGGACATACACAAATGGCTGGGGAACAATTGCTAATCACAAGGCAGTTGAGATGACAGAGAATGTCTGTCAAACTGATGGCCCAAGGGAAAGTCTGGATGAGAGCTGTGAGGTCCTGTCAGGGAACACAGTGACCAAAGATCCCAAGGGAGGTGAGTGCTGTGCCCAGGCGGTGGGTCCAGAGAGAGGGAGATGTGACATGCTGATCCAGATACAACATAGAGATTTGGAGTCTTTAGTCCAGACCACAACATTGGGTGCCAGCTTCCAGATCCGTCCAGTACATTCCACCTTGGAATAACTATTTTTCTGGGTGCCCCAAGAGAGAGTTTTACCCATGCAGTGGGGCAGAGGAGTGCATTGGCCCTGGTTTTTGGGGGGTGGGATGGCAGTGGCACCCTTGGACAGTATTGATTACCATGGCAAAGAGGACTGTTGGCAGAAGCCAGGCCATCTTTGTGTGTTTTTAGATATCTCTATAACAACAAAGAAGTAGCAGTCTGATTTTGGACACACTAAACAAAGGTGGTGTCGGAGTCTGCTTGTACTAATCAAAGGTACATGGTGTGTGATTCTGAGAGCCTAAGAAAAGGGTGCCTGTCTCTTCAGAAATTATGTTGTCATCTGAAGTGTATGCTGGTGTTGAGATCTGAACAGACAGTTGCGACCCATAGAGAGAGAGAGAGATTTGGGGTGAGCGTACTATCCCAAATCAGGAAGGCATATCAGCAACTCAGGCTATTATTTGGTTCTTGATCTTGATCATTCTTGGATCCTAGTGCTATCTTGATTCCAGCTGCGGTCTGTAACTACATAGGCTGAAGTTGGCACACCAATACATGGACTCTCTATTGCTTGATTACTATTGTTGTGCCCAGGAATGACAGTGATTTGTCAGCTTCATGGATTTCATGATGCATCCATCTAATCCTTGTTAATTCCATGGAGCTGACATGTCAGTGTACTTGTTGGTCATCATGTTCATGTGTAGTGTGTGTGATGTACATGTAGTGTCATGTTGGTGTATGTGATGTTCACCTGACATATAGGCTGGGCCCTGCTGGGCCACCAGACCTGAAGCTTCAGCGGTGGACACCTGGCTCAGAAGGTCCTTGGTGACCTTCTCCCACTCAGTATAGCAGACAGTCAAGTTCTTCTCCTCGTTGGCCATCTTTCTCCTCACCTTGGCCCTGATGTTGTTGAAACGGTGCTTGATGAACCTCATATCCCACTGCTGTAACCTCAGCCACTACCTCTTTCCATGCCAGAGACCAAGGCCCTGGTCTATCTTCCCTTCCCCCTTCAAGGATCATGAGGCGATCAGGGATAACACAGAGGACCACATTCCCCCGATGGTGTATTTGTGGGCCCTGTGCTTGCCCTTAGCCTCTTGCCCTCCTGACTGCGGATGGGGAGACCTTGTCTCCCTGACCTGTCCCTGAGGTCTGTCTCTCCCTCAAGCTACCACCCCCTGGGATCAGTCCCTCTCCCTCTGCCCTCTTCTACATGTGTCTGGTACTAGGGCCACCCTGCCACCACCCACCTCCTCATCTCCACTCTCCTCCTCCATTTCCACTAACTCCTTGTAATCCTCTTCCTTTTGCTCCTCCTCCACCTCCTGCTTCTCTGCCACCTCCTTCCTCCACCAATCCCAAACTCCTCCTCCTTTCCTCCACTCCTCTTCTACTCTCCTCTACTCCTCTCATCCATTCCTTTCCTCCACTATTCTCCAGGACCAACAATCTCTCCTCCTCGCCTCTCCTCTTCTCCTCCTTCCCACCTCTCCACTCCTCTCCCCTCCTCTCTCCTCCCTCCTTTATAATCCAAAAAATACAATAAGGATAAATCAATCAAAGTTTGGCTGTATATGTATGATGTGTGTATTGTGTGTATTTAAGAACTGTTGGGGATGAGGTGTGGGGGATGGAATTGGCAGTGTGTATGGAGTGACCTAGCTCTATGTGTCTCTATTTGTTTTCTTTAAAATATGTGTATTGCAATTATGTGTAATCTGTAAATATGTGTAATCAAGGATTAAGTGTAACATTGTAAATAGTATAATAGAAATAAACAAAACCACAAATTACTGCTCTCAAAATATTCCTACTCTCTCTCTCTCACTGGAAAACCTTCAACTCCATGACCTGTGTGCTACTTCATCAGAAAATACAACGTAATCAACGCATGGGCGGGTGGAATGCAACTTTATAAACTCCATCTTTCAATTGTCTGTGGCTAGACCACTTTCTATTGGCTGAGAGGCCTGTGTCGCACTACGTTATACAGTGTGTATCCTTATAGAATTGGATAACTTCATCTCCTTCAGCATTCATGGTTGGAGCACAGACTGGGATCACTGTGAAGTGAAATGGCAATCATTCTGTAATTTAATAGGTTGTAACTGAGCACTGCTTAGATCAACCTTTGATTGATTGTGAGAGCTACTCAACTTTTTCTGCAGGATTCTTGACCACAGTAGTAGATCTCATTGTTGTCTCATATGAAATGTCACATTTCTGTCTACTTAAGTTTTACAATATTCCTTTTGCCGTGCTTCATTTTTCTAACATTCCAGATTCCTATTCTAAATTGTTCTTGTAGCAGTGAATTTTTCTTTTTCATCCAGATTCATCTACAGCAGGGTGTCCTCTTGATTTGGCCCACCACTTCATTAGTCCTGGTACTATTTATACTCACCCTCTTCTCTTTCCCTGTAATGCGGTAGACATCTTCTCACCTGGGGGGCTCATCTTTTGGTGCCATATCATTATGTTTCTAGTCTTGCTTATCCTTAAGGTTATGTTAGCAAAAAACATTTGACCTATATATACAAGCCTCTTCACCTCAACAAGGTAGTGATCCAGAAGTTATATACAAGGTATTATATTAGAGACTGTATTGTTTTATTTTTCATGCTAGAAACAGTTCACTGATTTCCAACTGTAGCTCTTCAAAATAATACCTCAGTTGCCCCTTAGTTCTGTTTTTTTTCTTTGGTTTCCTCTCACAATATCAGGAAAGATTGAAACAATGCTGTCCTAAATTAATTTCCTATTTAATCTACTTTTTTTGCACTGGTCTTAAAAGTACTCAAAACAAGTAATTCAGAGCATTAATAGATAATATATTTTAGATAGGACATAGGGCACAATCAAAGAGATGGTATATAATGCAGGCTAAAAGATAGAACATAGGACATAACAAAATATATGGTACATGGCAGAGTAAAATAGATGATACAGGGCAGGATCAAATAGATGTTATAGGACAGGGTCCAATATAGGAAATAAGGCATGATCAAAGAGATGCTATAGGGCAGGGTCAAAATAGGACATAGGGCATAATCAAAGAGATGGTACAGGGTAGAGTCAAATAGATGGTACAGGGCAGGAACAATACTATGCTGAAGGGCAAGATCAAAGAGATGTTAGAGCGCCGGGTCAAAATAGGTCATAGGGCATGATCAAAGAGATGTATAGGACAGGTACAAAGAGATTATATAGGGGAGAAGAGAATGAATTGTATAGGACATGGTCATATATAGAACATAGGGCTAGATCTAAGTGAATGGGAGGAATAGGAAGAACTTTGGATTAAGAAAAAATTATCATCCATCCACATGACAACAGAACTGAAAAGAGGAGGTAAGACATAATTCCCCTCATGCCCAAGCAAAAAATCAGTCAAGATAAAAGCAGGCATAACCAGCAGAGAATGCTACACATGTTGTTGCTTTAAAATGCTTTTGTTCTCATGGATTACATAGCTAATGCTATAGGGGTTTTATATTTATTTGCAGTTTTATCTCAAACTGTAAAAAAACTAATCTGACTTCCAATACAAAATCCTACATTTCACTCAAAACATCAAAATTACCTCAAAGTTGTAAGTATTTGAAAATAATGCTTAGAATAAAGTATTCAATAAAGGGACCATGAAGTCACAGATCTGCTATCAGAATTTAAAGAAGCAGGATTTAAACATTATAGAAAAAATAAATAATAAAAGTTTGTTTCTTTAAATAAAAGTGAATACCACAGTAGTTATGCTATTTTACTATTGTTTTTAATAATTGTGCCTGCCACATAATAACTCTAATTGTGGCATGTAATTGAGAAGTAAGAAAACTTGATAAAGGGTAACATGCTTTAAATAAACAAAAATTCATAGACATCATTCCTATGGTGATTAGCCTTCTTTATGGTCCAGCCCTCAAAACCATATGTCACTACTATTACGTACTGTGGACCTAGGTTGAAAGTGTAGTATATTTTATTTTTAACCACTTGTCCACACTTGTCATAGCTTTTTTTCCATTGAAGCAAATGTCTTTTAACTTCCATACAGTCACCATATTTTTCAAGCCCAGGAAAAAAAAAATCTATTATTATCTCCACTTCTGGTAATGGAACATTTATGTGGTGCCCCCCTTCCCTTGATGGACCAATATCACTTTTCTGTCAAACATTATTAGTAGTTTTCAAACACTTATTAGAGCTGTAACAGCAATCAAACCCATAACATGGGCAGATGCTATAATTAATTGCACAACAGTCTGAAACCCACAAATATGCAATTAAAAATATTATTTGTAAAAGTTAATCTGAGCATTATTGATCCCGGGACTCAAAGGGTTAATGCATATTATGAACCTCACATGGACTAGAACAGATGATCTAATGCATTTGATAGAGTGCTAGATTGTGATCCCGATCTGCAAATATTGCTTATTGGCACTAATTAATTCTTAGCTTCCGATAGCAGAATTTGTCTAAATTCCATGTTTTACTGATGTCATGATTGCAGTCTCATTTACTATTGGCTGTGTCTAAGAAGTAAATTACGGGCTTGCTTAAATATTGTCAGATCATATGATCCCGCACCCTGAAATCAGGATTTACGAGTTTAAGCTTAAGAAGGTACAATAAATTGTGGGCTTTTGCCAATACAATTCATTTAGAGAAAAATAGCACCCACAGTCAAAATTACGATTTTGAGGCATTTGAGAGCTTCTAATGGAATATAATAATTTGTTACAAAAGCAGTTTGTATATGGATTAAAATAACATTTTTAATACCCACCGATCTCAAATTTTATGCAACCCAAAACTTCTATCAGATGTAAAAGCTGCTCTGTTAAAAGTTTTTTTTATTTAGTTATTTATTTATTTTAATAGAGAGATTTTCTTGTTTTTATTTTTTTAATGCCACATTCTATTTAATTGAATGATCTTAATGATAATTAAATAAGAAATAGGTAATAAAGAATTGATCGGTGTTCTTACCTGAGGGTATCTGTAGAGTCCACTTAGCCTTGAGATACAAAGAGAAGATGACGAGAGCATATGTCCTATGATGGCAACCAGTGTATTTTCCTTTTGACAACTGTAGTTTGGAACTGTTGTATTGATCCCTGATAAAATCTTCAGAGTACTCTCTACAGCTCCATATTGTAGCACACATGCATCAAAGATCATGTACCCCAAGGTAATATTGGGTAGAATATCAGACCTGTTGTTAATCTCCTCTATAGCAAACAGAAAAGCCAAGAGATGCCGGAAATAATAAAGGGATCGGCTGAAAAAATAACAGGTGTAAGTCAAACACATGTCCAAAATAAAGGTAGGCAAACGTATTAATCAGGTTTAGCAATTTCTAAGAATAGTATATACTTAGTCATTGATAACGAGCATAGCTGAGTTATTTCCTCAAAATTTCAGGGACAAATTAGCAAACTCCGCTCTGCTTTCCCAGCACAAGCTGATCAGCTGACACTCACTTCAACGGTTGTGCATGTGGCCAGGAAGCCTAGTCTTGAGTAAAAATTCATGTCTAATATTTACCATGTTTACTACCTAAGAACAATGGAGTAAAACGTAAACATAGTCACACTCAAATGTATGCAAATATGTATCACTTCTTTTCTTTTGCACTCTTAAATTTAATCCTGCCAAGGTAGCCCTAACTTTTTTTTCTTGGCATTAGCTTTTTCTGAAAGTTATACTAATAAACAACAGCAAAAGTGGAAGTGCAAATCAGAGAACTATGGACATGATAATCCACATTGATGCAAATATGTATCACTTCTTTTCTTTTGCACTCTTAAATTTAATCCTGCCAAGGTAGCCCTAACTTTTTTGTCTTGGCATTAGCTTTTTCTGAAAGTTATACTAATAAACAAAAGCAAAAGTGGAAGTGCAAATCAGAGAACTATGGACATGATAATCCACATTGAGAGCAGCCTCTTATAGCTCACTCATGTCCTTCACATCAAGAAATAACTGGTAGTATATCCATCTGGTCTCTTTGAGTAGAGTGATCCAGACCCGAAATTCCAAGCAAGTCTACCCTGAACAGGAGAAACAGGATACCCCAGCTTTTTCGGTGGGTTTAGTTGAACTCCTTAAGGCACGGCATATAAGGAGTCCACATATGGAGCCCCTATCACCCTTAGGAAGACTAAGCCATAAGGGCCATTTGCATACACAAAAAACAATAAGCCTTAATAGGCTATGAACATGATAATCCACTCCATTTTAGCTGTCTGTGCCCGTCACAGTGAGAAAAACCCTGAAGTCTATCAGTCAATTGAGTGAAATAGAACTGAAATGCCAGGTAATTCTATCCTGAGCACGACAAACAGCAAACCCCAGATGTGCATTTTGGCCTTAGTTGGGCCTTATCAGTTGAGTGTAGCTGGGCTTCCTAAGGCACAGTGAGAAAGGAGTCCATGTCTTGATCCTCCTCTCACCCTAAAGGTAATTTGCATATAACAAAAATAGATGTGCTCAAGCAGAGAATGAACTATCCTTAATAGATTTGTTCTCTGGACATGATAACCCACACTGAGACAGCCTCTTTTAGCTCCCATGTGACCTTCAAAGGGAGAAATACTCAGTAGTATAGAAGTCTGATCTTACTCAAAATAGTGATACAGCCCTGAAATACCAGGCAATTCTACCTGGAACAGGAAAACAGCAAACCCCAGACAAATGTTTTGGCCTTTGTTGGGCAAAATCAGTACGTAACCAGGCCTGTAGAAAAAACCTAGACGGAGTTGTTTATTCTCAGTGTGAGCACCTGACATTGTTTTGGCTTATGCAAATGACCTCTAGGGGTTTTGTTATCCTTAGAGAGCTCAGCTACATCTCACTGATGAGGCCAAAATGTATGCTGTGGTTTGCTGTTTCTCCTGTTCAGGGTAGAATTCTGTTATTTTGTGGCTGGATTACTCTTTTGAGTGAAACCAGACTGATATACTACAGGGTATTTCTCTCTGTGAAGGGCACAAGTGGCTAAAAGAGGCTGCTCTCAGAGTAGGTAACCAGACCTATAGAGCAAACCTATTTAGGTGTTGTTCATTTTCAGTTTGATTGCATCTATTTTGTTGTTTCTTATGCAATTTACTCTTGGGGCTAAGTGTCCCAAAGGGTGATAGGGGGCTCCAAGCATAGGGCCTTATTAAATTCCAAGCCAGCAGTTGCCTTCATACAAGCCGTATGTCTGTGGGTTAGAAATAAGCCTGCAATTACATGGCCGGAAGCCAAATCTGTAAACCATGTAAGCGTATGTAGCATTTCAGGGCATGATCATGAAAAATTAATCAATACTGTACGTTACAGTTTTAGAAACCGACAATAGTAAATGAGACAGTCATCATGACATCAGTAAAATATGCAGTTTAAGCGTCAATAAAGCAATGTTTAGACATCCAATATGCAATCGGGCTCGCAATGTAAAAATCAATAAAAATGAATGGCCAAACTCTTATAGTCCATGTGGATGGCCTGATATGTATTAACTTCTTGATTCCCGAGATTGATATAACACAGAAGTTAAACATAAAAAATAAAAAAAATGATTGCAGATTTGCAAGCTTGAGACTGTTGTGCAATTCATTCTAATGTCTTTCATCGCTTTCACTGTATTTTAAAGTCCAGTATTGTGTTTTTATTTGCTTTTGTAGTGTTACAAACAAGTGTTTAACCCACTTGCGGGTCCTATCTAGTACTCGTAGAATTTCCTTCTACATTTGCAATTTATAAGTTTGAAGGCAATTGTGGGCTTGTGGAATTGTTGCAATCAAATTGCAATTTGCTATTTTAGCGATTGTTACATTTGCGGTTCCATGAGCCAGGCACTATTGACTATACTTGGATCCGGCCTGATAGCTCATTGCATTCTCAAATTTACTTTCTTTTAACATTCAATGCAGCTAAGCAAACTCAGCATGACATGGCTCTCTGTTTCTTCTCTGACTACAGAGCCATTTGGCTGCTGGGAGACTTCTGCAAGAGGTTTGTCCCTGTCACGGGCTCATGAAAACTGAATAGCACTCTGCTAATAATAGAGGAGATAATGGAGGGATTGAACGTGTGTTTGCAGAGTTGCAGGGTTAGAAATGTACCTTAGTGGTGGGAGTTTGTTAAGGTGAAGTTACACAGATTTTTCCAGTCACCTGGTAGGTGTCTGGTAAGAGACATGAAGAGATGCTTTAAAGGGTTGCAGAAATGTCTACTGAGAGAGTAGATGGAGGGTTTCAAAAATAGTCTGAAAAAGCACTTTGAGGAGGAATTCAGATGCCATATATTCTATTGCTTTTATCCAATAGGCTAAAGGCAGTAATAGAGCAGTTCATCCACCCAGATCAGACCTGTGGGATATCAGAGTGCACAATAGCAGACAGCCTTGCCCTCATCAGAGACAGCCTCCTTTACACCCAAGACCAACACGTATATGAAGCCCTGATCTAGATCAGGAAATGGCCTTTGACCGTGTGACTCACCTCTCTATGAGCAAGGTGATGAAGAGGTTTGGTTTGGGAAAGGTGTTCTATTCCTATGTCAGCCTCATGTACAAGGATATCATTGACACGGTACTGGTGAATGACTGGAAGACTAATCCTTTCCCTTTCCTGTCTGGTGTCTGGTTTCACCTCTTCTCTTTGTTTGTTGTATAGAGCTCTTCCCCGAGTATATCAGATGGAGTCCAGGGATCATATTAATTTCTGTAACTGGGTCCAGGGAGATGATAGGTTAAGTGCTCACTCTATATGGTATGTCACCATATTCTGTCCAGATAAACAGTCAGTGAGAACACTGGTTCAAGTGTGTGAGGACTTTTGCAGAGCTTCAGGTGAAAGAGTCAACTGTGGGAAGTTAGAAACTATTTTGTTCAGTCAGTCGCACCTGGCTTCTGTCCCACTACCTTTCCCCATCAAAGCGTACTTCATCTGGAGTCTGGTTTGAAGAAGATGGTGCAGACCTGAAATACTGGGAGCAAAAACTGGCCATAGTGCAGCAAAAGTTTGGACTGTGGAACCTTAAGACTCAAAGATGGACCAAATAAAATGCACAGTGATGTGCAAAGAGCCACAAAAATGGGACACAGGAGTGTCCAATATATCTACCATGCTGCAGTCTTTCCTTGCATGCAACTATGGACTGTATATGCAGCAGAATCATCTCTGCATGTATTTTGTCAGTACCTGTTGGACAATCTGGCTGATGAACTTGAGGACTGTGTGTCAAGGAGATATTTATCCTATCACTTGGTCCCTTATGGAAACTATTCCATCCTTGACAGTCCTGAGAAGGACTAAGGCCTCATTTGTCCCTGGCCCAACTTCAGTCCCTTACCCCATCACCTTTACTGCCCCCTTCAGCCCACCATGCCCCATGCCTGCCACATCCAGCCCCCATCCCCCTCCATCCTCAAAACCCCAGGGGTGTTTATATCTGTGCAAATGTAATAATAAAAGTAAATTCATGCATTGCACTGTATTCTTTACCCGTAATAAATGATGATATGTATTATATGAAAAAAGGATAACATATTTATTGTGCCTAATGCATAAACCCTAATGCATCAACTATGTGGTATGAATAAAGTTTAAGCTTGTACTGTTGTCACAACTGTGCTGCGTCACCAAGCAAAGAAGGTATGAATGTTTTTTTTAATATATACATTTCTATAAAATATTTTTCAATAATAAATTTGCCTGGTATTTCAAGGCTGTATTACTCTTTTTATTGGGACTTGTATACTACAGAATATTTCTCTCTGTGAAGGGCACAAGTGAGCTAAAAATATTAATATAACAAAAATATGATTCTTGGTGAACTACATGATATGTGTCTAGATGTATCAAAACAAAATAAATGTACATAAAGAACACAACACCAGTGAGACACTACTTGGTGGGTAGTGTTCATCTAAGAGATGAATAATTTGCTGACTCAATGCTATGCACATAACAATTATATGCTTCTCAGTCATATACAAGCACCCTCTGCAACTATGATGCAAATTATAGGGAAAGGTGATGGAGAAAAAACAGTGTCAAAAAAGGGAAAAAGAAGGGGGAAGGAAGTAAATGTTGTGACCATTATCATTACATATAATTATTTTCTGCTGAACCCAGACTATATATCAATATATATAGAGATCCCCCACTCCTCCTCTCTTCTGGTTAAACTTTCCTCTTTCTCGAGTTTGGCTAATTCCTTACACCCTGCACTTACTTTTTGGTTACTTTGATATATTTATATATCCCAGGAGGCCTTAATATAGTCAAAATGGTAAACTTTATATTTAACTAAAGAATAGTTAGGTAAGGCTTGATAATAAAAAAAAAATGTTCTTATGCTTGTACTGCACCTGAAGGGGAAAGGTATGTTTGGCATGGTGACTTGTTGCACGGGGTGACTGAACAATTTGCATCCTTGGAGGGCGATATGACAACTGACCATGTCCAAGTGGTAAAGAGCACTTCTGTCTGCCATTGCCTATGACATTTCCTTAGCAGGGCAGCAGAGTCTGACTCAGGTCTTTTATTGGCTCTGAGTATTACAATATGTCACTTGTTTTAATCACTTGTGTGATTCTTCTCATTGCCTTGGTGGTTATGGACAAATACCACAGGCTTCTGTGTAGCCCATGCTCATTACAGAAATTCCCATTTACCTAGTGACTGTAGATATTATTGGCTCCCTTGCCAGGTGTAGTAAGTAAAGCAAGATATGCATCCTCATTATTGTGGATTATGCGATTTTATGTCGAGAGACTGTGGATCTTTGCCACATAGGAGCAGCAATGGTGTCTGATACCTTGGAAGCCGCCATTTCCCAGAGTGAAATGTTGTCAGATCTGGGTACCTAGTTTATTGCTTAGCTAATCCAGCAATTGTGACAGAGTTATGGAGCCAATTACAGTGACCAGTTACAGGAGTTTTAGGAGGGGACACCAGGGGTAGGGAAAGCTAAACTGTCATGTGTGCTGCAACTCAGATGTAGGCTGGAGACACTTGCTGGGATAGCCAAGGAACATCTGCTTGCAACCCAAGGCAAGCAGAAATGCTGGCGTAATTAGAAAGCAATGGCTAGGGAATACCAGACAGGCCAGCAGATATTAAGGTTGGTACCCAATCCCCAGCACAAACTCCAGATAATTTAAAACGGTGCCTTCAAAATCATCTAGAAATGATCTAACACCACAATGTTGTAGCCATGGATGAGCAACAGAAGATTAAGAAAGTGATCCATGTGAATATGCTAAAGCACTACTACAGAATATATGTGGAATCCCCAAGTAATGGCTGTATGCCTAGTAGAAGAGGAATATTCTGAGTACAGGGTACTACCAGATATGTTTGTTGTTATGACCCAGAGTTGAGGGGCTACGTACCACCCCAAACCACCTGCCTTTAGTTTATAGGAATTTCTCTAGATTATTGATTTTGCGGTTTACTCTCAGTGCTCAGACTCCATAGTCCAGGAATGACCAGTCGTCATGATACAGGAACCCAGGAAAGCGCTACTACCCCCAGTGGTTAGGAGCAGGGTTGCAGGCAGTGTCCACAAAAATAATTTTAATGGTTAAATGTAATAATTTCTCTCAGAATGAAACACATACCTCAATTTTTGTAAGCTCCAACTGACCACCTTTATTGAACCACAAACCAGTATTTGTAACATACAGGGACCAATGATACAAGGTTTATTAATCTTCCCACATGGTCACTTACTTTTATGTCAGGATTATTAATTACCCTTGAGAGTTAATCAGATGCTTTCCTTCCTTTCTTTTGAACTCAGCATTGGTCCCATTCACTCCACCTGGTGTCACTCCCCTTCCTTCAGCAACCAGCATTTGTCTAAACAAAGTGTATTACCTGCCACAGTACTATTATGATGTCAGGATTATTAATTACCTCTTAGGACGTAACAGTCTGAACATCTAGGATTTAATCATTTGCTGTAATTAGAGAGCCATTGTTTTCCCTTTTTACTTGATATTTCTGATCTACAAATTCAGGGACTGACCCATGCTAGAAGGTGACAAATGGAACCATAACGTCTAGGGAGATGTTGGCTTAATAAATGTTATGGCAGGAACATGACCATATGGAGGCCTCCTTCCCTACTGTACTCAATTCCCTATAACCAAGCACCTTAAAATGGATGCCCCCTCTGCCCAGAGACCCTGAGGAAAATGCAGCATGTAGACACAAAATATGCCCCCTTTGCATCAAAAAATATGTACAATAATATATATTACTGTTAAGGCCACACACACAAACTACTCTGTGCATCATATAGTAACCAAACCATCATTGGACATCCCCTTGGATGTTGGCTGCTAAAAAAGGACAAGACCATCAATAGAAGGCTAAATGACAAGATGACTACATATGCTTACCCTATGCGCTAGACGTGATCAATCTGGACTTGTCTAAGGACTACTGGCAGATGCCTCTTTGTGAGAGAAGTCACTTTCACTACCAGATTGGGCTTCATCAGTTTATGGTTTTGCTTTGTGGGATCAAGAATACCCCTTCCACATTCTAATGGCTTGTTCATCACTGATTACAAGGGTGCCAGGAGTTCTCCAATGCATACCTGCATGATATTACCATATTCAGCCATACTGGGTAGGAACATGTGGACAATGTTGCCATGGTCCATGGATCCAGCAAGCAGGGTAGACCATTTACCCTAACAAGTGCAGGAGGTTGCAGGTACAGTGTGGGGAGTGGAATGGTGAAGCAAGAGAGCCGGACAAGGTAGCCTTGGTGGAGGAGTGAATACTCCCTAGCCTCCAACTAGGGATTTGGGCTGATTTGAGTAAGATGTATGGGTTAGAATTTCTGTGTGCAAAGGGTAATATCACTATGGTTTATTCCCTATTATATTACCCTGGAAAAGCCACTGATGGACCTCACCTAAAATAGTATGCCCCAGCTGGTATATTGGAGCCATGAATGTGAGAAAGCCTTTCAGGACCTGAAGGCTGCCCTAATTTGCAACCCCTTCCTAATTTCCAGAATTACTCTCACACTTACTTGGTAAAGATGGATGCCTCCAACTAGGGATTTTGGGCTGATTTGAGTAAGATGGATGTCCAGGGTGAAGAGCACTCCATTGCATACATGAGCCACAAGCTATTGCCCCAAAAGGCCAGCTATGCAGCTGTGGAGAGGAGTGCCTGGCAGTAATCTGGACCCTAAAGAAACTACAGTGCAACCTTTTTGGCAACACTTTGTAGTTGCCACAGACCACGTCCCATTGTGCTGGCTCAATGTGGTAGCAAGGGACAATGGTTGTCTGTTTAGATAGAACCTACCCCTGCAGACTCATAATTTTACATCTGATACATGTAGGGCAGAAGTCTTCAAAATGCTCATGGGCTGGGGTGTTGCAGATTACCATGGAAACAGTGACAGTCTCCCTTTGCAACTAAGTGCTGTTTGAGTTTAGATGAATGGGAATTCCAAGCACAATACATAAACACACGCTGAGGCGAGGACCAATTCCAGTCATTGGCCGATCCAAAGGATCCGCCTCTCTAAAATATCTATCTATATAAATTCATTCCCATGGCAGGAATATATGATCTACTTTCCCAATGAGCTCATGTGTCTCTCAAGATCCTAAC